>JAVLUZ010000508.1:142657-552599 GCA_036768485.1 Mermis nigrescens | reverse complement strand
CTTCGCGCCATTTGATTAATTATACTTTTTTATTTTCAAAAGCGACTTCAGAATTGGCTAAAATTCTTTACTGAAGGGAGGAAATTCAAGTTTCAATAGAAATAACGTATTACTGATCGTTATATTTCTAAGTAGAGCGCGAAATTTTTATACAAAAAGTGCATCCAAACACCGCTATTACATGTGTAACAAAGGATTTTCTACTTAGAAACACTGATTTTTTAACACCGGAGCTTTATTTTTAACGTTTTTAGACCTCCCAAAAACGTGGAAAAAGGTGGAAAAAGTGGAAAAAGTTTTGGGTCTGGTCTGGTCTATAATATCAACCAAAACGCTGGGAAAAAACGGTGGTACAAATACAGATAAATACGACACAATATGGTAAATGGTAAAAAGTTATCACTGTTCACATGGCTGCAAGGCGTTTATTAGACTAATAACGTTGCACTGGCACAAGCGCATTTTTTGGCTTTAAGGTTGTCTTTAGCCCTGGTTTGAAAGATATTCACCAAGGAAGAACAAATAATTTCATCTGGGAGAGAATTCTATAGATATAGCAACCTATTTGGATAATAGTGTTTTTCGATATCTAGACGAAATTTTCCACCTTTTGGCTTTAAACTATTCACAGCTCGAGTTTTGGATGGTTGTGTAAGAGTGAATAAGTCATCAGGATTAATTTGTATCAAACCATGAAAGATTTTATAAGTCATATCTAAATTAAAAACAATTCTACGAAATTCCAGAGATTACAATAATAATATCTGAAGCAAACGGTCATACGATATATCACTAAATTTGAGAGTACTTTCAGTAACAAATACCTTACCTTTTCAATGTTTCCGATATCAAATTTCTTATGGGGGTTCCAGATTACTGCGTTAAATTAGGGCGGATAAATTGTTTGAACGCTAAAATAAAACCTTCCGTACCACCCTTCCCCTTCCCTAGAATTCGCGATTTCCCAAAAACTTCCAAAACATTTGTCCAAAAGGTGCTGTTTTAAGCGTTTTCTGCTATATGTTTGTTCAAAATATCGAATTTTCAGCGCTTCACGCCATATACTGATTTTTTTACTATATTATCAATTTAATCGGATTTTCCCGATATTTTTTCAAAATTTCTGTCGTTTTATGCTCCAAAAAATCGTCGGGAACGCTGAAAAATGATATTTTCGGATGCATAGCCATGTTACTAAAAGTAGAATTCTGCGGGTCTACAGTAAGATGCGGGCGTTTTTAACTTCTGCGGGGAGTGTAAATCATACATGGCAGCACCAAAATTCTGGGGGGTGTAGGGACGCAAGATTTTCCAAAGGTCACAAAAATGATCTTAAAAATGGTGGTATGCCGAGAAAAACACTATTTTTCAACGTCTATCGAGCACGATCTATTGGCATCTAAAAATTGTGAAAAAACTAAATAAATTTTTTAAAAATTGAATTTGGTGGGGGTATTTTGGTTTCTAAGGGGTGTTTGGCCTTCTGGGGGTTGCATACCGCCCCCCAAAACCCCCTACCCCCGCGCCCATGTGTGGTGTGAACCCCCCAGCAAACCTCCCGCACATCCGTGTGTGATACCCACTGTTTTCGAGCCCAAAAAAGGCACTGTGACATTTCACTTCCCCTTGAATTCTCATTCTGTGTATGTCTGCTGCCTATGTATGTTTGGCACATTGTGCCTACCATGAAATTGTATTCTTGATGAATAAATTGGAATCTGAAATCTTTAACACTAGCGATAATTCATAAATCATATAATCACTAAATTGAACTCTCTAGAAAAACCCTAGATTTCAGTATATTTCGATGTTCACTAATCGTTCTTAGCATACGTACAGTGGTATGCAAAAAGTTTACACCCACCCTGTGTTATAAAGTGAATTGACCATTTAATAAACAGTTGTGATCATAGCTGGGCAAGCCTTGAAGTCTCGGCTGGTACCGAAGCCCAATTTTTTGATTGGTTGCTTAAGTCAGAAAAGTGGTTTCTACATACATAATTCCTGCGTGTAAAAATTTATGCATCAAATTTTTAACATGGCAGTCTTGCTTCAGGGCAAAATTCGTTCATAATTTCACGCGAAGTTGCAATATTTCTCGCGACATAATCTTCTAATTAAAAATGGTGTGTTAAAATTAGTATAGTGCTGGCCTCTAAAAAAACCAGTCGATTTGTAACCTAAAAAAAACCACCCCTTTTTTCCATAACCAAAAGGAGATGACTGATGATATTATACTGGCGAACAAGCTATGCCGTGAGGATAACAACTGACCCCTGGTCGCTTTCCGGATCATTCAGAAACTTGAGATATAAATTAGTCGAAAAATTCCTAAAAATTTCCATTTTTATGATTTTTTTAAAGCATTTTTGAGGGTCAGTATTTCTACCCGTATTCATCTTTGGTGGAATCTTTTATGTTTTCACGTTAGGCTCCCTTGTAGACTAATGTCAGAAAAAAATTTAGTTCTCCTATGTCATCTACATAGCTACAGTATATCTTCAAAGCCAAACCTAAAAAAACCAGTTGTAACCTAAAAAAACCAGCGCCAATTTTTACAAAACTTGGCAGTAATGTGCCTCGTATCACCTTTCATGATGCCTGATATTTATTTTTCTCAAAAAATAAGAATCACCCCAAAAACTGCCAAAAAAGTTCGATTGTAACCTAAAAAAACCACTGTAACCTAAAAAAGACCAATGCTAAGTATACGTTGCCATGGCAACGAAATTACTTTTCATCAAGTTACATAATTTTGCATTGATTTCTTGCAGAGGATGTAGAAGAGACTTACCTAGAGTCGTTTTTATCACCTGAAGACTCTATTTGTGAAATTTATAGAACTTTTAATGAAATTCAGAAAAAATTATTGATTTTTATATAAATGTGATAAAATGAACGGAAATATCGTAAAAATCAATTTTTTTCAAAATTGTGATCATTTAAGGTCAACTAACTGTTTTACGCTGCCAATCATGCACTTCGCATAACATTTTGGGGGTAGTTTTTTTTAGTTCTCATCAGGGATTTTTTTTAGCGCCACCCCCATTTGCGCAGCCGCTAATGGCCAGGATAGAGCGTTTGCGCGCGGAGCTTCTCATTAGCGCACCAAAAAACCTTTAAATGCTTGGCGATAGGCAAAAATAAGGGCATTTTTGAACTTCTGATGCGCTCCATGTACTGCTGACTGACAATAAATTCTGGCAAGAAATTTAAAAAATTCTTACTACTGGTTCCAACTCGAACAAGAAATCTAATGGTAAAAATATCAATTTGATACCTGATTTCTCATTGCCTTGCCTATACTAGACTGAGCGATTTCTTCAAGCTGTCTTTGCAGTTTGCACTCAATTTTCGTGTATTGCAAAATGCAACCGCTATACAGAAACCAATAATTAGATGCAAAGCGCCCGAAATTTTGGCATCTTCTCAATGTGTATCTCAAGGCTGGGCTATTTCAAAGATAAATTTAAAATGAAAACAATTAATTTGGCACCATGCACCACAAAAACAAGGATTCATTACTGCAAAGATGCTAAAGCAGGGATTCGCTTATGATGAAACAGGAAAGCGGTGGTTGGCAAACACAATTAATTCATTCTTAAGAAGTCGGCGCCAAGCGCCGAAAAAATTTTAAAAATTTTTAAATCAAAATGCAATATAAAATGTTTAAATTTCTAATTTTTTGCCCAAAAAAGCCTTTGCGCATGGCGCTAATGAACGAAATGTCCCATTAGCGCAGGGCGGGTTTCCTTTGCGCCGCGCTAAAAAAAAACAGTGGTTCTCATGGTTTTTTTAGGAAAAAGTGGTTTTTATTCAAAATTTCGTATTTTATGCAAGCTTGCTATGAAATATGGCGCTTAAAAATTCTTCTATGCAGCAAGTTATAGGCCTAGTGCAGCTGTCAAAAATAGGTGTTTGTTGACTTCTTCAATGCTATTTGTTCTGAAGTTATAAGCCAAAAACATGAAAATATTTTTTTAGAGGCCAGCACTATCTGGTGTCAAAAAATAGTGAAAGCGGTAATTTGCATAGCACTTATGTTTAAAAACTATTTTAGTAACAATTGACGTTCAATCTTGAAGCGACATTCACCGCCTTTGATATGCTTATTTTCTATGCAATTTATTGTGTAAAAATTGAAATTTTACAGAGTTCCTCATTTTCATGACGTAAAATAGTACACTTTCATTTCAGATATAAATCCTGCTTGTAATGCACGAAAATTGTCAAAATTCAGCGCAACTTAACATCATCAATAACAAGTAATGAAGTTAAATCAATTCGGCGCGAAGCGCCGAAAAATTTCGACATTCTACCTTTTTGGAACGCAATTTCGCATTACAAAAATTGTCCGAATTTGGCGCGGCCTAAACATCAACAACAATTGAGAAAATTAAATCGATTCGGCGCGAAGCGCTGAAAAATTTTGAAATTTAACCTTTGTGAAACCCGATTTTGCATTACAAAAATTGTCCGAATTTGGCACGGCTTAAGCGTCAATAACAAGTAATAAAATTAAATCAGTTCGGCGCGAAGGACCGGAAAATTTTGAGATTTCACCTTTTTAAAACACAATTTTGCATTACAAAAATTGTCAAAATTCAGCGCGGCCTAAACATCAATAAAAAGTACATGTATATAAGACTAGTGTTTATTTACTTATAAAACAGGTGGACAGACAAGTCAGTGTCTTTTTTTGTGCAAGGTCCGTTTGCACATGTGCAAAGATGGCCCCCAAAAGTCTTTGTACATTTTGTACAAGCAAATGTTAGTGTTTTATAATATAGTACAGTAGCGATTTTTGTGTGGTAAAACAGGGTTTTCCGATCTTTGGTAGTGTATTTTAGCAAATTTCTGGGTTTCTGACGCCAAAAATTACTGAAAATTATATCAAAACGGCGCGAAGCGCCGAAAAATTTGACATTTTTCCATTCTAAATGCAAATTCTGCCATTTTAAAGATATATAGGATGAACAATTACTCATTTCGGCGCGAAGCGCCAAAAATGTTTGGGAATTTTACACCCTTTTAAAGTTTTTGTCTTCCCAAAAATCTTTGTACATTTTGTAAACACGAATTTTCGGGTACTATAATGTGGTACAGTAGCGATTTTAGCTGGTAAAACAGAGTTGTTCAACCTTCAGTAGTGTATTTTAGCTAATTTTTGGGTCAAGGACAAAAATCACTAAGAATTGTCTTAAAATGGCGCTTGACATTTTTCCTTTTGAAATGCAATTTCTGCCATTATAAAGATATATAGAAGACACTATTACTCATTTCGGCGCGAAGCGCCGAAAATTTTTGCGAATTTTAGACGTTTTTTGCAATTTTTGTCTTCCCAAAAATCTTTGTACATGTACAAAGACGGTCCCGAAAAAGTCTTTGTACATCGAGATTAGGGAAAAATCTTTGCCGAGTACAAAAAAAAACACTGAGACAAGTATGTATTTTTAATACATCGATGTGTAGAAGATCACAAAAATACATCATGTGTTTTATTGTGATCTGACGAATTATTATTATCTCTAAATTAGGCATTACTTACTTAAGTATAATCTCTGAAGGTATGGGTAGGGTATGTGTTGTGTACACCTCCGTTAGTCTTGTGTACATAAAAATGGCGCACTATGAAGTTCCACCTCCAACAAGATAAAAATCCATCTGAATAAATTACCAGAGAAAATTTATGAGCGCCTTTGCAATTAAAATTTCTAAAATTGCATGAGCTCCTTATTAGATCAGGTTGTGTAAGCGTCTGAGCATCAACAATGAGACCCTGAGATCTAACAAAATTTTCGGATGTTATTTTAACTTCCGTCATATTAGAAAGTTGCTGAAATCACGATTAGCCATGAAGCTCACTGGACAATAATACAGAGTGTCCCACCTAACTATCCCTAATGTTTCTTAGTCATGACTTCCTTAATAGTGGTCCAAACTTTTGATAAAAATTTACCGGCTTACAATACGCCCAATAACATTGTGAACCTCTAAGTTTCATTGAAATTGGTCAATTACAAGGTTTACAACAACTTTTTTTGTGATCGGTACTTTCTAATCAGTTTATTTGTTACTTTTAATTTTTTAAATAGCAACTTTTTTGAATTTTGTTAAATCTATTTTTTACTTTTCTAGGTAATTGTCGTGTCTTCATTGATCATGAATTACCACAGGCACAACAATTACCTAGAAAAGTAAGAAAAAATAGATTTAACAAAATTCAAAAAGTTACGTATTTAAAAAATTCAAAGTAAAAATAATCTGATTAGAAAGTAACAATCGTAAAAAGTGTTGTTGTAAAGCTTGTAATTAATTAATTTCAATGAAACTTTGACATTTACAATGTTATTAGACGTGTTATAAACTGGTAAATTTTCATAAATTTTGGATCATTATTAAGGAAGTTATAGCTGAAAAACACTGGGGATGGTTAGGTGGGACACCCTAAACAATGGCAATACAGGATTTAGGAAACAAATAATTTGATGTGAAGTCGTGTCAGTATCATTGTGGTACCCAACTAATGTATTTTGTCCTCTCTAGATGACCTAGACCACCCTTAATGAGCTGAGCTCTGTGTACGTGCAAACTTATCAACACAATTGTATATGTAAGTCCTATAAGGCTACGCTAATTGCACGGACACACGATTAATGCAGGTGTACACATGCCTTACTAGTACCATCTCTGTATTATGCATTACCTACGTACTGATTTTCAGAGCCCAGTAACCGATTTGGTTGTCGGGATTTAAAAATCGATTGTTGAGATCGGAAAATTGATTGCTAAGCTCCAAAAATTGGTTGCTGGGGTCTTAAAACCAGCTGGTGGGCTCCAAAGATCGTTCGCTGAGGTCTAAAAATAGATTGCTAGGGTCAAAAACTCACTTGGTGGGATCCGAAAATCGGTTGCGCGGGTCCTAAAATCAGTTTTTTGGCTCTAAAAATCGGTTGCTGAGGTCTGAAAATCGGTTGATGGGGTCCTAAATCAGTTGATGGGCTCAAAATTTCTGTTTATGGGGTTTAAAAATCGCTTGCTTAGGTCCTAGATCAGTTGGTGGGCTCTAAAAATCAGTTGGTGGGGTCCAAAAATCGGTTGCTGGCTCCAAAAATCGGTTGTTGGGGTCTAAAAATTGGTTGCTAGGGTCCTAAATCAGTTGATAGGCTCCAGAAATGGGTTGCTGGGTTCATAGATCGGTTGCTGGAGTCCAAAAATCGGTTGCTGGGGTCCAAAAACCGGTTGCTAACATAGGTGGGCACTGGGCAGCAACAAAATTTTGGGGAGGAGGGGTTCGAGTGTGTGCAAGATTTCTCAAAGAACAAAAATATCCTTAAAAATCATTTTTCAACGTTTCCCATCGAGCACTATCCATTAGCATCGAAAAATTGCGAAAAAAATTAAATTCTGGGGAGTGTTGGTTTCTGGGTGGAATCGGGCCTTCTAAGGGCTGCATAACGCCCAAACCCCCTACCCCCACGCCCACGTGTGGTTGCTGGGGTCTAAAATCAGATGGGCTCCAAAAATCGGTTGCTGGGGTCTAAAAGTCGGTTGATGAGGTCTAAAAATCAGTTGATGGGCTCTCCGAAAATTGGTTGACCCCAGCAACAGATTTTTGGAACCCAGCAACCGATTTTTGGACCCCAGCAATCAATTTTTTAGACCCCAGCAACCGATTTTTGAAGCCCAGTAGCCGAATTAGGACCCCATCAACTGATTTTTGGATCCCACCAACTCATTTTTAGACCACAGCAACTAATTTTAAGACTCCATCAAGTGATTTTTAGGCCTCAGCAACCGATTTTTAGACCCGAGAAACCGATTTTTGAAGCCCAACAACTGATTTTTGAATCTCAGCGACCAATTTTTGGACCCCAGCAACCGATTTTGGCTGCACTGTTGGCGGCATCTGATCTTGTAAAATGCCTAAAAAAGTTTTTGTACAAAACATAGGGTGCAACTGGCGGACCCTCCGGCTGGTACTGAACCTGGTCCGGCTGGTACCCGATTGAACCTGGTTGAACCCCTTGCCCAGGTGTGGTCGTGATGTCATTTACCTGAGCAAAACCATTGAAATACGGAAACTCAATTTATGTGACATCGTTTCTGAGATTGGAGCTCAGTAGCTCAGCCTCAGACATTGAAAAGTGCCTGAATAAGCCGAAAAACCAATTCGTCTATTATGCTTACCAGAATAACACACTGTGTGTTTTTTGTACAAGGTCCGTTTGTTCATGTTCGAGGTCCCCTAAAGTCTTTGTACATTTTGTACATGCAAATTTTTGTGTACTATAATATGGTACAGTAGCGATTTTAGTGTGGTAAAACAGGGTTTTTCGACCTTGGTAGTGTATTTTAGCTAATTTCTGGGTGTCTGTCACCAAAAATTAATAAAAATTGTCTCAAAACGGCGCGAAGCGCTGAAAAAATTGACATTTTTTTATTCTAAATGCAAATTCTGCCATTTTAAAGATATATAGGACAAACAATTACTCGTTTCGCCGCGAAGCGTTTAAAATTTTTGGGAATTTAACACCTTTTTTACACTTTTTGTCTCCCCAAAAATCTTTGTACATGTACAAATACGGTTCTGAAAAGTCTTTGTACATCGGGAAAAATCTTTGCCGAATATAATAAAACCGTGAACGCACAGTAGAGCACAACCATAATTTTCTTTGCTTACAGTCTTTTCCATGCATAAAATTTTTCTTTATTTCTAAAGTCTGATAGTAAGCAAAGTCTTCCTGTTCAGCAATGAAATAAACGATAATTTTCTTCAAAATTTTAATGCGCACTTTATTATGGTAGTGCATGGTCCAGTCCACTTAATTTCATCAGTAAGCTTCGATTTGAATACGGTTTATTGGCTCGAAATATCCTTCAATATCTTTCATCTGGTAACCTTATAACCGGTTTTTGATTGAAAGTGCACTGAAATGCATGAAACGTTTTCTTTCTCGAATTTTAATCGGTGCGCCTCTAATAATTCAATTAATTATCCATAAAATAAGCGAATGCAATTGGGCTATCCGGAAAGCCCTTCGGATTATCATATATTCCTAAAACGTAAAAAGGATAAATTATCAGTGTCTCTTGCATAATGCAAAATTAGTTTTTAGCTGTAGTCAGAATTATTTCTTACTAAATTTAAGCAATTTAAACTATTTGCATTATTTTACTAAATGTAGAACGACCGCAGTGCTTTTTAGCGCCACCCCCATGTACGCGGCTGCTAACAGCCTGGATAGAGCATTTGCGCGCAGCGTTTCTCATTAGCGTACGAAAACGTAGAATTGTTAGGAGATAGGCAAGAATAAGGGTATTTACGAGCGTTTTTCAATGAGTTATTTTCGCTGCCGTCGATAAATTTCGGAAAAAAATTTAAAAAATTGTCATTCTTTTCAACTCATACAAAAAAATATAATTTTTGAGCCATCTGTGTACACGACTGACTTTATCTATATGCGGTCCATGCTAGACTGAGTGATTTCAAGCTATCTTTGCATTTAATTTTCGTGTATTGCAAAAGAACAATACGCAAACTCAATAACTAGACGCAGAGCACCAAAAAAATTTGGCATGTTTTCCATGTCTGCTCAAGTTTAGGCTGTTTAGAAGGCAAAAATAATATAGAAACAATCAATCTGGTACAAAGCGCCGCAAAACATGGGTTCCCTTTCTGCAAAGTTGCTAAAGTAGGTACTCGCTGATGATGAAATAAAAAAGTAATGGTGGGAAAACAGAAATAATACATTTTTAACAAATTAGGCGCAAAGCGCCCAAAAAATTTTGGAAAACTTCCTTTAAAAATGCCGTCAAAATGTTATAATTTCTACTTTTTAATCCAAAAAAGCCTTTGCGCATGGGGATAATGTACAAAATGTCTATTAGCACAGGACAGGTTTCCTTGGCGCCGTGCTAATAAAAAAACAGTGACTGCAAGGCTTTCATAGTCCCTAATATCACGATAATTATTATACTGAGCCTAAAATGGCTTGCAGATTCAGTTTTAGCTTTGAAAACTGGTCTAGAAACTTGTAATAAGTTAACTCGCAGTTTTCTCAAAGACCGCAACAATTTTTGCAAAGTCCTTGTAGCTTCTTGCTTTGTTTGAGCAGGGTGGCTGTAAACAAACTTTTGCACACCACGGTACCTACCTATCTTTATTTACGAGTATTTATTGCGTATCCTGATTTATTTTTACTGATATATACATAATCGTTTTTAAGAATGTTTTATTGGTTCGATTGAAGTAATGAAACCTTCTCAGTATCGTGGTATTGCTAGGTGTATAGCGCTTTTAGGTGGTCTTGTTTGGTTACAAGCACATGACCGTCACGCTATCCAAATCGGCCATAAACCAATCGCTCCTGAATTATTCGATGTTTTCCCTTGGTTAAAACCGACAGACAACAACAAAAAAGAATAGATTTATGTAAGACGAATGTTTTTATGTGCAGGATATCATTTTCTTTTTGAGCTAATTTGAAGATATATTAGAATCCGCTATGCACAAATTTCGAAGTTCCTACTTAATGATAAATTTCATTGCGATAGATCGTCGATATCACCTATCAGTCTTCAAATACTAACGAATGCAAGAAAATTTGTTTGTCCCATATAGTTCTGATTTCTGTCAAACGCTTTCCGACTTTTTACAAGATGTCTAAGGGTGATATTTAAGTTACAAATGTTAAGAGGTAAGTTTTTTCTCTGCTTTGTTATTGAAAAAAGTAGCCAATACCTAATGCTTGTCTTATTGTATATAGAGTTGGGGGTGCGAGGGGGTTGGGGGTTTCCCCCGAGGAACCAAACCCCCCAGAAAGCAAAATACCCCTTCCCCCAGAAACCAAAATACCCCCCTCCCCCGGAAACCAAAATACCTCCCCCTAGAATTCAATTTTTGAATTTGTTTTGTTTTTTTCGCAATTCTTTGATGCCAATGGATAGTGTCCATGAGAAACGTTGAAAACGGGTGTTTTTCGCCATACCACCACTTTTGAGGCTATTTTTGACCTTTACCCCCAGAATTTTGGTGCCGCCCACCTATATATGAAGTACATATCCTTTTTTGTCGGTAATGATAATTTGCTTGGTTTCAGCACTTTTCCAAGCCCGCGGTCATAAAATCAATAGTATAAACAAAAAAAACTTCGTTTTCAAGCTTTCCTTAAGTTTTTATTGGCCCCACACAATAGCGGACAGACTGATATATAGGTTTTAAAATTGAATTTCGGGTCTGATACATACGTGCTCTGCGGGGGGGTTGCTTCGGGGGGAGGTTAGACCCCCTCCCCGAAAAATTGCTGCTAACCCCCGCTATGCAAATGGCTGCGACTCCCCCATACATGTAACGGTTCGAAATTTTGGGGGGGGAGTCCCGGCCGATTTTAGGGGGTAAATAACTACCAATTTTTTGGCCACAAATGGCCTAAAAACGGCTAAGAACGGCCAAAAAATTCGATTTTTCCGAAAATCTGGAGGGGGAGGGGGTCAAAAATTCTCTGGCTTTGGGAGAGATGGACGGGGGATGTCCGACTTTGGGTGGGGGATCCCCTTATCTCCCTCTTACATGAATGAATCCCCCAGACTGGTCGATTTTTTGGAAAAATTGTTAAAAAGTGCTTTTTTAATCGTTGTTAGCTCACTTTTGGCTCAAATGTCTCAAGTTTTAAGCGCATCGCGCCATATACACATTTTTTGACTATACTTGGTTCGATTTTCTCGTTTTTTCAAAATTTTTTCAAATTTTTTAAACATGTTTTTATGTTCTAAAAAGACAAGCATTGTCCGAAACGTCCAAAAACAGTGTTATTGACGTATATCCCACGTTTTTTAGCTAAAAAGGCACGTTTTGAAAATTTTTTGGGTCCTGCCTGACTCTGCAGAATTCCCATGCTGACGTGTATGGTAGCTTGGTCTAATATTAATAATTTGGCAATCGACATCATTTTCAGTCTTAGAACCACGGTTTTTTTGTATTCGGTAAAGATTTTTCCCGATGTACAAAGACTTTTCGGGACCGTCTTTGTACATGTAAAAAGGTTTTTGGGAAAACAAAAACTGCAAAAAAGGTCTAACATTCGCAAAAATTTTTGAATGAGTTATTGTGTGTCACATATATCTTAATAATAAAAGAAATTGCCTTTCGAAAGGAAAAATGTCGAATTTTTCGGCGCTTCGCGCCGTTTTAAGACGATTCTTAATGAGTTTTGCCCTCAGAAATCCAGAAATTAGGTAAAATACACTACCAGAGGTTGAACAACTGTTGTTATCACACTAAAGTCGTTACTTTACCATATTATAGTACCCAAAAATTTGTGTGTACAAAATGTACAAAAGCTTTTAGGGACCATCTTTGTACATGTAAAGACGGACCTTGTACAAAAAAACACTGCTTATAACTTATTTCATTCAAGTCTGAACTCTGGAATGTTTGTGGGACAACCCTCTTCCTTTTTTCTGATGTTTATTGATGTTTTTCGGTTTTCAAGCAAAAGTCAAGCTTTCACTTTTTATCGCAAAAATAAACAACTTTAAAAAAAACACTATTTCCTTATACGAGCCTCTTTGTACATACATGTATGAAGATTTCTGGCAAAGTTTTTGTACGTGCGAAAGATTTTTTGTCCATATAATCTATTAAATATACTCATTTTTACATGCTGCTAGTCTGTTATATACAATCCGCACGCTTTACAAAGTGTTATTTCGTCATAAATTTAGCTGATTATATTTGTTCGGCGCGAGGCGCCGAAATTTTTGTGAGTTTTTGGTTCAATTCACACATAAAACTCGATTCAGAAAGCTAAACCAACTTGTGTTACACTATCAGAAATAATATGGCGATTGCAATAAGCTGACTGAATCTCATAATAGACACTAATTCGCTTGTGAAATCAATGTAACTCAAAGATAAAAAAGTCAATTTTATCTATGAACGGCAGAAAACAGTGCAAACTTGTCAAATAGTTCTTATTTTCTGCATAAAATCGTTTTAAAACAGTAGAAATAGATGTAAAAAATGTTTAAATCTGAACAAAGGTGCATGAAACTACACAAAGATATATTTTGGTGTATGTAATGCCTGCTATTGTAATTACGATATTCGGCGCGAAGCGCCAAATATCGTAATTCTTGTCTCGCACAAGAAAGGAAGTGTTTCGATCACACATGAGCGTGGCAGAGGTCTGGAGCAGAGCCCTGCGCGGGGCGGGTCGGCCCGCCCCGCCCCGCAGGCCCGCGCGGCCCCCAGCTTTACCATGCATAAGCTTACATATATACAGTATTTCAAAAAAATGAAACCCATATTTGACCTTGTAACTTCTCAACGGCTCGCTCAATTTCGATGCAAATTGTTTTAAACGATAGACAGAAACCTTCGTAAGAAACTTGCTAGGTTTCGTATCCGTAGCTTGCTCTGTTCTTGTGCAACGCGCAATTGTGTAAAAGTCGTTTTTTTCATTAAATCAATGCGTGCTTAGAAATAAATCATGTGTTTGCAACGTTGTAGCTTTTAATCGAGTAAACATTTTAGAATACGGTCTGCTCTATTCAAAAGCCTGTTTGTCTAGCTGTTAGCCTGTAAATTTTCGTACTATTTCGCTACTTGGTTCGAGACTTACTGAGCTTTCGCCAAATGTCATTCCTTAGGTCATTCACAAGCGCAAGCAACTCGCTGCTTATTTTGTCATTGCTGGCTCAATCGCCGAGGGAGTGACCTTAGGCAAAAGCTCAATAGCTCTCGAACCAACAAACAAAATAAAACAAAAATTTAGAGGCAACTAGCTAGATAAATGAGCTTTTGATTGAAGCAAACCTGATTAAAGCAAGTTGCATTCGAATTGAGCAATTCATTTCGAAGTTACAAGGTCTGATATGGGTTTCGTTTGTTTTTTTAAA
This sequence comes from Mermis nigrescens, assembly GCA_036768485.1. NCBI lineage: Eukaryota > Metazoa > Nematoda > Enoplea > Mermithida > Mermithidae > Mermis > Mermis nigrescens. The sequence goes on along the minus strand of JAVLUZ010000508.1, from coordinate 538,697 downwards.
CACCCTGTATATATATATATATATATATATATATATATATATATATATATATATATATATATATATATATATATATATATATATATATATATATATATATATATATATATATATATATATATATATATATATATATATATATATATATATATATATATATATATATATATATATAAATATATATATATATATATATATATATATATATATATATATATATATATATATATATATATATATATATATATATATATATATATATATATATATATATATATATATATATATATATATATATATATATAGGTAGGCAGGTACCTACATACACACGTGGGCGTGGGGTTTGGGGGCATGCACCCCCCAGAAGTTGAAATACCCCCCCCAGAAATCAAAATACCCACCCCCAGAAATTTTTTTTGCTTTTTCAGCAATTTTTTGATGCCATTGGATAGTGCTTGATGAGAAACGTCGAAAAATGGTGTTTTTTTACCAAACGACCACTTTTAAGACCATTTTTTAACCTTTAAAAATTTTTTCACCCCCCCCAGAAAGTTTTTCACCCCCCCCCCCCCCCCCCAGAATTTCGGTGCTGCCCACCTTTGCCTATAAATATGTAGGCACACACTACGTCCTTACATAAGGTAGACTATCATCTATAGGATTTGAGTAATGGCGAGCATTGGGATCTGGGTTGTCCCCTGGGATCCAGCAGACCCCCAAAATTGATTTTGTTGTACTAGTTTTGGCGATTTCGCCCCATCAGACCCCCTCAGAATTTGAGCAATCAGCAATGCAAGATTATGCCTTTTGCAGCTTTCCTTCATACCTAACTACACCTATCACAGTAACATCATTGTTGTTCCAATAAAGTTTATTGCTGTAAGACATTAGCTCTTATTCAATTTACAAAATTGCATTGCACTCATTTACATTGAAGATTTTGTATCACCCATTGTCCGGTTCTTTATCTTCTTGCATTCTGGCTCCTTTTCGACCAGAAATGGATACATAGAGTACATGAAAAAATTTTGCGGGGCGGGGCGGGGCGGGCTTTATTTCTTTCTTGGCGGGGCGGGGCGGGTCAAAAAATTCGGCCCGCGCAGGGCTCTGGTCTGGAGCACACCTGGGCATGGGGGGAGTATGCACCGCTCAGAAGGCCGAATACCTTCCCCCAGAAGGCCGAATACCCCCACCTTCAGAAACCGAAATACCTCTCCCAGAATTCAATTTTTCAATTTTGTTTGTTTTTTTCTCGCAATTTTTTGATGCCAATGGATAGTTCTTGATGCGAAACGTTGAAAAATGGTGTTTTTTCGCTATACCACCATTTTTAAGACAATTTTTTTTGATGTTCGAAAGCACCTCCCACCTTCCAGAATTTTGGTGCTGCCCACGTATGGTCTGGAGCAAACGTGGGCAGCAAGAAAATTCTGGGAGGGGGTGCAAGATTTTTTTGAAGGTCAAAAAATTGCCTTAAAAATGGTGGTATGGCGATAAAAACACCATTTTTCGACGTTTCTCATCAAGCACTATCCATTGCCATCAAAAATTGCGAAAAAACGAAAAAAAATTTCAAAAATTGAATTCTGGGGGGTATTTTGATTTCTGGGGGGTATTTTGGTTTCTGGGGGGGGGGTGCATACCCCCCAAACCCCCCACCCCCACGCCCAGGTGTGGTCTGGAGCATACGTTGACATGGGGAGGGGTACACACTATAAGTTGAATCCCCCACCGCATATCACTGTAAACCCCCAGAATTGTAATCTTACTAACATTCTTGGCGATTCCATCCAACCAAACCCCGAGAATTTTCTTGCTGCTCATTATGGTCTGGTGGGTCTGGCGGCTGGACCCTCCAAAATCGGTAGACCTTGGAATTAATTTTTAGCTGCTATTTTTGATAATTTAGCCTCATCGGCGGACCCTTCACTTTAGTTGCTGTTCATGTACGGTCTCGTCGACTCCTTAGCTTGATATAATATTTAATAAATAATCAAGCGTTCTCTACTTTATATCAGTTTATCAACAAGTCAATCATCGATAACAGTAATGTCATCAATTTATTCGAAGAAAATTTTTAAACGAACTGCCCCTATCAATGGTAGTTTTCCATTGGATCACGAAGGTGTGTGTAAAGATGCGATGATATCTTATATGCACTGTGTATCAAAAAATAATCGACTGAACGAAGCATGCCGAGAGCAAGCTAAAGCTTATTTTGAATGTCGTATGACACAAAACCTGATGACTCGACAAGATTGGGAAAAATTAGGCTACGGTGATTTAAAGGGCAAAGATAATTGTGATCATTAGTAAGTATGTAGGTATATGAGCGTCGTGCCGTTATATTATATTTTAGATATGTAAGTAAAATTTTTATTTCAACTACCGACCGTCTTTGTCTTACATTAAAACAAGTCAGCCTCTTCAACTAATCCAGCATGAAATCATATGTAGCGCATTAGCGAGTAAATATAATATACTTAGGTACCTCCAACACTCCAACATATGTACATATGTCCTGTCCACCCCCCTTACAGCAACACTGGAATTCTTCTGTATTGTACGGATTTTTAAAAGATAGAATATGCTGCCGTGTTTTTTGGAAGCAATACCCATTGTGTAAACAGCGTAGTTTTACTGTAACGTTAAAACAGATTTTTAAAATTTTGGTCGGTCACCAGTGATCGGACCGAGGTCTCGGCAAGGCTCGGCCTTTTTTGGAGCTCCGGCGCTGAGGGCGAAGCTGAAAAGTGCCGAGGCGTCGAGGGTTAATATCAAATTTGAATAAGTTTAATATATCCGTTGAATATTAACTATTTAGAATGCATCTGCAGTATACAGGCTGTTTTTTATCTATTGGCATTTCTAATGGATTTAGGCGCGTACCCAGGTACACCAAGTTACATACAGCAAAGTGCCAATTGATATTCATGTTAGTGCGGGGCACATACACACTCATCGAACTCATGCGCTATTTCCGGACAGCTCGTTTCGCTGTTCGGATGTGCTTCCCCGTCAGCTCGTTTCGCTGTACGGATGGGGAAAGGTAAAATCCGAAAATGGAAAATGGGTAAAAGCAGGAAATGGAAAAGGGTAAAAGCTGGAAATGGAAAATGGAGAATTTTCCATTTCCTTCAATTTCAACAGAAAATGGTTAATTTTCGAAATTTTCGGTTGTAGATGTCGAAATCTTGTTGTTTCTCACCAAATTTCCTTATTTTTGAAGAAATTTCAAAAGCGCAACCAAAAATGGAAACAATTCAACAAAAATGGACAAATGAATTGTCTAACGGAAAACTGTTCATTCCATCGTCTTTTAACTCAGAATTCTCCTCTTTTAAAGAGATTGACCTTCCAGATCCGAAAAAACCGTCATTTACTTCGACTACAACTATTTTATCGCAGATGGAAAATTTCCGGAAAATGGAAACAGGGTAAAACCTGGAAATGAAAAATGAAGAATGGAAAATTTTCCATTTCCTTTATTTTCAAAGGAAAATGGTGAATGTTCAAAATTTTCGGTTGTAGATGTCGAAATCATGTCGTTTCTCACTAAATTTCCTCATTTTATGAAGAAATTTCAAAAACGCAACTATGTAATAATGGAAAAAATTCAACAAAATGAATGAACAATGTTTGTAGACCTTTTTACATTTTTAGTTCAGCTTTCAAATTTTTTTCAAAAATAGAGGTTTGGTGAGAAACACGACATGAGTTTGACATTTATGTATGACCGAAAATTTTGAAGATAACCATTTTTCGATGAAAATAAAGGAAATGGAAAATTTTCCATCTTATATTTCCGGATTCTACCCTATTTTTCCATTTTCCGGCGATTTTCCATCTGTGACAAAATCGTTGTAGTCGAAGTGGATAACGATTTTTTTCGGATCTGGAAGGTCAATCTTTTCTAAAGAGGAGAATTTTGAGTGAAAATACGAAGAAATGAACAATTTTCAGTTTTTTCCATTTTTGTAGGATTTTTCCATTTTTAGAACGCTTTCAAAATTTTTACAAAAATAGAGAAATTTGGTGAGAAACGAAATGAGTTTGACATTCACGACCGAAAATTTTGAAAAGAGACCATATTTCGTTGAAAATAAAGGAAATGGAAAATTTTCCATTTTCCATTTCCGGGTTTTACCCTATTTTTCTATTTTCCATCTGCGACGAAATCGTTGCAGTAGTCGAAGTGGATAACGATTTTTCGAATTTGGAAGGTCAATCTTTGCAAAAGAGAATTTTGAGTGAAAAGATCAAGAAATGAACAATTTTCAGTTTTTTTTATTTTTGTAGACTTTTTCCATTTTTGGTTACGCTTTCGAAATTTCTTCAAAAATCGAGAAATTTGGTGAGAAACGATATGAGTTTGACATTTACGACCGAAAATTTTGAAAACGAACCATTTTTTGTTGAAAATAAAGGAAATGAAAATTTTCCATTTTCAGCTTTTACTCACTTTTCCATTTTCCGACTTTTAACCGTTTTTCCATTTTCCGGCTTTTACCCATTTTCGATTTCTATTTCCGGATTTTACCCACGCTCTACGGATGTGCTTTCCCGTCAGCTTGTTCCGCTGTTCAGATGTGCTTTCCCAGCAGCTCGTTTCGCTGTTATGGATGTGCTTTCCAGTCAGCTCGTTTCGCTGTTCAGTTGTGCTTTCCCAGCAGCTCGTTTCGCTGTTATGCATGTGCTTTCCTGTCAGCTCGTTTTGCTGCTCTGACGTGCTATTTATAGCTTATGCGCTTTAACCCGTCGAAATGACGTTTCATCTCCGGCTTAGATAGCGCAAAATTTTTTTTGAAATTGAGCACGGGTTCGGCTCGCGCAAGCGACTGAAGACTGTGCAGTGGCGGGTCTTCGGACCTGCCCAGTTTTTAGGCTTCTCAATTACATTCATATGATGACTAAATTATAATTCTCATGCTTGCTACATGGATTGGAAAGTACGATGCAATTTCCGTCATATAACTTATCACACCAGAATTGGATGACCAGAGGAGGATTCAAGGGGGCGGGGGCGGCTGCCCCCTTTGGCCAAAAATATTTGGCGAGATAAAGAATGAATATGCAATTTGTAATGATTTTTGGCCGTCATTGACCATAACTTCTCAAATTTGTCCGGGGCTACGCGCCAGATGATACCTATTAATGACATTTATTTACCTTCTTGGCGACTTGGAAGCCATTTTCTGTTCTATAGGTTTCAAAACAATTTTAACAGCAGAAACAGCTATTTTTGCATAGTTTTCTTCTATTTTCAATTAAAAATTTTGACGTTTCGCATCAAATGCTACAAATTTTCCGGCGCTTCGCGCCAGATTTTTGTAAAAGTCAAAGAAATTTATTGATTTTTTTCGCAAAAAAATTGTCGGAAATTCAAAAATTTTAAAAAAATATTGCGTCAAAAGTGATTTTATGTAAAAGTATACAATGTAAAACACCGAAAAATGCTATTTCGTGCAGGGCAAATTTTCGGACCTATTTTTGGAAAATTTGGGATACGGCCACACATGGGCGTGGGGGGGTATGCACCCCCAGAAGTTGAAATAACCCCCCCAGAAATTTTGTTGTTGCTTTTTTAGCAATTTTTTGATGCCATTGGATAGTGCTCGATGAGAAACGTCGAAAAATGGTGTTTTTTCTCCATACAACCACTTTTAAGACCATTTTTTGACCTTTGAAAATTTTTTCACCCCCCCCCAGAATTTCGGTGCTGCCCACCTATGGATACGGCCCCCTTTTAGGAAAATCACAGATCCGCCGCTGTGGTTGACTGAAAAAGCGTGTTTAAACATGCATTACTGCAAAAGAGATATACTTTATGAAAGATAGTTATTCTGCTTGTCAAAAAATATGAAATTTAAAAAATCAGTAGGCGCTATCATCTATTTTGTCTTATTCCAAATTTTTGTGTCACACAAATCGACGATAGAATTTCGCGAGCGTTCTGACTTTATATCATGCCTAAATTTATTGATATATTCTCCCCTTTAGTAATGCTTCTATGTAGGTATGTAATTATTACACTAAACTTTTAATACCCACTACAATAGTCAGCACGCCTAAGAATCAAATGTCGCTCTAGCGGTATTAACTGCTGGGCACAGACAAATTAAGCAACTTAAATAGAAATGCACATTGACAATAGCGTACAAAAGTGAAACTAAATGCTACACCAAACGGCAATAACAAATTAGATCGAAATACTACAACGATGAGCAATAGATACAGTGAAGCTGATTTAGATCTAAATAAGCTATATATTCTTCTTAAGCTATATGCACGAATTAAATTTATTAATTTGAGAGGCGATTTCCTGAAGTTTATTTATTTAGAAATTTTCAAAAAAAAATCAAGCGACGGGCCATTTTTACATCTTGAACAATTGGAAAAAAATTTTAAAAAAATGTGAAAAACGCTTCAATCATTAATCCCTTTACATATGCATTGCCTGAGAAATTAATGTGTAAAGCAGCTAAATCGAACATTTGCAGCAGCCGAATTCTAGGGAGGGCGTCAGTAAAAATTCACCCAGTGTGTCACCAAAAGATTGAAATGCATATCTGCTTGAAAACAGGAGACGCTGATGAATTTTCCATATCCTTATGCATACTGCGAGTTGTCCACTTCTTCTAGAGCACTTTTAAATTATATAACACAAGTAGGACAATAACAAAGTAACAGAATAAAAAGTTCGAATGTACGAATCAAACAAAACTTATAAATTTTCTCAAACACTCGAGAAAAATAAACGCAGAAGCAGCAAAAAGTCGAACAAGGTAAATATAAGCGCAATTAAAACGACGAAAACGGTAAAACGATAAAAAAACAATGTTTTTGGTATGACAAAATAAGGTATAGCAGAATAAATCAACGTCTATGATAGTATAGGTTCGTAGCGCAAAGATGACATTCGAGCTCAGGTGACATCGGTTGCCCGCGGCAATATAAATACACTGATACACGGGCATATAAAAAAAGAGAAAGACAACGTCAAGTCGAAAAATCAAAATATGAAATATAAAAAATAAAGGAGTGGATGAATTTGAGAACCGTTTCTCAAAAACTGAAGCTTAGGTTTATTTTGCAAACTGAGTAAATAGCGACTAAAAGCCTCACAAAGAGAATAGAATATTATATACAAGATGTGAAAATATGCTTCGCAAACACATCAAAAAAGTTTTCGTTAAGGTCTAAGTTTCCATATAGTCTATTTCAAAATGAAGGCAAGTACGCGTGTAAATATTTTTTCCGTGAAATACAGTAAGGTAGGTATCCAAATCTAACCCAAGTCATCGCAATATTTTGCATACGTTTTAAATTATGAGAGACCGTTATACATAATTTTAGGAATTTTCAGAAGCTTTACTCAGAAATTAAAGTAATAATACCCATAATTTCAGGCCTAATACAAAAAGCATGATGAAAGAGCACGGACTAAAACAAGTTTTGTATTAAGCTATTACAGCAGAAGGCTATAAAATGTTCTAAAAAATAAATGTTTCTAAAAAACAGCACAGGAAGAAATGCGCGTAAGCGAAGCACGCTATTGCCATACGGCCTCATTTCGATGATGAAATGGTAAATTGCACAGGAACTTTTTTCATGACAAATGGCGATTTCTTACGATTCTATCCGATGAAGTGTTGCGATATATTGAGATTACTGTAGAAAAGACCCCAAGAACCACGCACTTATTCCTTTACGTATCAGTATTCCAACGATTGCATCGTTCACAGTTCACATTAATTTCAAGGCGCGCCGAAAGCGACGCCATTTCTCCGATAAGACTGCAGAAACCAGTATTTCTATACGTTTTAACTATCGCTGGGCGCATAGCTGGGCTGCACGGCTATAAAATAGTCGTCAAAGTAATGGAAGAGGAACTCGAAAGTCGGCCTATTGTCGGGTACTTGATCCCAACATTGGCGCATTATTTGATACAAGGGCTCAGGGCAATCTTTGGGCAGCGACATGCGGTAGCCGCGTTCCACCTGGTCTATTACTTCGCGATTTTGCATGCCTAAAATGATAACTTACACACCATATGGCTTTCGTTCAGATATTGATTTGATGGATGCAAAAGCGCGCCATTAAAAATGCTTATTCATACCTACATACATATGTAAGATCATTGAAGACACTGTTTTTTTAAATTTTTCTGAGGTCAGAGATCTCGAGAACCATCTGGAGATAGGCGAAAATAAAGACAGTTTTAAGCGTATCTCGGCGAGCTCTATACGATGGTAGAGAAAAATTTGAAAATAAAATTTTAGAAAATTTTCACTTTATTCAATATTGATACAGAGAATTCCCCATTCAAGCTATCTGCACAATCCGATTTCGCATCATTCAATTCACGAGTAATTTCTCACTCCTGTCTTTGTATTTAATTATTGTGCTTAACAGAGAAAACCAATACAGAAAATGAAATTTGACATATGTATTCCGCATGTCGAGCTCGAGCAGTTTTGAGCGGGTCAGAAGACAGAAAACATAGATGAACAATAAATCCGGCGCGAAGCGCGGGAAAAAAATTTCATGTTCTACATGTCACGACTCAAATTTAAGCTGTTTCGAATGAGCTAGAAGGCAAGAACTATAGCTTAACAATAAATCCAGTGTACAGCGCCTAAAAAAACTGAATTGCTCTTTATGTCAAGCTCAAATTTGACCGATTTTTAGCGGTAAGACATAAGTATGCATAAGTAGAAAATTTTAAAATTACTAGCTCAAAAGCACGCTAAAAACCTGTTTGGCGGTGTTTCAGACTCACTACCCCAATTTATACGGGCCTGCGTATATACGAGTATAAATGCATACCGATGGAAAGTCAATTGGTAAGAAAAATTCGCAATCTGCTTGAAAAGATGACAACAAACCATTTAGCATCGAGCACCAAAGTAGGAAGTTCAAAGTGTTGCATTTCGAGTATCGGTATATAAATAATAAGTATGTACACATAAGCTTATTCAATAAAACTTCCACATTAAACCGCATTTATTCAGACTTATATTTATAAGAGATTTTTTCTTTGCACTTTATAATTTTTAACCAGTCAAAAGCACACCTGGGCGTAGGGGGGATTTTTTTGGGGGGGGGGTATGCACCCCCGAGGAACCAAAATAACCCCCCCAAAATCAAGTTTTGAAATTTTGTTTTGTTTTTTTCCCGCAATTTTTGATGCCAACAGAAACGCCTGAATATGATGTTTTTTTGAAGCGTATTTAACTAATCTAGATACGTCCAAAAAGACACTTTAGAAAACAAATTTGGGTCCACCCCCAGAATTCACATAAAGCGCATGTGTACAAAACTTAATTTTCGACTGTCCTCCGAATTGAGAAGACCAGGTCAGCTATGTAAGTACGTGCCTTAAGATTTCAAGCATTACCTGGATATGGAACCTGACCCCTGGTAACGATTTCATATAAAAGGACGCCGTACGACCAAACGTCTGACTTAATCGTGAAAGACGCATACAGCGCAGCTTCTGGGGCAGTCCATTTAATTGGAAATTTAGCGCCTAAACACAGAGAATGTACGCTTGAAATACAGCTTAGTTCATGTACATATACATATTCCCTATTTTATTTTTCGATAACTTAATTCGTAAAATTTTGCCAGAATGTAGAGAAAACAAAAAATAATACAGTTAAGTTTCACGACATCGAATTTCACGTTTCGCGAGCAATGTACTTTTTGAAACTACGAATAACTTTGGCGATAAAAGAGCGAAATGGCTACAACTCGATTCAATGCGTAAATAAAGAGAATTTTCAATTTTTGAATGTTCGGGTCCTTTGCCTACACTTTGGATTCGATAAGCACCCAAAGTAAAAATTGCGCGACATTTATTAGGGAAAACGAGATAGGCAGGGGGTGATAAGATGAATCACCTTTCATGCCACGGCTATCTCTTATTCTCCAGACTTGAAGACGTGCAATTTTCTTCTTCAAGGGCTTATTTAGCACAAAAAGTACAAAATACGACCTTCGAAGATTCAGGCATTGAAAAATACGCTTTCAATGAAGTTACATTCAAAATGCGTCGGAAAGTTTCGCTCAAATATTGCGAACATCATTATTTAAAGTTAAGAAAATGATTGTGATCACATATATAAAAGTGAGGTACCTCGTAAAACATAAAATTGGACGGCATAGCACTTTGCAGAACAAAATTGTTTATAATCTTAAGAAGTTTTTGAAAAGCAAATACGGACTAGATAGTAAGCAGATGAACCGGTCTATTTCCAAAATACATGCAATAAGTCGTTACTATAATTTCAATTAACCCATAAAACATGCTTATTTAATTAATTTAGATAAAATAAGTTTCCACGCATGCACACATGAGGATATAGGGGCGGAGGGGGATTTTGAGAAGCAAACCTCTTAGGCTATTTTCGGATCAAAACCCATTGCTTGAACCATGGAAAAGCGTCAAATGACGTTTTAAGTAAATAAAGGTACTTATTTTCCGAGCAGCAGACTGTTCAATTCATTCTTGCATATACTGCTCTGCCATTATTTGCGATACATTTGATGTCACCACAGGTCAATTAATCGTCCTTATTCTTATTTGTTTTCGTGCAAATTTGACCATAATATGCATGAAGTATTAAGTATTCAGCATTCATTAAAGTATTAATACTTTATATTAGTTAAGATTCACTAATCTTTAATTAATAATTAAAATAATATTTGACATGAAATAGGTAATAAAATTACTCAATCACCTCTCCCAGGAAATTGGTTTTCCCCCTATCGTAATTTCTGGCCGTTTGTACGTACATATGATACATATACTTCGTATCTAAGAGTACGGACCATAGGTGGGCGGCACCAAAGTTCTGGGGGGTATAAGATTTTTCCAAAGGTCAAAAAATGGCCTAAAAGATGATGGTATGGCGAAAAAACACCATTTTTCAACGTTTCTCATCGAGCACTATCCATTGACATCAAAAAATTGCGAAAAAAACAAAAAAAATTCAAAAATTGAATTCTGGGGGAGGTATTTTGGTTTCTGGGGGGGGGGTATTTTGGTTTTTGAAGGGGGCGGGGTGCAAACCCCCCACGCCCAGGTATGGTACGGACCTTTCTTCATATCACAGAATCAAGCACGACTATGTGGATCCGAGAAAAAGTGCTCCCCCTAAATAGTCAACATTACGAAATTTAAAATTTAGTGCAAACTTTTAAATTTTCATTAGTTTTACTTTTCGTAAAATAGCCAGACTAATAGCTTAAACGTTGAAAATAACCAATACACTAAAATTAGACTTGTAGCTTTCCAAATTTTCGAACCAAGTATGTTCCCAAAATTATATTCCGGCTAATTTATGAGAGCGATGAACAAAATTATGGCGTGCGAACGAATACAAGGGAAATAGTCACGCATATGCCACTTTTCTGCTCAGATTCTCACAATCAATAATTAGTGATAATAGGGCTAAATATAGTAAATGCAGTTAATTTTTACCAGTTCTCGCATTGTATTCGTCATCCGTAATTACCCTTGCTAAACCAAAGTCAGCAACCTATAAGATAAGAAAAGCAAAAACAAACGTACGCACAGAAATATTACACGCAGTGCAACCATAGGTAGGCAGCACCGAAATTCTGGGGGGTGGGGGTGAAAAAATTTTCAAACGTCAAAAAATGGTCTTAAAAGTGGTCGTATGGCGAAAAAAACACCATTTTTCGACGTTTTTCATCGAGCACTATCCAATGGCATCAAAAAATCGCTGAAAAAGCAAAAAGAAATTTCAAAATTTGAATCCTGGGGGGGGTATTTCAACTTCTGGGGTATGCATACCCCCAAACCCCCCACGCCCATGTGTGAGTGCAACTCATAAATAAAACTGATAAAAAGTTGGGAGTTAATTTACCTCAGTCAGATGCGTAGGTTTTCAAAGATCCACAAGATCAGAATGCAATGGTGCTTTAGAAGATTTTTTGAACATTTTTGCTATCGAATTACTTTGAAATTATGACTAAAAGAGGCAATAACACGTAACATTCCTAAAAATCAAGTCGCATGATGAAGTGTAAATTCATAAATTTTATTTAAATTAAAGTAATAAATTTATTATATAATTATGTTGAATTACTAAACTTGGTAAAAAAAACTGAATATATCTCTGCAAATTTATGTACATATATATATGTATGATTTTACCTTTACAACCGGCACATCGCCCATCTTTTCACCAACCAAAATGTTCCTGGCAGCTAAATCACGATGCACCATGCGATGTTTCTCAAGGTAAGCCATTCCATTTGCAATCTATGTGTATCGACGAGAAAATAAATTTTATAGAATAAGTATTCTATTGTAGTGCCGATAAAATCAGTTGGTCATTCAATTTCTACTTTAAAATTTTATCAGTGTAAAGATTGGAGAATGGAGACATCTTAAACAACAACAGTAACGCTGTATAATTTGCTTTTTTTGGCATGAAAATTACATAACAGTAGGTACAAATTTTCCCAATTTAAAGGCCCTCCAGTTTTTATCCAACAAAGGACAATTACGCACTTGTTTAAAATGACAGGCGTCTTAGAAACAAGCACTTTTATTATTCTCTGTTCTACTATAATAACACTAATCGTACGTTTTGTACACGTGATACTCGTACATTTTTATACATCCACGCAGATTTAGTTGACGCACTAGCAATTTTATCACCAACTTACATAGGTACACATATTTTAAAGGCGAACTCAGGCACAATAGAGAGTATAACCTCTGAAGGAAGTTGGATTACGATCAGACATGTCAAGTGGGGAGGGGGTTTGGGGTCTAGACCACACATGAACAAGGGGGTTGGGGGTATGCACCAGAGCCCTGCGCGGGACAAAATTTTTTGACCCGCCCCGCCCCGCCAAGAAAGAAATTAAGCCCGCCACGCCCCGCAGCTCCTTAGACCCGCCCCGCTCCGCCAGTAATGTTACAAAAATTAGGCCCGCCCCGCCCCGCAAAATTTTTTCATGTACTCTATGTATCCATTTCTGGTCAAAAAGGAGTCAGAATACAAGAAGATAAAGAACCGGACAATGAGTGATACAAAATCTTTAATGTAAATGAGTGCAATGCAATTTTGTAAATTGAATAAGAGCTAATGTCTTACAGCAATAAACTTTATTGGAACAACAATGATGTTACTGTGATAGGTGTAGTTAGGTATGTAGGTAAGCTGCAAAAGGCATAATCCTGCACTGCTGATTGCTAAAATTCTGAGGGGGTCTGATGGGGCGAAATCGCCAAAACTAGCACAACAAAATCAATTTTGGGGGTCTGCTGGATCCCAGGGGACAACCCAGATCCCAATGCTCGCCATTACTCAAATCCTATAGATGATTGTCTACCTTATGTAAGGACGTAGTGTGTACCTACATGTATGTAGACATAGGTGAGCAGCACCGAAATTCTGGTGGGGGGGGGTGGAAAAATTTCTGGGGGGGGTGGAAAAATTTCTGGGGGGCTGAAAAAATTTTTAAAGGTCAAAAAATGGTCTTAAAAGTGGTCGTTTGGCAAAAACAAAAACACCATTTTCCGACGTTTCTCATCAAGCACTATCCAATGGCATCAAAAAATTGCTAAAAAGCAAAAAAAAATTTTTCTGGGGGGGGGGGGTATTTTGATTTCTGGGGGGGGGTATTTCAACTTCTGGGGGTGCATGCCCCTCCAACCCCCCGCCCACGTGTGTATGTAGGTACTTGCCTACCTATATATACAGGGTGTTTCAAAAAACGAAACCCATATCAGACCTTGTAACTTCGAAACGAATCGCTCAATTCGAATGCAACTTGCTTTAATAAATAGATGAAAACCTTCATAATAATCTTGCAAAGTTTCGTTTTCGCAGCTATATTTGTTCTTGTACAACGCGCATTTGGGTAAAAGTCGTTTTTTTCATTAAATACAATGTGTCGTAAGAAATGAATATGTGTTTGCGACGTTGTAGCTTTAGATCGAGTGAACATTTTAGAATACGGTTTGCTTCAATCAAAAGCTCATTTATCTAGCTAGTTGCCTCTAAATTTTTGTTTTATTTTGTTTATTGGTTCGAGAGCTATTGAGCTTTTGCCTAAGGTCACTCCCTCGGCGATTGAGCCAGCAATGACAAAATAAGCAGCGAGTTGCTTGCGCTTGTGAATGACCTAAGGAATGACATTTGGCGAAAGCTCAGTAAGTCTCGAACCAAGTAGCGAAATAGTACGAAAATTTACAGGCTAACAGCTAGACAAACAGGCTTTTGAATAGAGCAGACCGTATTCTAAAATGTTTACTCGATTAAAAGCTACAACGTTGCAAACACATGATTTATTTCTAAACACGCATTGTATTTAATGAAAAAAACGACTTTTACACAATTGCGCGTTGCACAAGAACAGAGCAAGCTACAGATACGAAACTAAGCAAGTTTCTTACTAAGGTTTTTGTCTATCGTTTAAAACAATTTGCATTGAAATTGAGCTAGCCGTTGGGAAATCACAAGGTCAAATATGGGTTTCGTTTTTTTAAACACTGTATATATGTAAGCTTATGCATGGTAAAGCTGGATTATTTCAATTAGTATTATTTTAACAGCCCCCATGTGTTCTATTTCATTAAGTATTTATTCAAAGCATGAGCAGCAGAGCATTACTTAGAACTATAGTCTATTTCGCGAAACCTTGTGCATGGAAATCAATTTCGCGCACGTATCCTTTTGCACAACAAAAATTAAAAAAAAGAAAGGCCCGCCCCGCCCCGTTAAAATTTTTAGAAAATAAAGCCCGCCCCGCCCTGCCAGCCGTGTGACCCGCACCGCAAAAAGCCCGCGCGGGCCTGCGGGGCGGGGGCGACCCGCCCCGCGCAGGGCTCTGGTATGCACCCCCAGAATTCTATTTTTTAAAATTTTTTTCTCGCAATTCTTCAATGCCAATGGATAGTGTTGGATGAAACGTTGAAAAATGGTGTTTCTTCGCCATATTACCACACGTGGGCGTGGGAGGGGTTTGGGGGTATGCATCCCCAGAAGGCTGAATACCCCCACCCCAAAAGGCCGAATAACCCCAGAATTCAAATTCAAAATTTTTTTTATTTTCGCAATTTTTTAATGCCAATAGATAGTGCTCGATGAGAAACGTTGAAAAATGGTGTTTCTTCGCCATACCACCACACGTGGGCGTGGAAGGGGAGGGTTTGGGGGTATGCACCCCAAGAAGGTCGAATCCCCCAGAAACCAGAATAACCCCCAGAATTCAATTTTTGAAATTTTTTGTTTTTTCCGCAGTTTTTTTGATGCCAATGGATAGTGCTCGATAAGAAACGTTGAAAAATTGTGTTTTTCTCGCCATACCACCATTTTTAAGACCATTTTTTTGACCTTCAAAAAATCTTGCATCCCCCAGAATTTTAGTGCTGCCCACCTATGCATACCACCATTTTTAAGTCAATTTTTTTACCTTTGAAAAATCTTGATACCACCCCCAGAATTTTGGTGCTGCCCACCTATGGTCTAGACCCCAAAAGGGAAAAATGGGAAATTTTGCTGAAAAATGAGGCAAAATGAAAGCATAATACGAATGAAAATTGAAAATTTTTTTTGAAAAAAGCTCAAAATTTATCAGAAACAGTGTAATAACGTAGTTTTTACGCTTTTTTAGCGCTTCTATCAGTTTTCGAGACCCTTTTGGCCAAAAAAGATATATTTTTGACCACTTAGACCGGCGACTCCCAGATCGGCCATGCTGTGCATCTATGATTATGACTCTAGGTTTGAAAAACCCAACACTGAGTTGAATTTTGTAGAAGGTTTAATGCTTTTGCGAATGAAAAAATATAGAACCTTCGCGAAATTGAAAATTCAGTTTTTCCTTCGCTGATTTTACACATCAGCATAATAAAATCAACGCTAACTTGCGCACACATGTCCACCAATGCTTTGAAAGCCAATCGTTTTCCTTCATTTCCGCGCAAATATTCGAGCAGGCTTCCGTTGCACATATATTCGGTGACAATGCAAACCGGATCTTCTCGAGTACAAACGGCGTACAGCTTGACCAGGTTGGAGTGCAAGCACTGCTTCATGATGGAAGCTTCTTCCAAAAAAGCCTGCCTCGACATTGCGCCTTGTCGTAAGGTTTTTATAGCCACATCAACATCGCCGTTCCACTTCCCTGGAAAAATGTTATTATTATTATTATTATTATGAAAGATTGTTTGTAATGATTTGAATTAAATACTAATTTTTTCTACAGTAGTAATTGGCTTATAAATATTATTATTATTATTATAAAAGACACATATTGTTTGTTTGTACTGATTTGAATCATAAATAGCGCATACCTATAATATACTTGGGTACCCCTAACATACATATGTCCACCCCCTACAGCTATAACGGGACGCATCTGGGAGGTGCGGTTTTTATTAAAAGAAAGATAATAATCGCTGCCGGTGTTATTTTGTTTTTGTTTACAATCAATACCGACTGTGTAAAGAACGTGTAAAGTTTTTGTGTAATGTTATTGTATGTAGCAATTTCGGACGGTTTTTTTCCGTGGCTTGTGAACAACTTAGTATTAACGCCCCAAACAATTTAATGGTTTTGTGCTGTAGAAGAAGGAATGCTCCAGATGGCACACATTTTTGTTTTGTTTAAATTTCGCATTAGTTCTCAAATAGGAGTGTAAAGAGTGTGAAAATCTGGGATGAAAAAATACATTTTGTCCCAAGAAATTTTCCTGGTAGAAATGTACCACGGCTTAAGGGCTACTTTCTGCTTACCAGCAAACTTTTTTAAACTCATTACGGAGTTAGATCCAGGAGTTTAAACGTTACACTCTAGTGAATGATATAAAGAAACAGGTTTTGTCTAAGATTTTTCCGCCAACTTCTTCCGTTATTAGTCGGGACAAGTTGGACAAAATAAAAATAAAGTAAGTCCCAAGTGCTACACGTTGCAGCAAACTGCGTTTGAAAAAGGCAATATTGACTTATTTATGGGAATGTAAAATTCGAAATCAGGGGCGTAACATTGCAAGAAAAAAGACGTTTTTCTTCCTTTTTTCGATTGGTCAATAAATCAAATATTTTGCGGAGCAGAAGTTTTCCATTATCTACACACAAATTTACAACGATTCAAAAGGCTACAAACTGGCCCAAACCGAATTTCTTTACAAGCAATGGGGAGTTAGGTTAAGATTTTTGTAGCTTACAATGTTTTTATAATTTTTTTTACAATTTATACGTTTTTGTTCACCATTTTCTTGCTTTAGGGATAAGTTGAATAGAATAAAAATAAAGTACTTTCCAAAGGGTAAATGTCGCAGCAAATTGTGCTTATTTACATCAATATTTAGCTTTTCTGGGAGGTGTAAAGTCAAAAATCGGGGGTTGGTAAACGTGTTTCTGTCTTGTTGTTTCCTGCCAACTTGTCAGGTGATGAGTCTAGACATGATCACAAGTCTAAAAATGTACCAGGGGTCATACGTCAGTTGGGCGCATTTGTTTATACTCAAGAATGGTGTAAAGTGGTTTACATCTAATATTTAATTGACTTTAGAACATTGTGGAGTTAATTTTTTCATAAATATTACTCGTAATATCAGAGTAATATTAGAATTACAAATCCGACTAAAGTCTTCTTTACACTCGGTGGTTGTGCAAAGTTTACAGTGAAAACTTACAATAGTGCTAGTGCGTTGCGGGAGCTTATTTTTTCAAAATGTTCTATTTAACACCAGAATTACGAATCGTAATGTTAGTCTTCTCTACACTGAGTAATTGTATGAAGTTTACGCTATTAAATTATTGTTACGTGTAGATTTTACACTACAATTTTATTTTATTTCCAGAGCGTTGCAAAACGTAATTGTTTTCCAAAATATGTTCCGTAAAATCGGGATTACAAATCTAGCTGTATGTTTTCTTTACACCCAGTAGTTGTGTGCACTTTACATTGAAAACTAACTTTAGTTTCAGAGCGTTGCAAAAGCTTAATTTTTCAAAATGTTTCATTTAAAGTCAGGATAACGAAACCAAGTGCAAGTGTCTTTTGCACCTAGTAGTTACGTAAAGTTTACGCTAAAAACAATATTGTTTTCCGCGTTCTTGCATAGGCGTAGCCAGGGGGCATTGGGGCACATGCACCCCCGAAATTTTTTCGGAAATATTGTTGATTTGTCTGTTGCAATAATGTGTGTCCAGAAAACTGAGTTCAAAAAGGCAAAAACGTCAAAATTTTCTGGCGCTTCGCGCCGAGTCATTATTATTTATTGTTATATAGATCTAATGAATTAAAAAGCTTGAATCAGCTAAAATAATTCAGCACTTCACATCACTTTAGTAATTTAATGCACTATTTGTTAGTTGATTGAAACTGTGCATGCTTGTTGAGCCTAATAGTAAAAGTGCGAAAATGATTGTGTACCAGTTTGTCAATTCTCTGCTTTGTTTGTCTTTTGTGTACAGTGGTCGCCATGAAAGATGACGCGCCATCACCCTCAGAATTATAATGGATGGTGCGTCGCGAGCGCCGCGTTACGTCCATCATGCGCCATCATCTCTTTTTTCTATTCAGCGCCATTAACCTCCATCATCCCGTTAATCTGGCGATGCGGACGGCGCAATTTAGCTATTAAGAGCGCCAACAAGGAATTCCTTCTTGTTGGTGCCATTAATAGCTAAATTGCGCCGTCCGCATCGCCAGATTAACGGGATGATGGAGGTTAATGGCGCTGAATAGAAACAAAGAGATGATGGCGCATGATGGACGTAACACGGCGCTCGCGACGGACCATCCATTATAATTCTGAGGGTGATGGCGCGTCATCTTTCATGGCGACCACTGTACCAGTTTGTCTGTTCTTTGCTTTGTTTGTCTTTCTTTACAAGGACACAAAATCTCATTTTAAATGAAAGAATTGGCCAAATTTTCTTACGTTTTTGCGCATTTCCTGTTTTCTGAACTGCATCTTGTAAATAAGAAGGCCACAAATGGGCCTGAAAACGGTAAGAACAAAATTTTCATTGATACATTTTTCTATATCTTATTGGCAGCGACCCGTTGCTGCGCTATGTGATTAGCAGAGGTCAAAAAACACATTTAGCTCAGAAGTTTTGTGCAATGTAAAAGTTCATCAATTTTAAGTGTTTTTGGACTTGATTTAGGCCGACTTTGCGAAAATTTTAACGTTACTATTTAACATCAAAATGCTTTTTTTACAAAATTTTCCGGAACTCAGCCCCGGACCCCGCTAGGAACGTTTGAGCGCGCAAACCGTAAAATCTCGTTTTACATGTGCAACGAGATTTTAGGGAGAACAAGCCAGGTAAAAGAGTTAAGAATTTCTAAAAATTTTCGCTGTTTCGCGCCGGCATTAATTTGTCTTTTTTGTATGATTTAAGCGATATAAATTGAGTTTAAAGTGCAAAAACGTCAAAATTTTCCGGCGCATAGCGCCGCCAGTTACTGTTCTTTCTTTTTGTAAAGCTCCAGCATTGCGCTTAAAAGCCTGAATCACTCAAAATATCTTCAGACAAAAATCGTAATTCATAGTTTTCTTGTTAGAAGCTTGTACTGTCAAAATTGCTTTGTACAAATTTGATAATTTTCTGCTCTGTCAGACTATTAGTATTCACCGAGCTACAAAATGTTAAGGGCGGTAAAAAATGACTAAATTTCTCGGCACTTTGCGCCACTTATAATTTCCGAAATGTTTGTCAATAGAAAGGCCGTAAATTCTACATGAAAACGGTAGAAATTCCAAAAATTTTCGGCACTTAGAGCCGCTTTACACTTTTTGTATTTTTGATCGTCAGAAACCCATAAATTAGCTAGGCTATATCAGTGTTTTTCTATATTCGGCAAAGATTTTTCCTGATGTACAAAGACTTTTCGGGACCGTCTTAGTACAGTTACAAAGATTTTTTGGGAAGACAAAAATTGCAAAAAAGGTCTAAAATTCGTAAAAATTTTCGGAATCAGTTATAGTGTGTTTTATATATCTTTATACTGGCAGAAATTGCATTTCAAAAGGAAAAATGTCGAATTTTTCGGCGCTTCGCGCCATTTTAAGACGATTATCAGTGATTTTTGCCCTTAGAGACCCAGAAATTAGCTAAAATACACTACCGAAAGTCGAACAAATGTTTACCACACTAAAACCGCTACCGTACCATATTAGAGTACTCAGAAATTTATGTCTTCAAAATTTACAGACTTTTGGGGACCATCTTTGTACATGTACAAATGGACCTTGTACAAAAAAACACTGGGCCACACTACTAAAGGTCGAAAAACTCAGTTTTAATACACATAACGTTACTGGCATTCAATGCGACAGTAGTATTAAAAAAATTTTTGTTGATGCCCCCGAACCAAAATCCTGGCTACGCCTCTGCGTTCTTGGACTGTTATCATTATTGTGGCATATCACCGTATGTCTTTTCCGACTGATTTACTCAAATCATGCTAATTAAAAGTAGGGAACTAGCTAAGAAAATTGCTCCATTGGAAGAAAAAGACGAATGCCCTTGGAATTGCGCATCACTAAGGACATAAAAGGAGGGGACTAGAGAAAAGTTACCTATGCGCACAACAAATCATAAGAATCTGCTCAAAAATCAGACATTTTATCTAAGCAACACAAAAATTGGAGTATATTCTGCGGCCTGTGAAATAGAAGGTGTCGTTTCAGAAGATTTCTAACTCGTTTGCTGAAGAGCTCAGAAGAAACTTTGTCTAGTGCTAGATAGCCGATCTAGCTGGATATTAGTATCATATTTTTAGAACAATATTTAATTAATACTCAGTTGAATGGCTCAAAAGAGAAATTGACATTCGCATCATGCTGTTACTTATCGTTCTACACTTAAACGTGTTTTGCTAGCGTGATAAGATGATGTAGGTAAATTTTCTCCTGCTTCGGCATTCTATATCGGTATATGAGCTGTCGAAATTACCGGGCTATCATTATGCACTAATGTATTTATTTGCACGGTTACCTCGCTAATTCATCTTGCGCCATGTCCTAAATTCTTAAGTGCAAACCTGTTTGCGCATGTTTATTGCCTTGCCGCACTTCCATACCATTGCAACTGAAACAGAGGTCGTTCGGAATTGCTTTCAGTTGAGGTTAGTAACCAGAATGATTTTTTTGATTTCTTTAATCTATGTATATTGATCAGTTCTTCTGAAGAATAAACTGTTGTATTATTTACTTCTCAAATTAAAGCCACAACTACCTGCTGTAGGCCGCAAAATATACTTTGATTTTTTTGTTGCTAAGAGAAAGTCTGATTTTCAGCAGATTCTTATGATTTGTTGTGCGCATAGGTAACTTTTCCCTAGTTTCCTCCTTTTATGTCATTAATGATGCGCAATTCCAAGTATAATCGGCATAATTGTAGTACCGGGGACCCAAGTATATTCGGCATAATTGTAGTACCGGGGACCCGCACTTTTACAGGGTACATTATATGTACCATATTGAGGTAAGACCACCAGAGTATTGATAAGAAAGGGGCAAAATTGAAGCATTAAAGTAAAAAAATAAATAGAGGTCGCTCGTCAATGGTAGCTCAGTTCAAAACGCATCAAAACATACATATATCGCATTCTTTGTGTATCCAAACTTGCTTCTAAATGTTTGTGACTGATTCATATCTAAAGAAAGTGTATTTTTTGGCCTATTGGCAGTCACATAAAACAATAATAATGCTTTACTCAAACCCGTAGGTACAATACAATGTTGAGAATAATACGCAATGTTTCGACAGTTATACCTACCGTCGTCGTCAGGCTCTTACAGAATATAAGAAGTTGTGGGCACCAGGAATTGAACCTTAACAGCTAAGTATCATTTATTTCTAAAGTCACCGCAGACTTTAGAAATAAATGATACTTAGCTGTTAAGGTTCAATTCCTGGTGCCCACAACTTCTTATATTCTGTAAGAGCCTGACGACGACGGTAGGTATAACTGTCGAAACATTGCGTATTGTTCTTAACATTGTATTGTACCTACGGGTTTGGATAAAGCATTATTATTGTTTTATGTGACTGCCAATAGGCCAAAAAATACACTTTCTTTATCCAAACTTGGTTTTTTTCGAAAATAAATATTTTCTTGATGCAAGAACTTTTTTCCGATCAAAGGCGAGCTATTCAGAATTAGCTCGCCTTTGATCGATTTCACCCTTTACCAATTATTGGAAATGGGCTAAATCGATGTTTAAATTAATGAACTGGACGCGCGAACTTTTTATCGAAAGCTTTGTCCGTTTTATCATCAATTTCGTCCATTCTCGGCTCGCTTGTCAATGACTCCGTCGATGCCATTGATATGAGTCCAAATTCTTCATTGTCTGATGGTGCTTCAACGCGTAAGTTCGGTGTAAAGTTTAGAGAGTGTAAAGGACTGTTTTACATTGGTGTTGGTGTATGGACGAGTCATCCAAATATATAGTGTCCAGTGTAAATTTTTGAATTTCGAATTTAACAAGCTTGACTGCTGTTTCAGAAAATACAAGTAAATTCTCGAAAAATATCGTTTTCAATAATGCGTCATCTCGGCAATTCTAAGAAATTTTGAGCGTAATTTTTAGTTTAGTAAGTGTAAAGTTGATGCGATTTATTGTTCGACGCTTAGTAGGTGTAGAGTAAATTTAATTAATTTTTTAAGTGCTGATAAAAACCGATAACGATTAAAAGACATGCCATTTGTAAAACTAGTATATTTTATTGCGACAAAAAAGTTTATAGTGAAAAAGTTTGTTTTAAAATTTATATTTAAAATGAACTATCGTTATCTGAAGATCTCCGTAGGGTAAAGCTCTGAAACTTTGGGACGGCTGGATCAGCGATCGTTTATGTAATGGGATAGGAATTTAAAAAATTTGAATTTATAAAAAAAGTAAACTTAATAGATTTAAATTTATAAAAGGAACGTTAAAAGGAAGAATTTATGCATACGCGCGCACATTTTCGCATTGTAGTACTGTAATGATACGTTTTTGTACGGCTACGACGTTTTGGCGCCGCCGTTTTGGCGCCAACAACTTATAAATTATTCTAATTAAATCAATTTCGAAGCAACTTTAAAATAAATTATGTATTCAGAAAGCAGGTTCTACAAGCTACAAAATAGCGTATTGTTCTCTTCGATTCGATGAGTATTCATTTGTGTACGACTGAAAAACCGTAGAAAATCTAGTGTATTTTTAGATGCATTTAATTATCTCAATAAATTCAAAGACATTCTAAAAGTAATTCATACCATCACGTAGAGAATTGAATGGACTTTCAGAATCTAATATAATAATAAATGGAATGAAATTAGTAATAAATGAAATGTAAATAATTAATAATATTACGAAGAGTGTGGCGCCAAAACGTCCCATTTCGGTTTTTGTAATATGATTTATGAATTTCCTAGATACACCAGGGCCCTATTGCACAAGATTAGAGTGGAGTGTAGGAGTGTAGGAGTAAAATTACTCCTAGCCGAGGAGTCTCCTAAATCTGGTTGCACAAGTTACTCCTAGAGTAGGAGTAATTTTTGAACAAAACCTAGGAGTAAACTCTCCTTTTACTCCTAGTAGGAGTAATTTTAGGAGTGTAGGAGTAAATCGAAGCGGACTTTTTACGGCTAAGTCGTTTTGTATTCAATCTAGTCGCTAATAGCCGGTCCTCAATTCTATATCATGTTACGAGAGGAGAAGATCATCTTTTTAAAATTAATTTTGCAAAAATAAAGAAGTGTTACTCGGAAAATTCACTCCTACTGTTACATGCGATTCTAAACGAGATGCTTGGAATAAAATTCGAGAAGATTGCATAGCAACTGGATTTGATCCTCTTCCCGAAGGAAAAGATTGGCAATATCTTTGGGACAAAGTATATGGCCACATAAAAAGCATGACAGAGGAAAAGTTAGACAAACGAAATAAAACTGGTGCTGATAGCTTCAATACGGAGCTCAATGAGATTGATTTGCTCATAATAGAAATTATTGGAAAGGATTCTCCTGAGCTTAAGGTAATTAAATAAAGTACACAACGCTCTGAAGCTTAAAATTTCATATAATACTCTTATGAAGTTTATTTGGAGTTAGGCATGCAGACATTAGAGCGCACGGCATTAGAGCGCCGACATTAGAGTGCAACGACATTAGCACGCGCGACATTAGAGCGCGCAACATTAGAACGTTGATATTAAAGTGCAGTGGGTATTTTTCAGTTTTTAATTTGTGGCGAAAACAATAGCTTGCGGATTCAGATTGGTGCCAGACATGGGCTAAGCCTAAGGCATAAATGGGGCAAAAATTGCTCCGCTCGCTCCGCAATTTTTGCTTCATTTATCTCAGGCTTAGCCCATGCGCTGGCATCAATGTGAATGCACATAACTAAGCCTAAGCCTTAGACATTGGTAATCCCACTTAGTCACAGTCCCCCGACGCTTCGGAGACTAATCCGAAAGATTCCCAGAGGCTGGCTTACTTTCCACCCATCCTTAAACATATGAACTTCAACAGCCTGTAACTCGGTCAAAAATGTCGACCGCCACCTAATTCTTTCAAATGTGAACTGCCCACCCCAAACTCAGTTAGAAAATGTCCTTGTCGTAACTTTCTGGGACTTTCCAATCTCCTCTACTTTAGTCGAAAGAATTCAAAAGTCTGTTCATTGTTTTACAAAACAAAAGAAACCGCATGCATTTATCACTACCTTATACCGAGATATTCATTTGTAGGTAGTTGAATTTTCCCCGTTAGCATAAAAGTTTTGTAAAGTTGTGTGAAAAACATCTATTATGGCTGCGCTTTAATGTCGCACGCTCTAGTGTCGGCTTACCCTGGAGTTATACTTAAAATTTTTGAGTGATAAAATTTATGATTGAGATTAAGTGCCATAACGCCCTAATTCTAAGTCGGTGATAAGCATACGTGGGCAGCAAGAAAATTCTGGGGGCTGCAAGATTTTTCAAAGGTCAAAAAATGGTCTTAAAAATGGCGGTATGACTAAAAAACACCATTTTTCGACGTTTCTCATCGAGCAGTATCCATTGGCATCAAAAAATTGCGAAAAAACAGAAAATTTTCAGAAATTGAATTCTAGGGGAATTTTGATCCCTGGGGGGTGCATACCCCCAATCCCTCATACCCAGGTGTGATGATAAGACGAGTTATTTTTGAATTCATTAAAATTTCATATCTCCCAGCATGCATGTAACGGCTTGAAATTTTGAGTGAGAGGTCCCCGGCCATTTTTAGGAGGGCGGAGGGTAAAAGACCTAGTCAAAAGAGGGCAAAAATCACATAAAAACAGCCAAATAATTCGATTTTTTTCCAAAAATCGGAGCGGGGAAGTCGAAAAATATTCTGGCTTTGGGAGGAATCGGGACCATACTTGGGCAGCAAGAAAATTCTGGGGGTCCAAAGGTCAAAAAATTGACCTCAAAAATGGTGGTATGGCGATAAAAACACCATTTTTCGACGTTTCTCATCAAGCACTATCCATTGGCATCGAAAAATTGCGAAAAAAATTTTCAAAAATTGAATTCTGGGGGAGTATCTTGGTTTCTGGGGGGTGCATACCATACATGATCTTGGGAGGTGGATTGGTTGGGGGGGGTTTCACCCCCGCAGAATCATTTTTCACCCCCCCCGCAAAAAATTTTTCACTTTTCACCCCCCAGAATTGGCGATTTTTCAAGTTTCCTAAACTTACCTGAAAATTGGTAGACAAAGTGTCTTTTTAAGGGTTTTTGGCTATCTATTTGCTCAAAATCGCCAAATTTTCGGCGCTTCGCGCCATATATTCATGTTTTAAGCGATATATTGGTCAATTTATTCGATTTTTTCGGAATTGTTTTCATGATTTAATGCTCTAGAAGGATAGAGTATCGTCAGAAACGCCAAAAAACGATGTTTTTCAACACGTACCGGCCATTTTTGGGCCCGAAAAAGGCACTTTAGGTTTTCACCCCTCCTCCAGAATTCCCATACTGTGCATGCATGGTGCATACCCCTCCCCAAACCCCCCACGCCCAGGTGTGATCGGGACGATCAACTCTCTCTTACCCTTCCGTTTATATTCTATGATGTTATAGGTTGACGTACGTTGGAACACGTGAAAATTATTCATTGGTCCTGTGTCTTAAGATACATCGGAATAAATGAGAGTGACATAAAAAATAAGAATAAATAAAAAATATGTACATAGAAAGTGAAAACAAAAATATAAATGTCGTTGATGACCAAAAATCATTGAAAATTATATATCCATTATTTAGGAATGATTTTGGGCCAATGGAAGGAAGGCGGCTGCCGTCTACTTCTTAAATCCACTTATGTATGTGTATATGGGGTACGTAAAAAATAAGGTATTGTAATAAATTGAAGCAATAGATAAACTTTATGCCTAACTCTTTTTTCCCTTGATATATCGACGGACCACTCTCAACCATATTTTCTATAACTGATTAGTAATTGGCATTTTATTTACTTGTGGCAAGCGCTATCTGCCTTTTTCTTGTATGCAGTTAAAAAAGTAAGAAAGTGTGATAAAAGGGCGAGTCGAGGAATTGGGACGTAATAGGCACCAATACTATATTTACATCATTGATTATTCTCTTCATTGTTCGACATGAATAAAGACGATTATAGAATTTAGCCTCACTTATGCAATCGAACAATTAATCTTTTTTGATAACAACAGAACCTGTATAAATTTCTTCTTATGAATTTAAAGATTAAATCAAGTAAGCATTTATTTAAATGCAAAACACGCATTTTTAACACAAATATGTACGTTCGATAAAGGGACTTGATATACCCGAAACGTGGGAAGAAGAAATGAGAGCTTCGACACGCACTGATTTTTCTGGCATGGAGGAATCTTACGATGCTAATGCAATGCCTATGCCAGCTCATTCTAATTTGTCCATCAAGAAACGAAAGTTTACGAAATTGAGCATCGATTCAGCTACGAAAGAACATACGGAAAATGATATGCTAAAACGAAGGAAGCTTGAACTGCAAATTCAGTACATGGAAGAAAAAATTGCCTTCATGAGGGCCAAAAAGGACCTAGTCGAACTAAAGGTCGTAAAGCTTAGGAATGAGCAATATCAGCGAATTCAGAATCCAATACCTAATGCCTCGCCCATTGCAAACCTTAATTTGTCTAGTGAATACTGTCGACTATTGCAAATGTAATGCAAATTTTGTAAGCATTGAAAATTTGAATGAATGAATTGTAAAATAATAAAATGCTCACTGCTAATATTCGATTGATAAAGAGGATCGAAAATAAAGATTTATGCTTCATAAAATGCTTTGTGAACTCACGGTTTAACATGCTCGAAAATAATATTCAGATAGATTTTAGGATGACGACAAAGCAGCAATAAAACAATATTATGCTTAATCTTTACATCATAACCCCAACCTTATTAATTTTGAATACTCTGCAACATCCCAGAAGAAGTATGTATGTTTTAATAATATCTATATATTAATATTAAATTGAAAAATATTAATTTCAAAATTTGTTTATGTTAATAAATTATTTAAATACCTATGTATCACAAATTTTCTAGTACATCACATGACTTGCCTAATTTGTTGAATGTACTAAGTGATTTTCCTGCTTGACTTGGGTAGACTTATGATTTCACTATGCTTGTCATTTATCAACGCTGCTGAACGATACAAAACATAACTAAGTTAATCATCAAACAAACGAATTAAGTGCTGCATACGCAGCTTGCCCTGATCGTTGTTTACGTCATTATTTAATTCATCATTTATATCGTCTCCAAAGTCATGCTCATCTTCCGGTATTTCTATCTCATCTTCACTATTTACCATTAAGTTGTGCAATGCCGTACAAGCTAAAATTATTTCGGCACAAAATTCAACGTTCGAAAGTCGCAGCAAACCATTAGTACTAAGTAGGCAGCGGAAGCGCTGCTTCAGAATACCAAATGCATTTTCAATAATACGACGAGTTTTCTTATGTGCTGCATTAAATCGTTGCTCAGCAGGAGTCAATGGCCTCCGTGGCCTGGGGTCACATGGAGGAATACACCAGTCCCTACAAGAATAAGCCGAATCCACCAATATAATTGCATTAGGGAAAGGTCTCCAACCACTCTCGAATTCTTTAAATAAAGTACTGTTTCTCATTACTCTCGCATCGTGAGTACTTCCGGGCCACTTAGCTGAAACGTAATAGAATTTATAATCGACGCCGCAAACCATAAGGCAGTTAATAGAATGTTCCTGATAACGATTTACAAATGTTGCTTCGTGTTCTGAGGGCATTTTAATACGAATATGGGTACCATCTGCGCAACCCAATATAGACGGAATACCCGAAATTTCATGAAATTTATGAGCATTTTCAACTAAGCTGGCTAAACTTTTAGGAAAGTCAACAATTTTGGGCCAAATGAGCCTATTAATCAAGCTAACGACATTGTGTATCTTTCGACACACCGTTGACTTATGTAAACCGTGAGCATCTCCGACAAGCGTGTATATTCCTCCAGTTGCTAAGAATCTAAGCGTAAGTAAAATTTGCTTATCCAGTGATAAAGCACAATTCTGATACATCTTTGGTTCCAAAAAGCACCAATAGTATTATAAATTTGTTTCACAACATGCCGATTAAGCCGGAAGCATTCTTGAAAATTATCTAATTCAAAATTTATCCTCGGTTTATATAATGGTCGCTTTCGTTGATTCGTAACTTCTACCTCAGTTTCACTCTCGCTGGAGCTATCCATAGAACGTTCAACTCGACATATTCAAACAATGACAATGAAAGTTTACTCCTCAGCATTTAGGAGCATACAAACACTCCTAGATTTTGTGTGCACTTCTAGGAGTAAAATTACTCCTACAAATAACACTCCTAACTAGTGTGCAACAGGAAGAAAATTTACTCCTAAAATTACTCCTACGTCAGCCCCTTTTACTCCTACATCTTAGGTAGCGCGTTAGCGCGTACCTATAATATACTTGGGTACCCCTAACACCTGTGCACCCCCTACAGCTATAACGGGACACTTCTGGAAGGTGCGGTTTTTTTAAAAGAATGATAATAAAAAAATTCGCTGCCCGTGTTTTTTTGTTTTTCTTGAAACTCAAAACTGATTGTGTAAAGAAGGTGTAAAGTTTTTGTGTAACGTTATAACATAGGACAAATTTTGGGACCTTTTTGTCACGGCAAGTGGACAACTGAGTATTGATGACTCGAACAATTAAACAGCATAGGATTATAGAGGGATGGATTTTTCGGAACAGTATTTTTTTGTTTTTTGAAATTCGCATTAGTTTTCGAATGGCAGTGTAAAGAGTGCGAAAATCTGGGGGTGAAAAAACACTTTTTGGTCGAGTTTTCAACCTGTCTATGTCTGATACTAACTCCGGTTATGAGTTTTTTGAAATGTTTTCTGACAGAAATGTAGAGCGGATCAAGGGCTACATTCTGCATATAAGCAAAGTCTTCTACGCTCTATGGAGAGTTAGATCCTGGGGTTTAAAGTTTACACTCTAGTGGATGGTGTAAAAAACGGATTTTAAGTAAGATTTCTCTGCCAAATTTTTCCGCTTATGAGTCAGTGTAAATTGAAGACAGCATTAATAAAGTGCCTCTCAGGGGCTACACATCGCAGCAAACCGCATTTAAAAAAACGCAATATTGAGTTATTTATGGGGGTGTAAAGTTCGAAATCAGAGGTAAAAAATGGGCGAAAAAACACGTTTTTTCCGAAGTTTGATTAATAAATCATACCAAATAATTTTTGCAACAGAATTTTGGCACACAGGAATGTACTACGATTTAAAAGCTACAAATTGTACCAAACCGAATTTCTTTAAACTCAATGGGGAGTTCGGTACGGAATTTTAAAGTTTACAGTGTTCTAAATGATGGAAAATACGTTTTTGTTGCGTTTTTTGTTCGCCACTTTCTCCGTCCAGAAGTCGGGATAAGTCCAATAGAATAAAAATAAAGTGCTTTATATCGGGTGCATGTCAAAGCAAATTGTCTATACATTAATATTCAGCGAGTGTAAAGTCAAAAATTTGGTGTTTAAAATACGTTTCTGTCTTGTTTTTTCTGCCTGCTTCTCCGGTTATGAGTCAGGGACATGATTATCAAGTCTAGAAATGGACCAGGAACCAAATTTGATATGCCAGTCTGGCGCATATGTTTACACTCTACAGTGTTGTAAAGTAGTTTACACCTATTGTTAGTTTGCCCATAGAACATTATGGAGACTTAATTTTTTTCATAAATATTAATCGTAATATCGGAACAATATCAAAATTACGAATCTGACCAAAATCTTCTTTACACTAGGTGTTTACATGAAGTTTACACTACATATGTATTTATCTTCGTTTTTGAGCATTCCAGAAACCTAATTTTTTCCTGGAGTCTAGAAATTTTCAAAGAATCAAATGTGAGACGTCACGTAGGCACGTTTGTTTACATCCAACAGTGATGTAAAGTAGTTTACACTCATTGTTTATTTGTCCTCAGACCATTGTACTTTGGTATTAATATCATAGGTAGCGCGATAGCGCTACCTATAATATACTTGGCCATCCTTTTTCTTATATGTTTATCACAGCGAGTGCGAAATTTGTGTCCCCCTCACAGCAACAACGGCACACACCTGGGAGGTGCGGTGTTTTTTAATCGATGGATAATTAAGAAAATTCGATGCCTGTGTTTTTTTCTTTTGTTTACACTCAATACTGAGTTAGCAATGAGCGTGTAAAGTGTAAAACAAAAAATCAAATAATTTGCGGAGGGCCAATTTTTTTTAAAATGTTGCCCCCCAGCTGTAGATTACGAATCTGACCTTAAAATTTCCTTACAGTCAATGGTTGTTGCACAAAAGTGTAAAGTATACGTGTTTTTTACTCTTTGCGTGTCCTTCAGCTTATCTAACTTAATTTTGGTTTCTGTGCAGTCCAATCGGTTTTATAATGTAGAGGGTTGTAAAATCTCAAAACGGATTTTTTTCTTTCTTATAACGCAATTTTTCTTGATCTGTGATCGTTTTAGTGTAAAGGGTTCGAGACGAAAAACGATATCTCTTCAACTACTCCGCTAAGTAGGCGGAACATGCTAATTATGCTTAAAAGGTGCCCTGACCTTAGTGTTACAGATCCCAGTTTATTTTGTTTCTATACACCCAATATTGCGGTATTAGCACAAGTGTAAAGTTTACACCGAGAAGCATTTTTGCGCCCAGAGCATCGTGGAGGATGAATTTTTTTAAAAATGTTCTCCGTAAGGTCAGAATAACGAATCTGACCTTTTAAACTTTTCTACAGCCAGTGTTTGTTGAGGTATGAAGAGGTGAACTTTGAATTATATATACATCTATTTTCTAATGCCGATAGATAACTCCGCATTGCATATTTTTGATCAGATTTTTCGTATTTCAGAGGTTTTTGACTCGTCTTTAATAAATAATTATTTTTATCATCATAAATGCACTATTCTTGAACTTCAGTAGAATGATGAATATCTTTCAAAATAGGATAATCAAGCTGAAATCTGCTGATATGTCGAGTTGGCGCAGTGGTTGACAACTCCGTTCTCGGATGCGGTATTAAACAAAGAATGATGGGTTCGAATCTTCTGAATGCTGACTTTTTCATTTTTTCAATTCTTTTGGCAAAACCATGTACTTCATTTGACTCATATATCTATTTAGGTTCTGCGGATAACACTTTTTTGTGTTTTGAATTTCGCCTCAGTTGTCGAATGGGAGTGTAAAGAGTGCGAAAATCTGGGGGTGAAAAGACACATTTTGGCCGAGTTTTCGACATGTTTATGTCTGCCAACAACTCCGCTTATGAGTTTTAGGAAATTTTTTCTGACATTTTCTACAATCAATACGCAGTTAGTACCAGGGTTTTAAACTTTACACTCTAGTGGATGAGTAAAAAAACAGATTTTTTCCAAGATTTCACTGCCAAAAGTTGGGGTTAATTAAATAAAATAGAAATAAAGTAACTTCTAATGGCTACACGTCGAAGCAAGCCGCGTTCAAAAAAACGTAATATTGAGTTGTTTATGGGGTGTAAAGTTCGAAATCTGAGGTGTAAAGTGGGCGAAAAAAACAGGTTTTTTCGTATTTTGATTGATAAATCATATCAAATATTTTGCGGAACATAAGTTTGGCACATACAAACCTACTACAATCAAAGGGCAACAAACTGGCCCGAACCGAACTTATTTACATTCAATGGGCGTTAGGTTCAGATTTTTAAAGTTTACAATGTGGTGGACAGTGGAAAATACGTGTTTGTACATTTTTTGTTCGCCACTTTCTCTGTTCAGAAGTCGGGCGAGGTCGAATAGGATAAAAATAAAGTAAAATTCTAGTTTTTTTCTACGTAAAATCAGAATTGGGAATCTGACTGTTAGTATTCTCTACACCTAGTAGTTGTGTAAGGTTTGCACTATTCATTTGTTGTTAATATGTAGTTTATACTACAAATTTATTTTACTACCAAATCTAAGCGTTAGTGTTCCTTACACTTGATATTTGCGTGAAGTTCTTGAATTTTTGCCGAAAAACTTTGTTTTTAATTTACCAACATCCCACCTTTTCAATTTTCTTAAAGTTTAAAATCTTTTACAATTCTCTTCATAATTTAATGGTAGGTTTAAACTTTAAGTTTCTCTTGGTTTACAACTCTCGCTTAGCAAGCTCATTTTTCAATACTTTTTCATAGTGATCAATCGCGTTTAGTTCGGAATTGGTGGACATCCCTTATTTTATTACTCGGCTCAAATAATCCAAGTGACGATCTTTTGATTATTTTCTTTATTGCAAATTCAAACACCCAAATTTCAATTTAAAAATCATAAAAATTATTTCATAATTATTATGTAAGATGACTGGCTGGTTGAGAGCTCTTTTTTTGTTGTTTTCATTGTTCATTGTGCTCGTAGGAACCAGAAAAGAAATAGTTTTTCGCCATAGGTATTCTCTGGCGAAAACAGGTTAACAAAGCTTTTTGCGTTAATTATTATTTTGGTCCAAAATAGGTCAACTGACCTAGGGCTAAATTCGGGGCTACTTAATTACTACTGCGTAAGGTT
Organism: Mermis nigrescens; assembly: GCA_036768485.1. Classification (NCBI taxonomy): domain Eukaryota; kingdom Metazoa; phylum Nematoda; class Enoplea; order Mermithida; family Mermithidae; genus Mermis; species Mermis nigrescens. Next base: position 505,553 of record JAVLUZ010000508.1, on the reverse strand, counting down.
TTTAGGGCATAGCTGCCAATAGCTCCGTAGGTACGGACGAATTTAGGTCCGAGGAGTTTGAGACCGTAGTTATTGAGGGTCGTGTGGTTGAGTCCTGCGTTTCGCCCTAGCAACCTGACCAGCGCTGAGTGTAGCCATTAAGTCCCGTAGGCAGTGATCGGACCGAGGGTACTTTTTGGACCCTCGGCCTCGGCCGAGGCCGAGGCGCCCTAAAATCCTTGCTTCGGCCGAGGCCGAGGGTAATGCCGAGGGTCAAGCTTATATACCTATACCAATAAATAGTGCTCTTAGAATATTTTGTATGCACAAGAGCTAGAGAATAATCGTAATATTGAACACTTTATTGAATGTCATTTTCAATAATAGTAGATTAAATGAGTGAAGGATTTATTGAATAAAATCAGCAGAATGAAAGCATACTTAATTTAACAAGTTGCCGTTGAAGACTTGGAAAATATAATAAAAAATATGGCTGAACAAGCACTTAAAAAGCTTTATTACTATACATAAATAAGAAAACAGTGTCAAAGAAATAAACGAACAACCGAAATAAGCTAAGTAAAGACAGAACTCTAGCCATTGTTGTGCTCGCTTTTGCATTAATGCATGTTTAAACACTCTTTTTCAGTCATCCAATTCTGGTGTGGTAGGTAATATGTATGACAGAAAGTGCACTGTACTTTCCGATCATAGTTTCCCATGGTCCAGAGTTGATGGAAGGTTGAAATCCCAAAATGGGGGACCAGTAAATTAAGTAGTGTCTTTGTATGAGCGAACAAATTTTTGTAGATATTTTATATAAATATATTTTTAAACATACACATTTTTGCATACTGCCAGTGTGTGACCTGCAACCGGCATGCAGTCCTAAACAAAGTTTTTTTGTGCAAGATACCTTTTTACATGTACAAAAATGGTATCCAAAAGTCTTTGAACATTTTGTACATGCAAATTTTTGTGTACTACTATAGTATGGCACAGTAGCGATTTAGTGTGGTAAAAAGGGGTTTTCGACCTTCGGTAGCGTATCTTAGCTAATTCCTGGGTCACTGAATATTTGACATTTTTTCCATTCTAAATGCTAATTCTACTATTTTAAAGATATATAGGACAGACAATTACTGATGCGTCGGAAATTTTCGGGAATTTTACACCTTTTTACAGTTTTTGTCTCTCCAAAAATCTTTGTGCATGTACATAGACAGTCCTGAAAAGTCTCTGTACATTATGATAAAATCTTTTCCGAATACAAAAAACCGTGGTCCTAAATGCGATAATTCGGCCTGGATATACATAGTTCATAAGATTATTTGGCGCGAAGCGCCGAAATTTTTATGAGCTTTTGATGAAATTTACACATAAAACTTGACTGAGAAAGCTAAAACAACTTGTACTACAAAATCAGAAATATTACAGATATTGTAATATGCCAATTAAATCTTGTAATAAGCACTACTGTGCTTAGAAATCCAATGCAACATTAGGATAAATTAGTCAATTTTATCTTTGAAGGGCTAAATGTGCTGAGTTATTAAATAGTACTTGTTTTGCATAAAATTTTTAAAAACAGTATAAATGGATACAAAAGATATTTAAATCTGCATAAAGATGCCTAGATTACACAAACATTGATTTTTGAGTGTTTAATGCCTCTGCTTCAATCTAAATACAGTATATTAGCGATATTTTGCGCGAAGCGCCGAAACTTTTTGAAATTTCCTAAAAAAATACTGAAAAACGATATAATTAATATCACTCTGTCCAAGAAAGTATTTTAACATTGTATAAAAATGGCTCCAAAAAATGCACGAGCCGAAATTGATTTTTGGCAAAACCTGCATTTATTGTCCATTTTTAGGTGCGTTTTTGCGATATTCGGCTGAAAATTCTTAATCAGTTACGCCCTCTCCCATAAAAATGGCCGAAAACCATACGTTTAACAGGAAGGGCTTTAGGGAATTCCCCACCCACCTAGGGTTGGACGTCTCCCCCTAACCCTTCCCTCCAACGCCAGAAAATTTTGACCCACCCTCCCCATTTGTGGCGAAAATTTGCGCTTTGTTGGCTATTTTAGATGCTTTTGCCATTTTTGACATAGAATTAGAGTCGCTAATCCCCCACCCGAAATTTCTAGCCGTTGCATGTATGCCGAGGAGCCCCTCCCGAAAATTTTGAGCTGTTACGTGCATGTTTTATAGTGACAGTTTGTCTATTAACTCTTGCTTACATTAAAAAATATTGTATCACTTCGGGAAATTCTAATAGTTAGCTGCACTTTTGCCATAGTAAAAATTAGGTTCAAAAATATTCAAAAGGTTTTCACCAAAAATCGTCTGACAGTGACTTGAGTCTTGTACTCTGAGAGTAGGGTAATAACCCTCCCTCACCCCCCCTTTTTGGGAATTTGTGTTTCCGATCCATGTAGCGAGCATGAGGATTAAAACTTAGTCATCACATGAATAATAAATTGGCACTTTGCTGTATGTAACTTTGTGTAACTGGGTACGCGACTAAAACCACAAGAAAAGTCTATAGGTAAAAAATAGCCTTTGTACTGCAGATGCATTCTAAATAGTTAATATTCAACGGACATATTAAACTTATTCAAATTTGATTTTAACCCTCGGCGCCTCGGCACTTTTCAGCTTCGCCCTCGGCGCCGAGGCCGAGGCTCAAAAAAACGCCGAGGCTTGCCGAGGCCGAGGCCGAGGCCTCGGTCCGATCACTGCCCGTAGGTACGTTATATGTCGTTTCCAAGTTAATTTAAATGTGGAACAACCTCTATAACTTACAGGACTGTTTAGAATGTAACATATATTTACCATAGCTAATAAGAAATAGTAAACTTTATACTTCCGACAATCAAGAGCATATCTAACTCAGTTTTAAATTCTATGCAGTCTGATTGATTTCAAAAGGTAGACGGTTATGAAATCTAGGGAGTCTCTTTTTTAAAACAATATTTTTTAAATTTAGAGGCAATTAATTTATGTTAAGAACAATAATGTTTTCCGCGTTCTTGGACTGCTGTCATTATTGTGGTATGCTACTGTATGTGTTTGCTGACTGATGCACTGAAATCATGCTAATGAAAAGTAGGGTACTAGCAAAGAAAAATGCTCCGATGGAACAAAAAAGATGAATATACTTGGAATTGTGGATTATTAAGGATGTAAAAGGAGGGGACTAGGGAGAATCTACCTAAAGTCGCAAAATCTGCTAAAAATCACACTTTCTCTAAGCAACGCAAAAAATCGAAGTATATTCTGCGGCCTCCAAAAAGTGTCTTTTTTAAATAATTTTCAAAATTTCAGATAATAAACGAAATCTATAATGTTTCCTTTTTTTAAATTGCTGGCAAGTAGCAACACTGACTAGCTTCGCATCCTGATTGAAAGAAAACTAAGTGGTATTGTATTTAAAGTTGTTTTATTTTGCTATGAACATTATAGCAAGCAAAGCAGGGGCCGATTGATTAGTGCACACAATCGTTACGGGCATGCTAGTGTACCTACATTTAGTCTGTTTCAAGTCAACTCACGCGTTTCCTACTGTTTTGAACCAACAATTCTTGCAATTGTTTTGGATGCATCGATGTTTGCTATTTCATTCAATTGGCTTGGAAAGACTGTTACTCGATATCATTTCCCATAGCTGCTGCATAGCTAACGTGCTGCTTTTTCAATCATTTTTATGGTTAAATATTTATTCTAATGTGTTAACCGCAGAATATACTTCGATTTTTTGCGTTGCTTAGAGAAAGTGTGATTTTTAGCAGATTTTGCGACTTTAGGTAGATTCTCCCTAGTCCCTTCTTTTACATCCTTAATAATCCACAATTTCAAGTATATTCATCTTTTTTGTTCCATCGGAGCATTTTTCTTTGCTAGTTTACTTCTACACTCCTACTTTAGGAGTCTCCTTACTCCTAGACTGTGCAACAGGAATTCCTCCTACACTCCTAACTCCTACACTCCTAGCCGCTTGTGCAACAGGGCCCTGGTGCACCACTTGTCTTACCATATAAGTGGTACATACATTCAGGGGCGCAACCAGGTGAGGGGCGGGGGGGGGGGCCCGGGCCCCCGAAATGGAAAAATAATTTTTAAAACCAAAGGGGGACCCTTTGCTTTTTTCTTCAAGTGAAGTGGAAACGGATTGTGGACAGCCATAATGCGTTTTTAGCTTACTTTTTAGCTTCTAAACTCAAAATTTTCCGGCGCTTCGCGCCGGATTTCTTATGTTCTATGCTTTTTCTTACCTTAGAAGCCCAGATTTCACCTAAAAATAGCGAATTTGTCAAAATTTTCGGCGCTTCGCGCTGGATTTCTTATGTTCTATCTTTTTTCTTACCTTAGACGCCCAGATTTTGCTTAAAAATAACGAATTTATTAAAAATTTTCGGCGATTCGCGCCGGATTTCTTATGTTCTATGTTTTTCTTACCTTAGAAGCCCAGATTTTACTTAAAAATAGCGAATTTGTCAAAAATTTTCGGCGCTTCGCGCTGGATTTCTTATGTTCTATCTTTTTTCTTACCTTAGACGCCCAGATTTTACTTAAAAATAACGAATTTATTAAAAATTTTCGGCGATTCGCGCCGGATTTCTTATGTTCTATGTTTTTTTTACCTTAGAAGCCCAGATTTTACTTAAAAATAGCGAATTTGTCAAAATTTTCGGCGCTTCGCGCCGGATTTCTTATGTTCTATCTTTTTTCTTACCTTAGACGCCCAGATTTTACTAAAAAATAACGGATTTGTCAAAAATTTTCGGCGCTTCGCGCCGGATTTCTATGTTCTATGTTTTTCTTACCTTAGAAGCCCAGATTTTACTTAAAAATAACGAATTTATCAATGTTTTTCTTACCTTAGACGCCCAGATTTTACTTAAAAATAACGAATTTATCAAAAATTTTCGGCGCTTCGCGCCGGATTTCTCATGTTCTATGTTTTTCTTACCTTAGAAGCCCAAATTTTACTTAAAAATAACGAATTTGTCAAAAATTTTCGGCGCTTCGCGCCGAATTTCTCATGTTCTATGTTTTTTTCTTATCATAGAAGCCCAGATTTTACTTAAAAATAGCGAATTTGTCAAAATTTTCGACGCTTCGCGCTGGATTTTTTATGTTCTATCTTTTTCTTACCTTAGAAGCCCAGACTTTACTTAAAAATAGCGTATATGTCAAAAATTTTCGGCGCTTCTCGCCGATTTATTATGTTCTGAATTAGTTTTCTTAACAAAACTGCAAAATTAAATGCAAAGAAAAGAATTTCAAAATGTTTTGGAGTCAAGCTTTAATTTGATATTGAGAAATTGCGAAATTAGTAATACCAATAGGTTAAAAGATAGATTTTTTATATCCAAATTTGAAATAAAGCAAGAAAATTTTTGAATTCTTTTTTAAAATTTTTACTTCACCATAATATAGATCTTGTCGAGAAACGCTCAAAAATGCCATTATTTTCGCGTATCTCCTGGTGGCTCCCGAGATATAGGACTTCAAAAATTTTGGGCGACCCCCCCGAAATAAAATCCTGGTTACGCCCCTGCATACATTACATTTGTACACTAAAAGTACGGGTCCCCGGTACTACGAATTATACCGTATATTCGTCCCTTTTTGTTCTGTCAGAGCGTTTCTTTGCTAGTTATACTAATGCTTGATCAGGGGAAGAAGGGAGTTGGAGGTTTTCACCCCTCCCAAAATTCTTGTAAACGTTTTTCGATTTTTTGGATTTTTCCGATTTTTTTGGATTTTTTAAAAATTTTGTATACTCTAAATTTTTAAAATGTTTCTATCTTTTAAGAAGCTCTAACCCCTCAAAATGGGCATTTTAGAATTTAACTCACAATTCCATACTGTGCGTGTCCGATTACATTCCAATATTATAGCCGTTTATTTTATGTTGTATCCTATTTTCCCCTTCTCCTAATTATCTATTTTCTCACGTCTGAATAATTCCTTCACAAACTGATAATCTTCATTTAGTCTTGACATCGTCAACATCTAATTCAACGACGTAAGCGAAATGCAAATGCTTGTGCATTAAGCAATGTAAATAATAAAAATAGTTATTTCTAGCCATTTCCTTCCCGTACCAAACTTCACCGAAATTGCCTTGCCCGATCTTCTCAAAAATTGCAACTGACCCCGAGGTATTTCCCAATTCTTCTGCGTCTGATGGCTAAGATCCGGTCTTGTGGGAGTCCTGCGGGGGCAAGGAACAGTCAGCATATGACATAATCCATCTGCTGTTTCTAAAGAAGTCACAAGCAAAAACTATAATCCAAAAATAATGCAATAGGAAACAAAAAACAAATTAGCGTAAAAGCATTAAGCTATTTCTTCTTTAGGCGAACATTATGAATAAATATGTACTTCTATATGTAAACATGTAAGTAATTTGCAGCAGCTTCAACAATCAACAGCTTCAACAAACATTCAATTTCATAAGCGATAACTTGTATATGCTCAGAATACTCACTAGTACAAACTAAGAATTGGACGTAATCGAATTTCTGCGTATATCTAAGTAAATATATGTAGGTCATACATGCACATAGGGCAGCAAGGGGGTATTACCCTCGAGGGTCAGCCAGACAGGTACTTTCCGGCGATTTTGAACTGACGGAACATTTTTCGCATCATTTTTTGAGGTCAAAAGTAATAAAAATGTCAAATTCACTCCAGCGCTTAGCGCCGGGTTAGTACTTTTATGTACTTTTTACTCAAAAAGCGCTCTAAATTGATCAATTTTTGTATTTTTCTGTGTTAAAAAGATATAATGCAGTCAAAATGGACTAAAAATGCTTTAAAAATGCGATGTTACCGATAAGACCTTTTATAGGCTATTTTGTTCATTTTGGTCTTTTAAATGACAAAAAAATCGTAGACGTTAAATTTACTGTAATGGATTTCTGAGATTTTGCCCCCTGCCGACCCGACTTCGTGCATCTATGCTGTAGGTTATGTATTATACATATACTACAGCACCCAAATTACTATGGACGATCAGAAAGATGCAGAATGACAGTATGTTTAGAGCATTAAGTGAGAATCATTTGTGGAGATGTTTTTCGAAAAAAATTTAAATCATGGAAAAAAATTTTGCGCTCTTCAAGCACGCAAACACAATAATTAAAGATTGAGCGAGAAGCGCAAGAAACCTTTCGTAATTCTCATCGAAGGAAAAACTGAATATGATGCATTATGCTTAGAACATTTAACGTCTTGATTTCGTCCAAGAATTCAGCTTAAGATATCTTTGACTTATTGAGTCACAAGAAAAGACGCTAAATTCTTCCAATGCCTCCAAAAATAAACATTCTTTTATCATTCAACGCAATAAGCTATGAAAATAAAGATTTGAAATAAATGACAATAGAATTAAGCATTGAATCCAAAAATGATACATAGCAAATTTTCTGAGCATAAAAAACAATTTATAGCAATGCCTTTTCGCCCAAAATGGCTGTAAAGCTATCAGTTTTTCAGAGCTCAGGGGTGTGTCGTACCCCCTCTCACCCCCATGCTCTTGTATGCTCGAAAAAGTTGAATTTACGTGACTTGGCGCTATAAATATTAATAATGTAAGTATGTATGTTTTATTGATTTTTTCTAATCTCCGAATTGTTTTTGATTTTCTTAAATGCTTTCACTTCTAGAAAGGATAAGCATCGTCTCAAACGTAAAAAACAGTGCTTTTGACTTGTACTTATCAATTATTAGCCCAAAAGAATTTTTCAGGGCAGACGAGCACATCTGGGCGTGGGGGGGGCGGTTTGGGGGGTATACACCCCCCCCAGAAAACTGTAAATACCCCCAGAATTCAATTTTGAAATTTTTTTTCTCGTTTTTTTCGCAATTTTTTGATGTCAATGGATAGTGCTTGATGAGAAACGTCGAAAAATGGTGTTTTTATCGCCATACCACCATTTTTTAAGGCCATTATTTGACCTTCAAAAATCTTGCACCCCCCCTCAGAATTTTCTTGCTGCCCACGTATGCTGACGAGCCTAGCATTTCTTTGCCGTCTACGCGCTAACTTCGTCGCTGCTTGTGAAAATTTCCATTTGCAATTTGTCTTGCCGATTCTGCAACGCCGATATTTCATTTTCCTGCGTTTGCAATTCTATTTGAGCCTGGAATGAATAAAGATCAGACACCAAATAATTCAAATCAAACTAAAAAAATGGTAATAGAATTTATATTAAGTTTATAATTTAGGATTTTATTCAGGATTTTATTCTAGGAGGAGAATCCTGATTTGCATTAATTTTTGCCATGCTTTGTGTTTTGGATCACTTTATTAGCTTGTGGGGGCCAAAAAATTTCGTCGTTTTTTCTCGTGTTGACCTAAACTTTGCATCATCCTGACGGTTAGAAATGCTGAAAATTTTATTTGGCGAAACGTTTCATCTGAAAGAATTAAGTTGGTAATAAATAAGTAATTTGACTGAGCTATTGGCACAAAACGCCAAAAATTGGAGTATTTTTACGTTGGGGAACTTTTGAGACTATGCATAAAGCTATATAGTTTCTTAGCGGGAAATTTTAAAAAAATCAGAAGCGGTTATTCCCTTCTACCTCCTCCCATGGATACGGGCCCATACATTATACCACAACGTACGTACATTGATGCTGACCCTGCTTTACACGAAGTATACGACCCAGCTAGTCAATTCTTAACAAAAAAGTTGCCATTCGCTATCGTAAATGAAAATGAATAAATAACTAAAAAAATATATTGGAAATATAATTTAAAAAATAGAATATATTATAGATAAAAAATATAAAAACTGCATTTAGAGTGCCCGCCACGAATGTTGACGTTCTAATATGCTTCGCAGGATGAGAGAGCATGTGAAAGGATATATGTTCAACACGTCGGTCATGCGTGGGCGGAAATACATAGAACCGACGTTTAAAAGATATATCTTTTGGTGAGCTATTGCATGTTCATGACGTCCCTCAGTACAATCAAAAAATAATGAAAATATCAGGCTACTCTTTGTCGGTCGGCTAAAATTTACTTGACTTCATCTTGCGACATATTTTGCTGTCTGATTATTTCTTCTAGGCGAGCTGTTCGGCTTCTTCTTTGATTTCAGCATCTAAACGCAAACTCATTGATTTGCAAGAAAGAGTTGCAAGTACAACAAGAGAACAATGAAAATTAATTATTTAAAAAACAATTAATACCTGTGGAAATTAGCAAGATGTGTACAAATTTGGATACAACTACAAGTTATTTGGCAGCAAGTCAAATCAACAGTCAGAAATACATGTAACAGGGGGATGGGGGATCCCCAGCGCAAAGTTAGTCGTCACCCACCCCCAGAGTCAGAAAATTTTGACCCCGCTTTTTTTTTAAAAAAATTGAAATTTTATAACGTTTTTAGGTGTTTTTTGGCCAAAATTCAGGATTATCTACCCCCCCCCCCCCGACGGACACCCACCCATTATTATTTCGAACCGGTGACATGCATGATGTCAGAGGAAGGGAGGTTAAGTCTCTAAGACTTCCAGAATCAAAAGATGGGAAATTTTCTAGAGAAAATAAGGCAAAACAAAGTTCAAGTGGGTAAAATTCAAAAAAATTTCAACAAAAAAAGTTCTAAATTAACCTAAAACAGTGAATTAACACAGTATTGAGCTATTTTAGTTTTTATACCACTTTCGAGATTATTTTGGTTATAAGAAGCTGTCGACCCCCTTTCGAAAATCGGCCATACTGTACATCCATACTCAGGCACATAGCTCTGGGGGAATGGGGGGGGGGGGGGGTCGGACCACCCAAAAATTCAGAAAAATAGGACTTTTTAAACGTTATTTTGTGCTATTTTGGCCTTTTTAGTGTTGATCCCCCCAAAATGTTTGTTGGTACCCCCAAAATAGGACGGCCAGCTACGTGCCTGTCAATACTACAGACGCGTTACGTGCTTGAAGCCCTTCCAGATATTAAGATTTCTCACTCCCAATTTTAGCCAGAAATTACTACTTAGGCCATTGTTTCTGCTTACCTATTTATTTCTGTATTTCAATATATCAGGATTAACTAGAGCAGTTTTCTGAACACTCTGATTTTCAAACTCCCAATTAAAGGTCTGCCGTTCTCTTAATTAAAGAAACTTATTCGTTATCAATACAAACTAACTATTCACTTTAACTAAACCCAAATTAAGTTTACCCAACAGTTCGGATTGCCTATCAGCTTCTTGCTGGCTCGAGTAATTGATCGGCAATAAACATCTCCGACTTTTTGTTAAAGTCGTTTAATTTTTATATCCAGTTTTAAGACGTCGACCTGGCTCGGAATCTTATTAAGTTCTTCCTAAAATTTATCGGAAAATTAAAACTTTACGAAGGATTTGATTCCTTCGCAATTTAATAAAAAAACAACGAAAAAATTTTACGTGCTTAAACTGGATTCCTTAGAAACACGCCTCAATTTACAGTATTTTTCGCATTTTTGATTTAGAATACGTGATTCTCCAAAAACAATCGTTAGAAAGGTGTTATTTTAAGCGATTTTAGCGCTGTTTTAGCATAAAGAGGTCGAATTTTATTTGATTTTCAAATACATTCACAAAAAATTTTATTTTAAGCGTTTTTAGCGATATTTCGGCCTAGAAAGTCAAATTTTATTTTTAATTTTCAATGCTTTAATAATTTTTCATTCACATTTATTCAAATTTCAAATCATACTCATTTTAAACTAATATTTTGTGGAATTTACTAGCTCAATTTCCTCATATTTTCGAGCTTTAATATTTTAATGTTTTGGCAATGCATCTATCAGTTTTGAGCCAAAAAACTCATAAGAAAAAGTTTTAATTTCATTCCCCGAAATCCCATGCAGTGTACGTATGAGAATGACGATGTGTGAATGGATATGTCCATTCAGAGCCAGAACTAATGTTAGTCGTAGAATGATCCACCTACAACCATACAAGGGCGTGGGGGTCAGGACCCCCAAGAATTTGGCAGGCCCCCACCCCTGAAAAATTTGACAGACCCCAAGAATTGAGTTTCTGGTGCTATATTTGGCGATTTTATATACACCATCGGACCCCCAGAACTTGATCACTGCTCATGTATGCCTACAATTAGTTTTAAGAGAGACCAGTTTAGACAGCAACCATAATGACCAGATTTTTCGAGTTCTCGATAAATTAAGATTCATAATTAAATGGATCAAGACCATACATGATCTTGGGGGGTTTGGGGTTTCATCCCCCGCAGAATCATTTTTCACCCCGCAAAAATTTTTCACCCCCAGGATTGGCGATTTTTCAAAAGTTTCCTAAACTTACCTGAAAATTGGTAGAAAAAGTATCTTTTTAAGGGTTTTTGGCTATCTATTTGCTCAAAATCGCCAAATTTTCGGCGCTTCGCGCCATATATTCATGTTTTAAGCGATATATTGGTCAATTTATCGACTTTTTTCGAAATTTTTTTATGATTTCATGCTCTAGAAGGATAGAGTATCGTCAGAAACGCCGAAAACGATGTTTTTTAACGCGTACCGGCCATTTTGGGCCCAAAAAGGCACTTTAGGTTTCCACCCCCAGAATTCCCATACTGTGCATGTATGATCAAGACCCATCATCTTATGCTATTGACATGGATTTTATGCCTTCCAGGCTAAAAAATAAGTTATGCAGTCGGAATAGCGACGTTTAGGATCAGGTGTCTTGAGGAAGGACCGCTAGAAGGCAGGCAAAAAAACTTTTTTTGAGTTTTTCTCGATGAACTTTAGATAATAAATTGAAAAAAGATAAAAAAATTTAAATTTTTTCACTATTCAAATTAACAAACGGGGAATGGATCGCCCGAGCTAATTTAACAGCGGATTGTACAATATCACAGCTAAAATTATAGAAAATTGAAAATTTTTTCACGACGATACAAGAAAAAAAAGCTAACGTAATATAGATCACCAAAAAATTTAATATATACAAGCGGCATAAAGATTTTGAGGTTAATACAAGGATTATTAGGGCTATCATTGCGAAATGCATTTACAATATGCAAGGATATCTTTAGAACATTATATCTCGTATAATTCTCAAATATCATTGTTTACATCAAAAGACAGTTCAAGAAGCAGTAAAATACCAGTTTCAATCTCCATACATGTAATTCGAACGACTCGATATTCTGGGTGGGGGTTCCCGACAATTTTTAGGGGCGAGGTAAATGATCTCAACCAGGCTACAAATGGCAAGAAAGCACCTAAAAATGCAAGTTTTCGCCGAAAATGTGAAGCTCCGAAATTTTCTAACTTTGTGGGGATGGGGGACGACCGAATTAGAGTGGAAATCTCACCATTCCCTGTTACATAGATGTATTTGTAGCTCTAATTTTGAAATACCAGTTCTTTTTCCTTTTCCTGAAGCTCATTCGCCAAAGTAGCGTTTTCTTCCAGCAATTCTTCAAAGTTTCCATTGTTTTCGTTTGCGGATTCTAGGAAATATAGCTAAAATTTGTGATCAGCCGCAGGAGGCTGCCAAATAAGCACTTAAAAGCAACAGAAGACACCGTACAAAATAATTCGTACCGAAACTTTGAAAAATTAAATTTTTTGAATAAATAAATTATTCAGAAAGTTCTACCCTATTTCACATTTACATGAAAACAAAGCATTTTTCAGCTGCTTAATCATTTTCGAAAAAAATCTACCCGTAATTGATCAAATCGACACTTTATCTCTCAAATTTTCAATCACAGCCCAAATCATGCCTAGTTATATTTAAACCTAGTTAAAAACTCGTCAGGCACATAGCTGGCCGTCCTATTTTGGAGGGACCCAACACCAATTTTGAGGTATAAGCCCAAAAAGGCCAAAAATAGCACAAAATAACGTTCAAAAAGTCCTATTTTTCAGATTTTCTCAATTTTAGGGGTTCCAAACCCCCATTCCCCCAATAGATATACGTGCCTGGTCACATACTCAAGTACAAGCGGAATGCTTCATCGATCGATTCAAAATTTTCGTTGCCAGACAATTTGAGCATATAGCAATCGAGATGTTTGCAGAAGATTTCCCACTGCATGAAATACGGCAAATATGCACAATGAGCCAAACTAAGTCAGTAGAAGGATAATACATAATTCACACTTAAGCAAAAGTGTGTAAGCAGAGACGGATTTAGGGGAGGGGGCGGGGGGGGGCGGCCGCTCCCCCATTTGGCCCAAAATAGTGCGCAAAATTAGGGATTTTTGAGCGATTTTCGGAGTTAAAACAGTTAATTTTCCCGCCCAAGTCAGGGTTCCGCCCCCCTTGGGGGTACCGCCCCCCCCTTAGGAAAATCCTGGATCCGCCACTGTGTGTAAAATAAAGAAAAATAAGAAGCACAATTCAGATTTTTTAAATAATCCGTAAATCGTATTTACATCGATAAAATACGTAACTAAACTGGACCAGAGTACATAAAAATGAATAAAGAAAGCATAATTCAGAGGCACGAAATTATGAATACGAAACGAGGAAACTAAATAAAACGTCCTGTAGACTACAATGCCTGCTTTTCAACGATACGCATTTCTTAATATTAAAAATTTCATCGAAACCATAGTGCAAAACCAAACACGGGTAGGTTGGGGTTTAAGGATTGATAAATTACGAAATTTGCGAACTCGCGGAAAGTACGAGATTTGATTTAAAAATTTTGGAATTATTGGAGCTAAGGATACAAAAATATACAAAGAAACGCTGACGTATAAGAATTCCAAAATATAGGCACATGTAAATGAAAGAACTAGTAAAGTAATATCATGATACGAGTGCAAAAAATAGGAAGAATGACATTGCGATCTTAGAAGTCCTCACATTTTCTGATGGGAAAATCAATATAAGTGCAAAGCCACGAGCAAAATGTTTAATTTCGGATATATCACTGAGCAAAATACTAAAATATAGTACAAAACAAATTATAACAATCTTCCTATTTGAATAAGATATACACTATTCTTGCATATTACATCTTTTTATGTTATTTCAATAGCGATTATTGACCGATCCTGTTTGTTCTTTAACATATACATGCACAAATTTTTCGGAAGTCTCTGTGCGAGCAAGTTACATATTTTGTACATATAATTCACATTTTACAAGTTCCTTGTACGATCACTTGGATTTCTATATTTTTTTAGTGTTAAAAGCGGCATAATCATTAAAAAAGGGCTTAAATTGCTAAAAAAGTGGTCATACCAACCATATAAAAACGTTTTATTTCCGACCATTTCGTTATTTGACTAGCAAAAAAGCGCGCACACTAAATTTACTAATCTGGATTCCTGGAATTTTAACCCCCCTACTGCCCTGACCTTGTGTATGTATGCCGATCATCCCATCCACAAATTTTCAGTTGTTGTACACAGTGATCGTACGGGGACCCGACCCGACCGGGGGCATGATTTTTCGAGTCAGGGTTGAACCTTTTTTCGGGGGTGAAATATAGCATTTTTATTTGTTGGTACATAGAAGAATTGTATAAATAGCAAATAAATTCGGAACAAGGACGATTCATTCACCAGCAAAATTAATGTTAAACTCGACATTGGCGATATTTCATAAAGTACGCCTGGTCGCCATGTTGTTAAGACGTAATAAATGTTCGCATACTTTCCATTATGAAGTGCGCCGAAATTACTGCGGAATCGCCGGCGTAGCCGAGGGGAATGGAGAGCGGCACACGCCCCGGAATTTTTCAGAAATTATATTGACTTTTCTGGCGCAATGTGTCCAGAAGATTGAGTTTAAAAAGGCACAAACGTCAAACTTTTCCGGCGCTTCGCGCCGAGTCATTATTATTTATTCTTATACAGATACAATGAATTTAAAAGCTTGAATCTCTTAAAATAATCCAGCACTTCGCAGCACTTCAGTGATTTAATGCACTATTAGTTCATTGAATGAAACTGCACATGCTCGTTGAACATAATAATGGAGTGCGAAAATGTTTGCGTATACCAATTTATCTATTCTCTGCTTTGTTTATCTTTCTTTACAAGGACACATAATTCTATTCTAAACGAAAGGAAAGGCCAAATTTTCTTGTTTTTGCGCATTTTTGGTTTTCTGAACTAGTTGATTAGAAGGCCACAAATGGGCCTGAAAATAGTAAGAACAGAAATTCTCATTGATACATCTTTCAATGACTTATTGGTTGCGACCACACATGGGCGTGGGGGGGTTTGGGAGGTATGCATCCCCCAGAAGTTGAAATACCCCCCAGAAATCAAAATACCCCCCGGAAAAATTTTTTTTGTTTTTTAGCAATTTTTTGATGCCATTGGATAGTGCTCGATGAGAAACGTCGAAAAATGGTGTTTTTTCGCCATACGACCACTTTAAGACCATTTTTTGACCTTTAAAAATTTTTCACCCCCCCAAATTTTGGTGCTGCCCTATGGTTGCGACCGTTGCTGCGCTACATACTTAGCAGAGGTCGAAAAAACGCATTTCAGCTCAGAAGTTGTGCAGTGTAGGTGTTCATCAGTTTTAAGTTTTTGGACTTAATTCAGAACCGAGATTTTGCCAATTTGCGAAAATTTTAACTTTACTAATTAAAAATTAGAGTGCTTTTTTACAAAATTTTCCGGGGTTCTGCTCTGGACCTCGCCAGGGGTAGCAGGCGTCACCCCAGACCCAAGCCGTACAATCTCGTTCTACATGTTGAAAGAGATTTTTAGGACAAAAAAAGGTAAAAGGATTAGGAATTTTAAAAATTTTCGGCGCTTCGCGCCTGGTGTTTATCTGTTCTGTATGATTTAAGCGGTATAAATTGAGTTTAAAGAGTAAAAACGTCAAAATTTTCCTGCGCTTAGCACCGCCGATTATTGTCTTGAGGCGGTAAAATATGACTGAATTTCTTGATGCTTTGCGCCACTTATGATTTCCGAACTGTTTGTCAATAAAAAGGCGTAAATTCTATATGAAAACAGTGAAAATTTCGAAAATTTTTGGCGCTTCTTCGTGGCTCCTCTACAATCAGTGCGCCATAGAAAACCGTTATGAAAGAACTGTGGAAGAATACGAAAAAGCGAGAGCGATTAGTGATTAAATTGAAAGTAATGCTAAATTGCTAAAACCATGCTTGAACTTGCAATGAAAATAAAATGTTGAACATAACCAGCTTTATTAGTATGCTCTACAAACAAGTGAAGGCATC
This sequence comes from Mermis nigrescens, assembly GCA_036768485.1. NCBI lineage: Eukaryota > Metazoa > Nematoda > Enoplea > Mermithida > Mermithidae > Mermis > Mermis nigrescens. Next base: position 489,373 of record JAVLUZ010000508.1, on the reverse strand, counting down.
GTTTTTATCCTTCTCAAACTGGTATGTAATCATGCAATGTTAATTGTTAATCTTCAACCCCGACCCCGACAACCGGGGTTTTTCATCCCCGACCCCGACCCCGATCCGGGGGTAGAAAAATCTGACCCCGTACGATCACTGGTTGTACAGCATGGAAATTCTGGGGGGTCAGGCTTAAATTTTTAAAATTTCCCCTTTTTGAGCTAAAAACGATGCGTTCAAGTCAAAAACACTGTTTTGTATTAAAGACAATGCTCGCTCTTGCTAGATTATAAAAACGTAAAGAAAAGCTCAAAAAATTGAAAAAATTGAACAAAAAAGTGAAAAATGTGCATATGGCGCGAAGCGTTGAAAATTCGAGATTTCTAAGCCAAAAATGAGCTAGAAACGACTGAAAAAGGCACTTTTTTTGCAACTTTTACAAAAAATCGACGATTGTGGGGGGGGGGGGGGCGGCCGCAGCCATTTTGCGAGGATTTAGTTGCCATTATGGGGGAGTCAAAATCCCCCAAGAACACGCCTGGTTGTTACATGCAGATATGCACCGCCGGGCTGAAATTTTAAAATGCCTTTTTCTAACTAAAAAACCGTGGATATTCGTCGAAAACATTGAGTTTCGGCGTTTTTGACGATGCTCTATCATTCTAGAGTGCAAAACCAAAAAAATTTCAAAAAATATCAGAAAAATTCGATTTAAAAATATAGCAAAAACAACGAGTAAATGGCCCTAAGCGTCCAAAATTCGACACTTTTGAACAGACAGATATGCGAAGGCTTGAGGCAGTACCTTTTCTACGACCTTTTTCAGAAAATTTTTGGAAAAATCGTGAATTCTGGGATGGGGTGAAAAACTTTGTGGGGGTGGAAACCATACATGCACAGTAGTGATGTCCCGGTGCCGCTTTTTTTACCGGTGCCGGTGCTACATTAGCATATTATATAGTGTACTATGCTTCTTCAAAAAGGGTTAAATTTGTACCTATTTTTCACCGGATATATATACATATTAAGGGAAAATTTCATTTGGCTAGTAACGACTTTATCATTTTAAATTTATGAATACATATTCATTTTCTCACTTAAGCATTAAACAAACAAAAAATTGTAATAAAATTGAAATTCGAAGAAAAATAAAAGGTTAAATAGTGTGTTATAAGTTTAAGTGTAGCGCAATCAAGATTGGCTTGTGCAGTAGTTGATTCTTTAGTCAAATCGAAATTTGGTTTTAAGGCATTAGTTAAATATTCAAGTAGTAAGAAACAAACATGAAAATAGCCACAAAAATCTTTTGAGGTTAAATTATTTGAGTTTATCATTTGACATTTTCAAAAGCCTCTGAAAACAAACATGGGATATATTAGTAATGCAAAAGACTTACATAGAAGTTCATTTACAAAGTTTTGACAAGCTTTTCTGAATAATTTGCAGGAAAAAGTTTTGCATAAAAAGTATTTTAAAAATTCTAGCTGCGTTTTACAGTCTTCTGCTCTCACGAAATTAAAAAATAAAAATGGATTTTATGAAATTAAGTTGAAAACTACTCTGTATTACTCATCCTTCTTGCCTACAGATGGTAGAATTAGAAGAACTTTCCACTCTATATGTCGATGTTTTCAATTTTAATTTACTTTATATATTAGTGTCCAAGCTTCTTGCTGTTAATTGATGTTTTCAATAAGATGTGTTCCGTTAAATGAATAATTCATTTTTAAAGCTCGAAGACTTGTTCTGAAGTTCAGTCAAAATGCTTCACTATGCTAATCAGAAGATTTTATTAACAAAATGCTACCTTTTTGCGCCTTTATTCATCAAATTGGTGATAAATGAGCTTCAATTATTCTTTTTACACTAATCTTTTCTCTTTTATCTAGCACCGGCACCGGCGGCGGTACCAGCCTAGCACCGGCCCGGTGCCCAGGACATCACTAATGCACAGAATGGGAATTCTGGGGTGGCGGGGGTTGAAATATAAAATATCTTGTGTCCAGAAATGGTAGGTAAGCGTCGAAAACATCGTTTTTCAGCGTTTCTGACGATGCTCCATCTTTCTACAGCATAAAAACATTAAAACAATCCCGAAAAAAATCACAAAAAAATCGGAATAAATTGAACAAAATATAGTCAAAACATAAGTATAACGGCGCGAAGCGCCGAAAATTTAGAACTTTGAGCATATACTAGATATGTAGCTAAAAACGCTCAAAAATCATTTTTCTACAAATTTTTAGAAAATTTTGGGGAACTTTAAAAAAATCACAATTCTAGGGGGGATGAAAAATTTTTTGCGAGGGGTGAAAGTTTTTCTGGGGTGAAACCCCACAGATCATGTATGGCTGAAACCCCATCCACAACTCCCACCTCAGATCACGTACGGCTACATGTCTGATACTGCCTTACGTAGCTGAGCGATTCGGCAGCAAAAGGATAGACACCTTCATATTTGGTCAAAGTGAACATCAGTTTATCGGCATGAAACGATGTGGCATACTGTAATCACATACAAAATAGTTAACGAAGAAGAAATAGGCGGATTATGTATTATTTTATTTTGTTATATGTACAAAAATTTTTGTTTTTCACTTATTTCTTAAATGTTAATGTACATAATATAGAACATGTTAATGCACTTTTTCGAGTTCGTACTCTAAGCTTAATACGAAAAGAATTTTGACCTTTTTTACAGCTCAACCGATCTTACGAATCTTCTCAATTAAACGAGAAAATTTAAATATTCAAACATGTAACTAAACAGACAGTCACGATCAGCCTACAGTAATACAATTTTGCACAGTATGTAAAACCTTATTTATCCTGCGACGTAAATTATCATTATATTTGCTTTAGTTAAACGCCTTTTGCAGTCAATTTACATCGTCGATTCGATGATTGCCCTAAATGCAAAAGGTTGGCATACTTAGACTCCCTTTATGAGTCCCATTGATCTAACCATACGCGCACAGCATGGAAATTATGAGGGCTCAGCTCGAAAAATTTTTCTTAATTGCTTTCTTTCGGCTTAAAAATAGAAAATTAAAATTAAAAATGACGATGCTCTTTCATTCTAAAACATAGGAGCATGAAAAATTATCACATTTTTTATGAAATCAAACAAAATATAGCCAGAAAAATTGGTATAGGTACTTATCTTCTTTTTTGAGGGGTCGGTAGCCACTCTACAGGGGTTCAAACCACCGAAAACACAAATGTGTCACATTTAGCAAAAGAATCGACTTTTGACGTAATTTGTTTTACGGCGTTGGTTTGCTCTAAGTTTCTGGATTTCAATCAAAATATATTAAGCACCTCTGCTAACTGTCGCAGCCAATCCAAAGCACCTAGAATGAGCTTCCACGACCGTTTAGCCGTAATGGTTTTCATAGTGGAATCGTGCAACGGAAAAGGATAGCCCAAAAATTTGAAAATCTTCTGTACCTCCTCGTTCGTAGTAAATTTGAAGCCAGGTTGAAAGAAAGCCCAAATAACCTACAACAAAAGAATATTAGAAAAAAATTTCAGAAAAATAAATATGAATGTACATCATACACATAACAGGAAGGGGTGGGGGGAACCCACCACCTAAAGTCGGACGTCCCCCAATCCCCCCAAAGCCAGAAAATTTTTGACCCCGTCCAGATTTTTGGAGAAAATCGGATTGTTCTGGCCAATTTTAGGCGTTTTTTTGCCAAAAATCGGAGGTCATTCACCCCCCCCTAAAAATGGCCGAAACTCCCCCTTTATTTCGGACCGTTACACGCATGATGTATGTACATACTTATAAATAACCTCAAAAATTTGTTGAAACTGTTTCGTAGTCGGGGAACGCAACGATTCTTCAGAGAAGGCGACGTTAAGTTTAGCGAGGAACTGCAAAGCAAAGCCAAATACAACAGAACGTGCTAATTTTTTCAATAACGTTATGATGCACATAAGTTTTGGAAATTTCATCCTAGAGTTCAACTTTAAGATATCCGCAGCGCTTTTTATTTTGAAATGGATGACGTTATACATGCACAGCATGGAAATTTCGAGGGTCGGTTGAAACGCTAAAAAATAATTCAAGTTTTTTTGAGCTAAAAGAAGATAGATACGCGTCAAGAATACAATTTTTTGTCATTTCTGACGATTCGCCTTCTTTCTGTGCGATTCAAACATTATGAAAAATTTCATAAAATACAATAGAGTATCGTTAAAAAATGAATGATTGGCGAAAAGCGCCGGGTAAAATGGGCACTTTGGCGCTAAAAAATCACCAAAACGACTTAAAAGAGTATATGCTAAACGATTAAAACTTCTTGATTTCAAAAATTTTTTTGGAAGAGGTGAAAATTATTTGGGATTAAAAATTTTTTTGAAAGGGGTTTAAATTATTCGCGGGAGGTGGCGTTGAACCCCTTTACGCCCAAGATCATGTTGGATTGGGAACCATTAAAAAGTTCCAACTTTTCTTAAGCTAACAGACAGGGTCATGAGCTTCATACGCGTATATACACACAGGGCCCATAAAGGCTGATTTTTCCCCCTAGTTGACTTTTGCGTAAAAAATTGTTTTTAGGCCAAAACTCGTCAGGTAACTCCGCATATAAAAACAAGGCATATTTAGAGCACGAAAATATGGATTCCGAAAGATAAATAATTCTTACCCGGAACAAGCTTCTTCATAAAACATTTTCATCATCGACGCAACAAATTAAAAGATTCCGTAATCCAGAATTTGTATTTTGTTTGGATAATTCCACTCAGTGTTGGGCGTTAAATTTGAAAAAAATACTACTTAACACGATGATAAGTCACCAGAAACATATTTGTCTCGCCAACCGTGTATGTCGTGTCAATCATGTCATTCAGCAAATATTAATTTTATTCAAAGATCCAGCAAGAGTTTTTAAAGGTCAAAAAATGGCCTTAAAAATGGTGGAATGGCGTAAAAAACACCATTTTTCGACGTTTCTCATCAAGCACTATCCATTGGCATCAAAAAATTGCGAAAAAAACGAAAAAATTTTCAAAAATTGAATTCTGGGGGTATTTTGATTTCTGGGAGGGGGGTATTTTGGTTTCTCGAAGGGAATGGCATACCCCTCCCCACGCCCAGGTGTGAGTATAACCCCCAGTGATCGACCGGAGTGGCCAAAATGGCCGGAGCTGGAGATCCGGCCGGAGCCGGATCGGACCATGTTGCTCCGGCCGGAGCCGGAGAAATATTATTTTACACGTGTTGATAGATAGGACATCTTTGTGACCAAGACCTAGAACATAGTACACATGCATCTCAACTGCATACCAGCTAGTTAGTTATGTAAAATAGACTACAATCAACAAAATTTTATTCAAAATTACTCGGAAATCTTGTCATCATTTTGCAGCTTAGTGACTATAACATCTTCACTGTTCGCGGTATCTATAAATCATCAATATCATCACTATCTAAAATAGACTACATTCCTCCTAGAAATGAATATTTTACGATTGTGGTGGTGATGCAGTGGTTTTTTGTACAAGGTCCGTTTGTACATGTACAAAAATGGCCCCAAAAGTCTTTGTAAATTTTGTACATGCAAATTTTTGTGTACTATAATATAGTACAGTAACGATTTTAGTGTGGTAAAACTGTGGTAAAACAGGGTTTTCGATCTTTGGTAGTGTATTTTAGCTAATGTCTGGGTTTCTGACGCCAAAAATAACTAAAAATTGTCTCAAAACGGCGCGAAGCGCTGAAAAATTTGACATTTTTCCATTCTAAATGCAAATTCTGCCATTTTAAAGATATATACGACAAACAATTACTTATTTCAGCGCGAAGCGCCGAAAAATTTTGGGAATTTTACACCTTTTCACAGTTTTTGTCGTCCCAAAAATCTTTGTACATTTTGTACACACAAATTTTTGGGTACTATAATATGGTACAATAGCGATTTTAGTGAGGTAAAAACCGAGTTGTTCGACTTTTCGTAGTGCATTTTAGCTAATTCCTGGGTCTCTAAGGGCAAAATTCACTAAGAATCGTCATAAAAGGGCGCAAAGCGCCAAAAAATTTGACATTTCGCCTTTTGAAATGCAATTTCTGCCATTTTAAATATGAACACACAATAGCTCATTTCGGCGCGTTTTGCGAATTTTAGACCTTTTTTGCAATTTTTGTCTTCCCAAAAATCTTTGTACATGTACAAAGACGGTCCCGAAAAGTCTTTGTACAACGGGAAAAATCTTTGCCGAGTACAAAAAAACACTGTGGTGATGAACACTTTAATTGGTGCCATTACCTTTTTCTGCTTTTGTATTGTGTTCTGACTAAATTTAATAAACATAATGTCAGCAATTAGTACGTTCGGTCACTATGCAAAAAACGAAAAAATTCTCCGGCCTCCGGTTGATTTTCGGATGTTCTCCGGCCGGAACACCGGAGTGGATAAATGGCCGGATTTGCCGGAGCCGAATCTCTGGTCGATCACTAATAACCCCCTGAGCTTTGAAAAAAATTCTGAAAAAAAACTCAGAAATGCTATTCAGTTGTCTTTTCTGAGTTTTAAAAGGATATATAGCTGTTTTTCTCGACTCCAAAAAAAGGATTACTAGCTATTTTCAGTCCAAAAAGGCTATGTAGCTATGTTTGTGAATTCAAAAAGGCTACATAGCTAGTTTTCTGAGACCAAAAAGACTATATAGCTAATTTTCTGACCCCAAAAGGACTATAGAGCCGTTTTTACGAAGCACATAGCTATCTAGCAATTTACGGTTTCCCGTCTGGAAGTTTGACCTTGCGCACCTATGCTTTATATGCTAAAAACAAGGCATAAATAAAATAGTACCTCCACAAGATTTTTCGTCAATGTTCTTTCATTCAATTCGCGAGTGTCTTTGATGGTGTAAGTTTTCTGTTGAAATTTAGATGATAAAGACGGTGTATATCTAAGAAAAAATAAAACAATAAAACTGGTTTATGATGAACAAATAAAAGGAAGACAATTTACATCGTTTGATGATCTTAACAGTTTTTATATTATGACCATACCTATCTATTTGCTAAAAGTGTCAAATTTTCGACGCTTCGTACCATATACTCATGTTTTGACTATATATTGTTCAATTAATACGACTTTTTTATTTTTCCGAAATTTAGTCATGTTTTTATGCTATAAAAAGATAAAGAATCTTCATAATCATTACATATCATCAATATCACTCAAGGCAAGAAAACTTTTTATTTATACGAATATATATTTACCTCGAACCCACTCGCTTGCTTAGGCTGTTCGACATTGTACCCAGTGCCTGTGATGACCTCATTTTAATACTCGAAGTCGTACAGCGATCTTGAGCACCGGGTTTCAGTAAACTAGGTTTAGACATCGATGGTTTATTGAAACGAAATCCGCGTTCTTCGGGAGTAGTTGACAAGGCGCTGGACCGACGGTACATACTTAACTATTCCGATTAAAATTGATCGCAAAACACCTTAAAGAATAAAGTGAAGCGCCTGTCATTACTTCAATGTGCTTTTCTTGGGCCTAAAAATAGTGGGTACGCGTCAAAAACATCGTTTTTCGGCGTCCTGACGATGCCCTATCTTTCTAGAGCATAAAAACAAAAAATTTCGAAAACTTAAAAAAGTCGATTAGATTGAACAAAATGTAGTTAAAACCAGTTTTTTTATTAGCGCAGCGCTATGGCAACCTGTCCTGCGCTAATTGGACAATTCGTACGTTAGCGCCATGCAAAAAAGACTTTTTTGGATGAAAGAAAAGAAATTGAAAATTTTTACGGCATTTCTAAAGAAAATTTTCCAAAATTTTTCGACACTTCGCGCCGAATCACCCAGTCTAGGATGCACCGCAAAAAGAGAAATCCGTCGTACATAGATAGCTTTAAGATTAGATTTTTTCTATGAGTTGAAAAAGGTTACAATTTTTTAATTTTTTTTCTCGAAATTTATCGTCAGCAGCATATAGAGCTCATTGAAAAATGCTCGAAAATACCCTTATCCTTGCCTATCTCCTTATAGTTCTACGTCTTTTTGAGGCGCTAATGAGAGACTCTGCGCGCAAATGCTCTATCGTGGCCATTAGAGGTCGCGCAAATGGGAATGGCGCTAAACAAACACTGGTTAACACATAAGTATATATATATGGCGCGGAGCGCCGAAAATCTGATACTTTTGAGCAAATAGGTAGCGAAAAATGCTTGAAAAAAGTATCATTTCTGCGAATTTTCAGAAAATTTTGGGAAACTTTTGAAAAGTCGCAAATTCTGGTGGGAGAGGTGAAAAAATTTCCGAGAAGAAAGTTAAAAGGTTAAAATTTTTCTAAGGGATAAACCCCGATATCATGTATGGTCGCCAGATCCGGGCCATACATGATCTTGGAGAGCGTTTAAGGGGGTTTTAGATTTTCGTGCCCCCCAGAATTCGTGATTTTTCAAAAATTTCGTAGAAAAAGTGCTATTTTAAGCATTTACAGCCATTTGTTTGCTCTAAAATGTGCGAAACGAGAAAAATTTTCTATGGATTAATGAACTGAAGTGTAAATAATCATTCCAAGTACGTATGACAATCACAAAGAAGAAAATGCAAAAAAGGATGAATGAATGAAGATTTGAGACAAACGAGTCACGCACGATAACGACAGTTTCTTAACTGAAATAACAAGCTGAAAGCTGTAAGAAGAATAAGTTTATCGCTAAAACGCAAAACTTATAAAAATCCAAGATTAATTGGGTATGACCAGGTTTTTTAAAAAACATATGTGCAAAAATTTTTTATACGTTTAAGGTTTTTCAGGTTTTTCATTTTTTGATTCACGACATCATAGGAAGCAATATCAACAGATTCTTTAGTAGCGATGATTTACACTTAAATGATAAAAGCTAGAGAAAAAGACCTTTCTTTTGCCTTTTTCGCTTGCTTCATTGAATCGCTATTCCTCAACTCAAGAGAGAACAGGTTCATAGGGTACATACTTGGGCAATGGATTTTGGTTCTGAAGGTACCGGGGTCCCTTTTGTTGAGGTTGGTTGGCCGGTTAGGTGATTGGTTGGTTGGCTAGTTGGTTGGTTGAGCGGTTAGCTAGTCGGTGGTTGGTTGGTTGTTTGTTTGGCCACTTAGTTAGTGGTTTGGTTAGGTAGGTGGTTGGTTTGTTGTTTGGTTGGCTAGTTGGCTGGTTAGTTGGCCGGTTAGTTGGTTGGTCGTTTGGCTAGTTGGTTAGCTGTTTGGCCGGTTGGTTGGTTGTTTGGTTATCTAACTGGCTGGTTGGTTGGCCGGTTAGTTGGTTGGTTTGTTGGCTAGTTGGTTGCTTGTATCATTTTCTCACTTTTTTATTTTTGGGTAAAAAAATTCTACCCTCCTCCTCCCAATCAAAAACTGTTCTTTTATGGCGCCACTCAGCTGGGGTTCTGAAGGTACCAAAGTGCCTTTTGACGCCACCCGGATGGCATGGGTGGCGCGGCATTGCCCACCTGTGGATTTCACAAAAGCCTTTCTGATTAAGTAAGCAATTTCTTCAGTACTTTCTTTTGCTTTCAAATCAAGTCCTCGAGTGACGAGATGATGAATTATCAGCACGACGATGACTAGAAAAGCATTTAGAGATAAGCTACCTAACGAATCAGAAAGCATATCCGTATAGTGTTGACCATAGATGGGCGGCACCAAAATTCTGGAGGGAGTGTACAAGATTTTTTTAAGGTCAAAAATAGCCTTAAGAATGGTGGTATGGCGAAAAAACACCATTTTTCAATGTTTCTCATTGAGCACTATCCATTGGCATCAAAACATTACGAAAAATACAAAAAAAATTTTAAAAATTGAATTCTGGGGGTATTTTGGTTTCTGGGGGGGGGTTATTTTGGTTTCTCGGGGGAGAGCGTCGGACGTTTGCGCAGAGCTCATATTTGCGCCATAAAATATTTTATGCTTAGAAACTAAAATGCAATATCAATACACTAAGCGTAAGATAATAAGTATTTATCTGCTCATTTTTTAGATGCTGTAGCGTTCACTATACAGGCGATGCAAAACTGACTACTACGCGTATTTTTTATGCGCCTATATGATACGCCTTCTGCATTCTATTTCCGGAATGAATTTTTAATGATCTTCATTTCGTACAACTTTCAAGCACCAGTGAACGAGGTTTAACATTGCACATTGTTGGCTCGAAGTCGAAACGCTGGACTCATTAGTTCGCTTGAAGCTCAATGTTGATGATTATCAGACATACGACTATACCAGTGCTTATCATATTTGGTTACAAAATGCTTCTCGTCTCGTGGTCGCTATAACATTGGTGAAGAATGTACCAGTGCTTTGCTGTGATGATAGTAATAAAATGTTAAATGACTTTGGAACAACACTTATTTGTTCGAAAAAAGTTTCACTTCACTTCAACTCCTTCAATCATTTTCTCATTCATTTCTCTCCATTTTTCTTATTTTCGATGGTCAGAATTTTTCCTTTGCGCACTGCGCAAATGTCCGAAAATTCTCCTTTGCGCGCGACCACTTTTGTTTGCGCTGCGCTAAAAAAACAGTGATAGGAATAGATGCGTCAAGTGATTTAACCCACATGTTTGTACACTCCAAAAGCTGAGTTTCGCATGACTTTCCCTTTTGAAAACCAAATTGCCGTGAAAAGAAATTAGTTTCCGGCTTCAAAGAAGCAATTAAAGCTCTTTCTATAACATACTCCATAATTTTACAAGTGATGCGAGAGAGATATTGGACGGTAATTTTCAACTGAAGAATAATCACCCTTCTTAAAAATAGGTACTACAATCGCATCTTTCCAACTAGAAGGTACTTAACACTTCTATAAGAAACTTCGAAAATAGATATAAATGGCTCAACAAGAAATGGGCATAATCTTTTGATAAAATATGAACAAATACCATCAGGCCATATAGAGAAACTTTGCTTAAGATTTTGAATTGAATTTAGTACAGATTAAAAATTAAAATCGACCTTAACATAAAGTATATCCTTGTGACTTAAGTTAGTGGTATTAATAGGGAAACCATTGTCAACTGTAAACACAGATGCAAAGAATTCATTGAAAACATTCGCTTTTTGCAAGTCTGAGTTAATAATAGAGTTGTCAACAACTATGTCAGGCATATTGTTTGAAGGATTTTTCTTTGCAATAATAAAACGATAAAAATGCTTAGGATTGGATCCTTTTTTAACAATTTACGTTCCTATGCACAATAATATTCCTTCATAGCTTTCCTAACAAGTCTACTGTATTTAGAGTAAGTATTCCTGAACATAGGATCAAATTTAGATTTTATCCAGAATTTTAATTTCTCTGACAACAGTCGTCTTATATTTTTATGATATTCATTTACTCTACCACGTTTGGAAAACAGAACAAAAGAATCTATAAGATATTGCATTACCGATAAAAAACGATTATAAAAATAGTCTATTGTCACACAAGTAGAAAAGATCAATGGCCACTGAATGTTGGCAAGAAAAGTAAACATAGATTTATAATCAGCTTTTGCAAAATTACGTTTCAAAGCTACTTGTCGCCTGACTTCAAAGGGTGGTAAAATTCTGAAAATAACAGAATCATGATAACTTGTAGCAAAAGGAGGTCTTGTTTTGCAATCAATTATCAATGATTTATCAGATGTAATTATTAAATCTATTATATTTTGACCCAAGGTAGGGTGATACACATGTTAACAACAACAACAAAGGATTTATTGCTACGTCCAAGAAAGCACGTGATAAAAAATAATCACAGAATATGATAAACAAACGACAGCAATTGGAACACGCAGTCACAAAGTAACAACTTACGCGTACCTCTTTACAAAAAAAGACAAATCGAAAGTACTGAGTCTGCGCTTAAAAATTTCTAAGCTAGGTGAGATTTACAAGATCGTACGGAAGAGAATTCCACAGATTAACATATCTATGACTGAAATCATACTTAAGAATATCGGAACGAGCTACTGGAACAACAAGCTTAAAATTATCAACAGAGCGAGTATAATTGTTCTTGAAAGCGAAAAATTCGTCACAAAGAATATGGGACTGTCCAGTAATAATTTGAAAATACAAGCACAACGCAAAATGAATACGTTTTAGTACAGATTGATTTGACGTCTATTAGAGCCATGTTTTGTCATTAACCTTGTAAATGAATCAATTGTATTCATATTTATACACTTTAGCCGACTACCCAAACCCTCGCCAGATTGTTGTTGTTGGAGCTTTAGAGGCTTCATACGAGAAAGTTGTGATGCTTCTCGTTTTGAATGTTCCTTAGTTGACCGAAAAAGCAGTTTCCCTTGGGCAACATCCATTGCAATATTTGCCCCTGCAACTAGGCGTGTTTTCATTTCTCCCTATAGATTTCAAAACTGGAACAGCCATTCTAAACAAAGACCGGAAAAACTGCCTAAGCCGCTACCTCGTTGGTATGGAGTCCCTCAAAATCCTTCCAGTCCATAGCCTGTTTGGGCGGCCTGCCCACTATAATTGCTCTAACCACAGATTAAAATCGTCCGGATTGAATTTAACATGCATTTTTAATAATTCTTCTTATTTTACGATGTATTAATTAATTTTTAGACTTTCATCCCAATTGAAATTTGCATCAGTCCGTGCTGTTGCAAAAGAGTGTCTAAGTTTTTTATTGCCAACGTTTTTAAGAGGTATATTGGAATGATCAAGTATGACTGACAACTCTTTTGAACCTGGAAGTCCACTAATTCTTTGGTCTAAAACTGATGCACCAAAATCAACAACATTAAGAGCCATAAATCTTTGTCCATTAATTACTAGTTCACCATTGGACTCTATTTCAATATTAGGATTTTTGCGCATATCATTTAGATATCTTTCTGCAACTTGCAAATGCGTTTTAGAATATCTGCCGATATTTCGTCATCTGTGTATCCCTAGCCTGTATTTTCTACTATAGTCAATTCATAAGGTTGCCGTCTCTTCTCTTGTAATCTACTAAATGTCTGTAAAACTTGATTATATTTGACTAATTTTATTTCACTTGGTATATTTTTATCTTGAGAATCTTTCATTCATTGTTCAATTAATACTAGTGTTAAGCCGAGCATAGTTATATCAGCTGGGGCCGAGAATCTTTTTTCAATGTGTTTGTTTTCCCAATTATTGCATCTGCTATCAAACTACCGCTACTGAAGAATCGGAGTAAGTAGAAGGGTAAAAAACCACCGTTTTGAATGACAGCGTTTTTCCTTTCTTTTGTTGATGCCTTTTTATTATTACCCAAGTACCCTTATTTGTGATATCGTAGTAATTTTCGAATCTCTTGATCGGAAAGTAGGTCTTAACCAAGAATTATGCGCACAGTCACAAACACATAAAATTTGATCCTTACTAGCCGTATTTGCCATCGCATCCCTCTGAGCCCAGCAGCTGTATTTAATAAATGTAAGCAATAAATGTTGCGTTTGAGACGATTTGGAGCCATTTCTTTCCAATTATCTCTCATTATTATTATTTATAGATTTGGGGGATATAAACAGTTGGATGGGTACTGAAAATGCTCTTTTAGCCTATATAGATCATTAGCATTTTGTGTCAAATCGATCAAAAGGTAACCATGGGGCTGACTAGTTGCATCAATAAAGGCTTCTAAGAAATATTTTGAATTCAAAGGATAAAGCTGGCGATGCTAAAACCTGTGCTTGCAGTTTATCACTTGGATTTTAAGCAGCACTATATAATCTGAATTCACTCGCGAAGTTCGAAGACCATCAAAAAATAAATTGTGAACAACATGAATAATTTGACATTCCAATGATGACAACCACGAGTGAAGAGCTGAATCAACTGTGGCTTGCCTTTGCTTTCTTGCATCAAATCATCCAACACCACTAACTGTGGTGTTGGACTATATTGCTTAATGCGATTAAAATCTGGAAAACCGTCTACAAATGTGACATTTTTTACTTTTTGGTAGAGTGGTTGATTCTCTGTACTTAACACCACCAAATTTTAGTATTCATTATTTATAAACCTTTCTCTATTTTGAATTATTTTTTGAATGAAGGATATTATTTCCAGGACTTTGTTGAATTCATTAAACACATGAAAGGATGCTCAAAAGCATTTTTAATGATTGCATTTACTTTTTTGTAATTTGTTTAATATTTATAAACTAAAAGTCTATAAATATGAGTAGCGTTCCCAAATATTAGGAATCCTTTCAAAGATGGAGGAAGTGCATGAAATTAGAAATATCCTTTTAGTGATGAGGAAAGGAAGCCGTATGGCAAAAGGTTAGTTAGACCGCCAATAGCTCTTTGTGGGCGAAACAGAACGTATGTTTCCTCTCATGATTCAATCATGTTTTTATTGTCAAAAAGAGCCAGTTCGGAAAAGATTGTTTGAAACAAGTTCAGAGCGTACATATTTTACTGTGCAAATGTGTCCGAGATGTATAGAATATAACCGATTGTCTCAGGATGCAGGAAACAGCGTTATAGGCAATATATAGCCCAAGATTTGGAGAAAGAAAAGGAAAAATTGAATTATTAAGTATTATTTGTGATTAAAATTGAAAAAAAAAACAAAAACAAATAATAAAATATAAAACCAAAAAATCCTGCTCATTCATCTATAGTATTGTCAATGCATTAATTTAATATAGCCAAAATGGATAGAACATTGAATAACTGGTTATTCTGGGGCAAATCAATTATACAAAAGAAGCAAAAAATTTACCTAATTTAAAACTTTTGCAAGTGAAAGCATGGCTGGCTAAGCAGCCCACATATACATTACATAAACCAGCTAAAAAGCATTTCACACACAATAAAGTTCTAGTAAAGTGGTATCAATGAGCAATGGCAGGCTGATCTTGTTGTTGCAGTCATTGAGCAAATTCAATGGTGGTATAATTTTAACTAAATTACATTGACTTGTTTTCAAAGTAGCATGGTCTTTGCCACTCAAGCAAAACTTCAAAACGGATCTAGAAGCATTCAGGAAATTTTAAAATTGGTCGAATGCCATATAAATTGCAGACAGATGCAGGAAAAGAATTTATCAACGAAGTTCAAAATTTTCTAAAAACTCAGGATATCCATTTTCACAACTAAAAGTGAACTAAAAGCTAGTTTTGTAGAACATTTTAAAGCGCACTCTAAGGAAAAAATGTGGAGATATTTTACAGCCAAAAAAATACATATAGGTTCATTGACGTTTTTGCTGATTTGTTGGAAAATTATAATAATTCGTACCATCGAACTATAGGGACATTTCCGGCAAATGTGGATGGAAAATGAGCAGGAAATTCTGAATAAAGTATTTCGAACCATTAGACAACCTATTATATTTTAAATTTGATGTTGGAGATAACGTATTTGAATAAGTAAAGTAAAACGCATTTGAAAAAGGCTTTTGGCCTAATTGGACAGAAGAGTGGTTCACAATTAAAAGAAAATATGCAAGAACACCGCCTGTTTACACTCTGCAAGATCAAATCGTTGAGACATTGGAGGGTGTCTTTTATGTTGAACTTCAAAAAATCCATGTAAAGAAAGGTGAGCTTTTGACTGTTGATAAAATTCTAAATACGTAGGAGGAATAATAAGGCCGAATATCTGGTCCACTGGCAGGGGTACCCTCAAAATTTGACTCATAGGTTTTCACGGTAGTCAAACTTCTGTAAATACTTTTGTTTTTCTTTGAAATTTCTAGACTTTACAGAATAATTTCAAATTTTACAAAATAATTTCCAAATTCTACAAAAAAGTTTCCAAATTTTACAAAATAATTTCCAAATTTTACAAAATAATTTCCAAATTTTACTAAAAGTTTCCAAATTCTACAAAACACCTATACTTAACCATATAAAAAAGATTCAAATTTTACAAAATAATTTCCAAATTTTACAAAAATTTCCAAATTTTACAAAAAGTTTCAAATTTTACAAAATAATTTCCAAATTCTACAAAATAATTTCAAATTTTACAAAAATTTTCCAAACCTTACAAAAAAATATGTCTGATTTTTTTGGTAAACCGTATCTTCATGTTTTATTGTCTCATAATCTTATCAAGTATTATGTACGTTTTCAGTGTGTTCATACAAAAGATCTGCAGTCTGCAAGTGATCCTCTAGCTTTAGGTTGGGGGGGGAGATGCAATGGGGCTGTGGACCCTTTGTAACCTTTTTCTAACCACCTTTTCACCACTATGGGTTACTAAATGTTGCCTATAGTAGTCCTTGTGTACTGTTCTGTCGTGTTTGTTAATTCTCTCAAATTTCCAGCTCCGGCAAAATAATAGATACGTGTTGTAGCATACCGACAGTAGCCCCGTGCACTATATTTTGCGTACGTTGTCTGACTCATATACATCTAATTTGTTGAATTTCAGCTCTATTTGACTGTTAGTTTGTGAGATATGAAATCCGAAAGCTACAGTATACCTACAGTAAGACAATGTGTGAAGAATTTGTGACTCGTGTATATGCTGTTCTCAAATTTGAGCTCAATCAGCCATTACTTCAAAAAATACGTGTTATAACATAGCTACAGTAAGCCAGTACATGATTTCCCATAAGCGATTATTTTTGGCATGTAGTCTTTATATTCACAAGAAATTTCAGCTCAATCCGGCCATTGGTTCAAAAATACGTGTTATAACATAGCTAAAGTAAGCCGGTACACTATTTTCCATACATTATTTTTGGCATGTAGTCTTTATATTCTGAAAATTTCAGCTCAATCCGGCCATTGGTTCACGATTTATAGCGGTTTTATGATTTGGTGTAAACTACTCGAGTGTAAAGTGTAAAGTGGTCAAGTGATACCCACAAGTTAGAATATTGTACGCATATGGTAAGCGGTGTTCATAGTTATCCCCCAAAAAATAAAATTCTGATAGCTCCCCATTTTTCGTATATCCCTGCATTAAAAATGGCTCTTGCTGTAGTGTAAAGTATACCTGGTTGACTTGATTCTCAAGTTTAAAAACATCTACAGTATACTCATAGTTGAGGTTAACTATAGTGTGACGTCATCCTAGAGTGCAACACAAAACATATAGCCTATGCTTCAACACAGGACTATCTTTAACATGGCCTATACTTAGCACTGGCTATACCTTGTGTACTCCAGGAGACCCGCTTAACTACTGGCGTGTTTCAAGACGTTCTAAAGACAGTTTAATTAAACGATCGTTATAAGAAAAACCGCTGTTAAAGCCACCGAAAACATTTCGCGCAAACCTGCGCTGAACTCTTTCAATGCGATCAATATCTCGAATACGATGTGGACTCCAAACAGTAAAGCAATATTCAAGCAGTGGTCGAACATATCTTAAATGCACGAACGAGAACAACATTTCATGATCATGAGAAAAGAACAACTTAAGTATCAGACTAGAGCACTGAGAAGCTTTTTTAATTATTTCGTGATGGTGCTGATTAAATTTCAAATTTTAGACAGCAGAACACCTAAGTCACGGACGCATGATCCGCATCAGAAGGCAAAAGTTGATTTCCAATGAAATTTGATATTTAGGATGTTTAAAACCCATGTACAGAACTGAGCAGTTATCGATAGATACCTGAAGCTGATAATCCATAACTATTAACAAACAAAACAAACAAACAAGATTTTATTGCAAAACGTACAAGACATGGTAAAAATAAAGACAGCATACGATACAAAGATATGATAAAACGACAAATGACTAAAACGTCAGCCACGGGACACGCAGTCACGAAAGTGAAAACTTAAGCGTGCCCCTTCAGATGAACAGAAAAATCAAAAGCATTGAGTTTGCGTTTAAAAATTTCTAAGCTAGGTGAATTTACAACATCAACTGAAGTGAATTCCACAGATTCACATATCTATGACTGAAATCATACTTGAGAATATCTGAACAAGCTACTGGAGCAGTCAGTTTAAGGTTATTGACAGAGCGAGTATATATAGTTGCGATTAAAAGCGAAAAACTCGTCACAGAGAATGTGTGATTTTCCATTAATAATCTGATAATAAAAGGATAAAGCAAAACGAATACGGCGTATTTCGAGACGTTCTAACGACAGACTTTTTAAACGATCATTATATGACAAACCATTGTTAAAACCAAAAATACAACGGGTAAACTTGCGCTGAACTCGCTCGATACGATCAATATCTCGAATACGATGAGGACTCCAAACGGTACAGCAGTACTCTAAAAGCGGACGAACATATACAACAAAAGCACAAGACAAAATTTTATGATCACGAGAAGAATAACCTCAGTATCAGACTGGATCGCTGAGAAGCTTTTTTAATCACTTCATGATAGTGCTGCTGAAATTTCAAATTTTGAGACATTAGAACACCTAAATCACGGACACAGTCAGATTCAGAAGGTGAAAGTTGATTTCCAATATTGATGCTTAGGATTTTTATAATCCATGTACAAAACTGAGCATTTATCAAAAGATATCTGAAGCTGCCATTCACGCGACCATGTATAAAGCTTATTAAGGTCGTTTTGAAGTATAGTTTTAGAAGAGGACAAATTATACATTTTAACATCGTCAGCAAATAACCGAATACGACTACTCATATTATCACATAAATCATTTATGTAAATCAGAAAAAGGTTGGCCCTATCACGCTCCCTTGCGGGACGCCGCTAGTTACATTAAAAGCTATCTGAAAAAGAACTATTAACAACAACGCACTGAGATCGAGAGGATAAAAAAGATTTAAGCCAGTTGAAAAGAAAACCATTTAGACCATATGCAGAAAGTTTATGAAGTAATTTTGTGTGCGATAAAGAATCGACAGTAATTTAACGGTTTCGAAAAAATTGAAAGACATACTATTTTCAGATAATACATCAGTTTTATTCCATTTAATATCCGGTAGATTAGAATCTCCTAAAACAATAAGGGTTTTACTACAATCAAGCGATATATTTAAAAGATTTAAAAAATCTAGATTGTTTGTCGTGTAGAGAATAATAAGGTTTATAGCACAAAATGAACCTAAGTGTAATCGAACTAATAAAAAGATCGCAGGCAATAATTTTAGCAGTACAATCAATTGAGAAAGTATTAACTAATCTCAGAAAATAATTTTTTTGAAGGTAATACAGACCCTCCACCGCTCTTTTTACTCAAAAGTAAATGCAAATCAGCAATTTTATTACATGCGCTGCACGAATTAAACAAAATAGATTACAATTTTTACGTTAGAATTTGGAACGTTTTTCGGGTCGATTATATATCGCTGGGGAAAAAACGGTGGCAACGCCAGTGTTCAAGATCATGGTCTCCGCCATAAAAATCAAAAAATCGCCCGAAAAATTCAAAAAAAGCTTTCATATTGTGAATCAAAGCCGAAAAAGCTTTTTCAAATTCGGAAACGTTGGTTCACCAAAACGCCCTTACATTGAATAAAGCGGTGCTAGTCTTAATCTCCAACTTCAAAGCCCTCTTTTCTTCCGATAGATAGTAAGCAGTTTAAAATTTATTTACTTCTTGTATCAGGAACTACTTTCAAATCGTAAATCAGTCCGATGTTTCAAAAGGCACATATATCAACTGCAAATAATTCCTACAGTCAGAAACCGGATTAATCTAAGAAAGTAATTTAGCTGATTTACTTAATTATTGGCAGAACTATATCGGATTTATTTTTTCATTTCAAAAATAAAGCTACAAAACGCAATGGAAGCTAAGCATTTTCAATCATGGAACTTTTTCTTTCATAATTTTATGTGCAACGTCCTTAGTCTGTTTCCCACAAGTTTGGGCATAACCTTAACCCTACTTTCCGAGCTCTAGATCCATGATCTAGTTGCCTGTTTTTTGCACTTTACTGTAAGGCCATAAATTCTGATGTGGCAAGCTTCTCAGTACCCTCTTTTTTTACTGCAACACATGTTTTATTGAGCAAAAGAAATTGTATTGACCTATATTTTATGAGAAAAGCTTGATTTCATGATTTTATAACATGTGTTACGTGTGTGGCCAGATCGCATTTTTTACACAGTTTTGAATGTTCAAATACGTTTTTTTTTAATTGGTTTTCAGTTTTGTGCAAACTTAATGACATTTTTGAAATTCTCATGCTCTTGGCTACCAGAATTATATATGTTTATTCATTTTTGTCATCTCTACAATGACTAGATTTTCGATCTAGTCCTTGGTGAGTCTAAGGGTCCGTGACACCTTGGTACAGAGGGTTAAAAACCTGCCGCCGATTAGAAGCTGAAATTATCCTTATCTGCGGGCGGCTTCCACTGAGACAAAAATCTTATTGAAATTATGCCCGAATCTGTTTGAAGCAGACTACGAGTCTTGCTTTATCTAGAGTCACTTTATAATTTGTTTGCATGGATGAAAATATCCTATGATGCACAACACGACAAAATGACACGAAACATAATCCAGAATACTCTTGTTTATCATAAATGACCATCGTGTGGATTTCGTTGAGCTTTCGTCGATTGTCTTAGCTGCAACAAAAAGCGGCAGGCACCTTACTATTAATAATAATTATAATACTCTATTCGTATAATTATAATTTTATTTTATAATAATACTTTATTGACAACTATTTCTGAAGACTTCATTAAAAGTTGGTTCGTATATACAAATTTCGTTGTCTTAACATTTGCATCTACTGTAGAAAATAGGTTTTTCTATATCCTGGTCTGCGTTTGGTTTGTAGTCCCAATTTTACTGGTAAACGTGGCCTTTTTCATGCTCTTCGTTGTTCCGATATGCATAACGATGGGTAAATTGCCTTCCTTATTCGGCAAAAACGGAATTCCAAAAATCCATTGTGATACTTACGCAAAATTGTTGCCATCACCTAAATGGCATGCTCCGGCATAAAGGTTGGCCCCACTCCGCGCCCGATACAGCTCTGATTTCGACTCTTTATGCTACTTTACACCTAATTAAGCAGAATAACAATTGGGCATGCACCATAGTACTTTCGCATTTATCACTAGGCACCTGCAGCTTCTATCATTTTTAAAGTTTTTTTAAACATAGCGACTTTGCTTCTCGAACTAACTAAGTTAAAAGCAGGAAATAAGAATCACGCAGTGCAGTCTTGGAGGATACACAACTACGGGATCTCAGTTAATGTTATCGATTTTCTCGCTGCAAAAATAAAAAATTCACTTTGAATGAATGAAATAATTTATTACTGAAACGCGACAATTACGTAGGGTGTAAAAAAGTAATGAAACGTAGCGGTCAAAAGAATAAAAGCGTACAGCAAAAGGCGATGAGCGAGTCATGAAAATGTCGATTAAAGCCCGCCCTCTAATAAATTTGGATAAGTCGACATCAATTAATCTAGATTTGAATATATTTAAGTTAGGGAAGAGACTAGTGATCGACCGAGGACGACTTTTTGGCCGGGGCCGGGGCTGTCCAGGGTTAGACAAGGAAAATATTATTGCATGACACATACTTGGGGCGGGCATAGGAAAATAAATAATGAGCGACTGCTCCATTCAATAGTAAATGACAAGCGCAAAGTTAGGTGCGCGTGTTCATATCAAATTTTATTACTATTTATGTCACAAGAAACAAATTTAGTCCAAGGTTTCATTGTCTGAATCATCAATAAAGTCCCTGTCGCTGCTATTAGCACACTCTATATCATTTGAATCTTCGCTACTGCTACTGCTGCTGTAGCGATTGGATGCAACAGGTATTTGATGTAATAAATGAGACATCACACATTCCTATAATGGGGAGGGGTATAAACCCCTCAGGTCCAAGACACAAGTCACTGTTAGACGATTTTTGGTGAAAACCTTTTGAATTTTTTGAACTTAATTTTTTAGTATGGCAAAAGTGTACCTAACTATTAGAATTTCACGAAGTGATACATTATTTTAGAATGTGAGCTAGAGTAAATAGATAAACTATCACTATAAAACATGCATGTAATCGCTAAAAACTTTATGAGGGCCCCTCAGTCATACATGTAACGGCTGGAAATCTAGGGTAGGGGTCCCTCGCCATTTTCTAGAAGGAGGGGTTAGCGACTAGATCGAAAATGGTAAAAACACATAAAAAATAGCCAAAAAAGCGCAAGTGTTCGCCAAAAATGGGGGAGGTGGTCAAATACTTTCTGACTTTCAAGAAAGTTCAGGGCTTCAAAGCGTGGATGAGGGATGGCCCATACCCTGTCACGTATATTTCTTGGTCATTTTCAGGGGAAGGGGGTAAGCGGCTCCATTTTTGCAGCCGCTTACCCCCTGAAAATCTTTAACATGGTAGAATTCGCAATAAGGAATTATACACCTTTTACAATTTTTGTTCTTCAGAAATCTTTGTACATGTACAAAGACAGTCCTGAAACGTCTTTGTACATCAGCAAAAATCTTCGCCGAATACAAAAAAGACCGTGCTTCTAGATGTGATAATTCGGCCTGAATTTAGTTGATAATATCAGTTCGGCGCGAAGTGCCGAAATTTTTATGAGCTTTTGATGGAATTCACACATAAAACTCGACTGAAAAAGCTAAAACAACTTGTACTACAAAATCAGAAATATTACAAAAATTGTAATATGCGAATTAAATCTTGTAATAAGCAACACTGCGCTTAGAATGGAAAAATGGAAAAATGTCAATTATTCAGAAACCCTAAATTAGCCAAATACACTACTAAAGGTCGAAAAAACTATGTTCTACCACACTGAAATCGTTACTGTACCATATTAAAGTATACAAAAATTTACATGTACAAAACGGTGTTTTTTGTGTATTTGCCAGAGATTTTTCCCAATGTACAAAGACTTTTCAGAACTATCTTTGTACATGTACGAAGATTTTGGGAAGATAAAAACTCCGATATGAAAAATTGTCTGTCCTATATATCTTTAAAATGGCAAGTTTTGTATTTAGAATGGAAAAATGTCAAATTTTTAGGCGTTTTGCGCCGTTTTTGAGACAATTTCAGTAATTTTTGGCGTTAGAAACCCAGAAATTAGCTAAAATATACAATCAAAAGTCAAAAGACCCTGTTTTACCATACTAAAATCGCTACTGTATTATATTATAGTAACCAAAAATTCGTGTGTACAAAATGTACAAAGACTTTTGGGGACCATTTTTGTACACGCACAAACGGACCGTGTACAAAAAACACTGGTACAAAATGTACAAAGACTTGGGTACCATTTTTGTTCATGTATATACAAAGGTACATTGTACAAAAAAACACTGTCACATACTGATAGTTTGCGAAAATGTGTATGTTTAAAAATATATTTATATAATATAGCTACAAAAATTTGTTAGCTCATACAAAGACCTTTTGGAGATCTTTGTACAAGCACAAGAAGCTCGTACAACAAAATAGAGTCGGCTAATAATAGTCCACCACTTAATTTTCTGGTCCTCCAATTTGGGACTTCACCCCTCCCTCAACTCTTGACCAGTGATCGGACCGAGGCCTCGGCCTCGGCCTCAGCAAGCCTCGGCGTTTTTGGAGCCTCGGCCTCGGCGCCGAGGGCGAAGCTGAAAAGTGCCGAGGCGCCGAGGGTTAAAATCAAATTTGAATAAGTTTAATATGTCCGTTGAATATTAACTATTTAGAATGCATCTGCAGTACAAAGGCTATTATTTACCTATAGACTTTTCTTGTGGTTTTAGTAGCGTACCTAGTTACACAAAGTTACATGCAGCAAAGTGCCAATTTATTATTCATGTGATGACTAAGTTTTAATTCTCATGCTTGCTACATGGATCGGAAACACATTCCCGAAGGGAGGGGTGAGGAGGTTTATTACCCCCTCTCAGGGTACAAGACTCAAGTCACTGTCAGACGATTTTTGGTGAAAACCTTTTGAATATTTTTGAACCTAATTTTTACTATGGCAAAAGTGTAGCTATCTATTAGAATTTCCCGAAGTGATACACTATTTTTGAATGTAAACAAGAGTAAATAGACAAACTGTCACTATAAAACATGCATGTAACAGCTCAAAATTTTCGGGAAGGGCTCCTCGGCATACATGTAACGGCTAGAAATTTCGGGTGGGGGATTAGCAACTCTAATTCTATGTCAAAAATGGCAAAAGCACCTAAAATAGCCAACAAAGCGCAAATTTTCGCCAAAAAAGTGGAGGGTGGGTCAAAATTTTCTGACGTTGGAGGGAAGGGTTAGGGGAGCGTCCAACCCTGGGTGGGTGGGGGAATTCTCAAAGCCCTTCCTGTTACACGTATGGTTTTCGGCCATTTTATGGGAGAGGGCGTGAATGATTACGAATTTTCGGCCGAAAATCGCAAAAACGCAGCTAAAAATGGTCAATAAATGCAGGTTTTGCCAAAAATCAATTTCGAGCTCGTGCATTTTTTGGAGCCATTTTTATACAATGTTAAAATGCTTTCTTGGAGAAAGGGATATTAATTATATCGTTATTCAGTATTTTTTAGGAAATTTCAAAAAATTTTCAGCGCTTCGCGCAAAATATCGCTAATATACTGTATTTAGATTGAAGCAGAGGCATTGAACACTCAAAAATCAATTTTTGTGTAATCTAGGCATCTTTATGCAGATTTAAATATCTTTCAGTATCCATTTATACTGATGCAAAACAAGTACCATCTAAAAACTCAGCACATTTAGCCGTTCGAAGATAAAACTGACTAATTTATCCTGATGTTGCATTGGATTTCTAAGCTACAGTAGTGCTTATTACAAGATTTAATTGGCATATTACAATATCTTTAATATTTCTGATTTTGTAGTACAAGTTGTTTTAGCTTTCTCAGTCAAGTTTTGTATGTGTAAATTTCATCAAAAGCTCATAAAATTTCGGCGCTTCACGCCAAATAATCTTATGAACTATATCCAGGCCAAATTATCACATTTAGGACCACGGTTTTTTGTATTCGGCAACGATTTTTCATAATGTACAGAGACTTATTCAAACTGTCTTTGTACATGCACAAAGATTTTTGGAAGACAAAACTGTAAAGGTGTTAAACCCCGAAAATTTTCGGCGCATCAGTAATTGTCTGTCCTATATATCTTTAAAATAGTAGAATTTGCATTTAGAATGGAAAAAATGTCAAATATTCAGAGACCCAGGAATTAGCTAAGATACGCTACCGAAGGTCGAAAACCCCTGTTTTATCACATTAAATCGCTACTTTACCATACTATAATAGTACACAAAAATTTGCATGTACAAAATGTTCAAAGACTTTTGGATACCATTTTTGTACATGTAAAAAGGTATCTTGCACAAAAAAACACTGTTTAGGACTGCATGCCGGTTGCAGGTCACACACTGGCAGTATGAAAAATGTGTATGTTTAAAAATATATTTATATAAAATATCTACAAAAATTTGTTCGCTCATACAAAGACACTACTTAATTTACTGGTCCCCCATTTTGTGATTTTTGTGATTTCACCCTTCCCTCAACTCTGGACCTTGGGAAATAAAATTGGAAAGTACAGTGCAGTTTCTGTCATATTACCTGCCACACCAGAATTGGATGACTGAAAAAGCGTGTTTTAAACATGCATTACTGCAAAAGCGAGCACAACAATGGCTACAGTTCTGTCTTCACTTAGCTGATTTCGTTTGTTCGTTTATTTCTTTGATTCACTGTTTTCTCATTTATGTATAGTATAATAAAAGTTTTTAAGTGCTTGTTCAGCCATATTTTTTATTATATTTTCCAAGTCTTCAACAGCAACTTGTTAAATTAAGTATGCTTTCATTCTGCTGACTTTATTCAATAAATCCTTCACGCATTTAATCTACTATTATTGAAAATGACCATCGATAAATTGTTCAATATTACGATTATTCTCTAGCTCTTGTGCATACAAAATATTCTAAGAGCACTATTTATGGGTATAGGTATATCAGCTTGACCCTCGGCATTACCCTCGGCCTCGGCCTCGGCCGAGGCAAGGATCTCAAGGCGCTCGGCCTCGGCCGAGGCCGAGGGTCCAAAAGTACCCTCGGTCCGATCACTGCTCTTGACCTTAGGAAACTATTTGAGACATTTAGTTTATCGGATCGGACGCAATTCTGCAGCGTAGTTTACATTCGCCTATAATTAACCTCCATCCTAATAACTATTACACAAGAAACGCGTTTTGAAGCACGCGATTCCCGTTCAATTAAATGTAAAAGTGTTTTTTGTAAAAATAGTTTGTTGAAAACGTACAATTTCCAACTAGAAATCGGAGGTACTAGTCAACTCTAAATCTTTTAGCATAGCTATGAATGAATGAGTTAAAAGTAGCATTCAGTTTAAATAAGTCAAGTGGAGGAATCGAAAACACGCAGATTTTCCGGAACATTATTTCAGTAAAAGCTCATTTATACACAGAAGCAAAGTTATAACAAGGACTAAGTAAGTATACATATATTCTAATCAGTACACTTCTCAAAATTATTACTTGCTCATTGATTAATAGGTGCCAGTATCACAGCCTGTACAAAATACGAATTAAACTAAATTTTTTCCCCGGCCCCGGCCATTTTTGACCTTGCCCGGGCTGGGGCCGGGGATGCTGAAAAATGGCTGGGGATTGCCAGGCCGGGGCCCCGGTCGATCACTAGAAGAGACTACAAAATCAGGTAGGTGATCGTGATTCCAAACAGAGATATACTTATAGAAAAAGTTAAATTTTTGTAAATTAGAACGGACAAGAGGAACAACTAGCTTGAAACGATTTGTGCAGCGAGGTAGGTATTTTGATTAAGCACAAAAAAATCTGTCATGGAAAGACAAGATTTTTAACTAATAATTTGATACATCATACATAAACAAATATGAAGGCGACGTAATTCTAATCGACACAAGTTAAGTTAGGTTAAGGTGTTCGTCGTGAGAAAGAGGGCTATGATATCCAACTATGTATTTAGTAAATTTACGCTGAAGAGCCTCCAGCCTGTTGATATCACTAATATAAGAGGGTTCCATAAAGCTCAGGAATATTCATTGATCGGTCTGACGTAAACAATGAAGGCCTGTACGAGATTATTTTTATCACGCGAAAAGAAGGATTTTCTAATTAAGATAGATCTCAAGAAAGCTTTCTTGATTATACTGTTGTAATGTTCCTTAAATTTCAGGTTTTGTGAAATTAGCACTTCTAAATCGCGAACATAGACAGAATCGTTCGTAATAACTTGTGTATTGAGTGTATATGACAATTTAGGATTATTTTTGCCCAAATATAGGGCTGTGCATTTAGAATATGATATTGGTAAACAATTTTTGGTGGCCCAAATGAAAATTCTATTTAAATCGGTCTGAAGTGTTTGATAATTGCAGGAAAGATTGAATATTTTTAGGTCATCCGCGAACATAAAAGTCGAACTTGACAAGTTATCAAAGATATCATTTATAAAAATCAAAAACAACATAGGTCCAAGAATGGAATCTTAAATGACTCCTACTTGTAACACCGGTATAATCTGAAAAACACTGATTAACGCGAACACACTGAATACGATTAGATAGAAAAGCCTTTAACCAATTAAATAGGTGTTGTTCAATACCGTAACTATTTAATTTAACAAGAAGTTTAGATATGTCGACTTTGTCGAAGGCTTTAGCAAAGTCTATATAAATGATATCAACGGTTTCTTTACATTCCAGTGATTTAACCCAAGAATATTTGCAATTTAATAGTTGCTATTCGCAAGATTTATGTTTTTGGAAACCATATTGAAAAGGTGATATTAACTTATTAGTAGATAAATAAATTGATAGTCGAGTATTAATAATACTTTCCATTATCTTACAAGTTGAGCAACATAAAGAAAGAGGACGATAATTTTCAGGTTATGAGGGGTCACCCTTTTTTATTATAGGTACAACGTAAGCCTCCCTCCAAATGTCTGGGATATCACTTGATAAAAAAGAAACAGTAGAAATACTAATAAGGGGCTTTTAGAAGATAATAAGCTAATTTTTTGACAAAAAAGTTACTTAATCCATCAGGCGCAATCGAAGTCGAATTTTTCAACTTAGCAATCGCCCATGAGACATTATTTTCGTCAAAGACGATGTTCGAAATAGAAAAATCGCTTTGCTTCTGAAAAACAAAAGAATCATTCATTTCATCATTGGTAAATACAGAAGAGAAGTAATGATTAAACATAAGTTTTTCACAAAAAGATCAGTTACTACATTATTGCCGGTGGAAGTAAGAGGTGGAATGCTTCGAGAATTATTTAAACGATTATTTACGAATCTGAAAAAAGATTTTAGATCGCTATGTTGCAATAAATTACTAATAATAAATTAATCAATAAATTACAATAAATTACACTTCTGGACAATAAACATTTTTTTGTCTTCCATAGTTACGTTCCATTGAAACAAAGCATGCACAAAAATACTTTGCCAAATTCTGTTCGTAAAATGCAAATAAACAAAAGTAAGCTTTGGAAAAAATACAAATGCACACATTATCCGCTTGTCTCAGCTAAATAGAAGAAACTAAATAAGGAAATAACAGTGGCATCAAGGAATTATTTTGCATGTTAAGAACGTAAGCTACTCAATTCTAATAACACGAAGAAATTTTATTCTTTTGTCAATAGCCACCTTAAAAAGAGAAAGACAGCCCCTATTTTAGTACATAACAGAGAAACCGTTGAAAATGATGTGGAAAAAGCTGAAACTTCTAATACTTTTTCGCTAGCAATTTGTTGTTGATAATAATATGATTCCTCATTTTGCAAAGAGGTCTACTAATGAAATTTGCCATATATCCCCTAAATTTGACTTAGTTACAATTTCTGAATCTCTAAGTATGTTCAAACCATCGCATTCACTCGGACCCGATGGATTATGCGCCTACTTTTTGAAAAAAACTTAAGAGAGCTTTGCTAGTACCTTTAGAAATAATTTTCAATGTTTCATACAGAACAGGACAGATACCTGATTTATGGCGTAAAGCGCTGATTGTTCCCATACACAAAAAAGGGCATATGCCTTCAGTTGAAAATTATCGCCCTGTCTCTTTATGTTGCGTCGCCTGCAAACTAATGGAATTTATTGTAAATAAGTCCCTCGTTATCTACTTGGATAAATATAATTTATAAATTGAGCGACAGTTTGGCTTTCGGAAAAATTAATCATGCGCATTACAATTAATTAACTGTAAAAATAAGTGGTCAAAATATTTAGATGAAGGTTTTACTATTGTTATTGCATATATTGATTTTTGTAAGGCTTTCGACATAGTTTCGCACAGTAAACTACTTGTCAAGCTTGCTTCCTGCGGTATTAATAAGCTATGTTATAAATGAATTCATAATTTTCTTAGTATATAATAGACCTCAACAGTTAAAAATCGGAAATTCTTTCTCTCAATCACTTCCTGTTATTAGCGGGGTTCCACAGGGTAGTATTTTAGCTCCTATCCTCTTTTTATTTTTTGTTAATGATTGGGGTGATATCCAACAACGTAGTAATTTTGCTTTTTTGCTGATGATGTGAAAGTCTGGAATCTTTCCTCAAATTTTTTGACTCCTCAAGCAGACTTGAATTATATTCAGGAATGGGCCAATACTTGGCAACTACAAATTTCAATTAATAAATGTGCAGTCTTATATTTAGGTAAATCAAATCCTAAGCATTCTTATCACTTAAGTGATTTCATCTTGCCCCTCAATACGACCTGCGTTAAAGATTTAGGTGTCTTTCTGAACTTTGACCTGACTTCTAGATCACACTGTGAAAATATTGTAAAAAAGGATTGCAGTTAGGCCATTTAATCGTACGCAGTTTTGTTTCTAAAGGTAAATCTTTACTTCGTAAAGCCTTTTTCACTAATGTGAGGTCTGTACTTGAATACGGATCGGTTGTCTGGAACCCTTTTCTACATTGCGACATAGATTCCGTTGAGGGTGTCCAACTTAGGTTTACAAAACGACTTTTCAATGATGAAATTCTTTCATATGATCAGAGATTGGTTCAACTTGGATTAGAAAGACTTGAATTAAGGCGTGTACATAATGACCTCACTTTAGCTTTTTCTATTATTAGATTTAATATTCTGCCTTTTGAGGATTTCTTTACATTTAATACTAATTCAAATCGAGCAATGAATTCTTGTAAGCTTTTTGTTAATCGGGCAAACAAAAACTGCAGAAAAATTGAATTTTGTAATCGAGTAATCTCTGTTTGAAATTCTCTACCTGAGGAATTTCTAAGTGCTCTAAATAGACATGTTTTTCTTAATGGATTGAAAAGGGTTGCTCTTGATCATTCAATTCAGGGGCGTAAATAAGCGCAGTTTATGTACCTACTACCTTTACGTTATCCCGCTTTCCTCGACTGTTTATGTATTTTATTGACTTGTCTTTCTGTGTATGTTTATATTTCATCTTTTTCTTATCATTACTTATCAATGTATTAATGTTACTTGGTTTGTTGTCGGATCAGCGAATAAAATTTGTGGTTTGTGATTTGTCCTGTCTTGTTCATGTCATAATTTTTAACCAAATTTTTTTCCAAATTCCGAAATTTTGGTTCACAAGAGACTCCAAATATGGAAAAACGTAAGTCTGCATAAGTGTAGTAACAGCGCTAAAAAACTTGCCATAGCCAGGGATGATAAAACCTAGATTTGAAAATTTTGGGTTTTTTCTGGGTTTGTTTTTGGGTTTTATTGGGGTTTTACTGGGTTTTTATGGAAATGAGAACTAGAGCTACATACAGTAGCTGGGAGACTTGCAACAGCTGCAAGACACGAAACAGACAAGGAGTAACAACTTTATTCAGCCAATATTGAAATCCAACAACAAAATCGATCGTTCATTGCGACTGCCACATATATGAATAGAATATATCTTTCTCTTCAATACTCGGACATAACCAGATTTTATTTAAAAAATGCACTGGTTCTCAAAAAAATCTTAGGAAATAGGAAAATTGGTCGAACATAGAAAAGTGTGGGCTATTGAGGTGGTTGAATAAAAGCGCCCAATTTTGCAGCATGGTATGGCAATTGTAAGCTAGGCTGAGATTTTCGAGAATGGCCATTGTGTTGACCAGACTGAGGTTGGTTAGCCTTTACTAGTCAGAGGAATGGAATAGCATAAAGCAAACAAAAAGAGATTGGAATTACAATTTGAATTACCTACAGTATTTATTTCAGTCTATTCAAAAATTGGTAACCTTTGGATAAAAAACCCAAAAAACTAAAAACCCAATGATTTTTTGCACCCAAAAAACCAGCCTTGCCAACACTGGTTAAACCTATTTCCGAAAAATTTTGAAATCATTCTAAAAATAATCAAAGTTCGTCAACATAGTTTTTCAAGGTCAGAAAGTTCAGGGGTGTGAAATCCAAAGATTTGGGACCACTAAATTTAGTGTTCTAGCCTGTTTTGCAGGTCAACTTCTAAAAATGGCTAAAACATCGCATATAACATGTTTTTAAGTGAAAAATTGCATTTTAAAGTACTATTTGTCCAATTCTGACTAGTTTCGTCACTCTTAAAAGTAAAAAATATAAGGATTCATCGGAAACTTTTACTTCAGATTATTTTAACTTCATCTAGGTAGGTATTTTATTGGTAAACAAAACAGAACAGTAGAAGTCCCTAAAAATTTTTTAACATCTTTGCTCCTTTTCTACCCAAAAATCGTGCAGAAAATCTTTGATAGCTCAAAATCGTCTGACAGTGATTTGAGTCTCGGACCCTGACCCCCCACCTCCCCTTTGGGAATATGTATTCGTCAATATACTCTACCATCGATAAAAAATGTCTATCGTTCTCGCTTCTTGCACGGATCTTATTTTCTGCGTAAAACCTGCAAAAAACAATGCAAAATATGCTTTAGGTTGTATGAAAATATAGAGTGTTTCAACCGCGCGTTTGGGACTTACGTAATTTATACCTATTTAACTTGGTCGTTGCCGGAATTTTCGCCTAGGGAGGAACTTAAGAAAAACTTTTCATCCATAAAACCCATAAAAACGGGCGGGGCCGTTAAATATCGTGTTCTTTGGGCTTTTCACATCGTCCTGCACTATTTAGGCAATCAGAAAATTAATTTTCTTTGAAGTCTTCGTTTTTTGACGGGAAAAATGCTTATAGTGCGCGCGGAATGCTAATTTTTTGACTTTTCCGTCAATAAAACGATAGAAACTGCCAAAATATCGAAGAAATCGGCGCGAAGCGCGAACCGTTCAATTTTACGTTGCAGAACAGCATCATGCAACCATATCGCTCAGTTCCTAAACATTTTAAAAATTCCCCTTCCCCTACTGGCTACGCCAGTGATATATACGAGTAACAATTAATAATTGCGAAATTGGCGCGAAGTGCTGAAAATTTTGGCGATTTTCTGCTAAGCAAATGGGGCAGTAAAGGAAAAAGAATCATTCTCAAATTTCATTTGGGAAGGGGGCAGCCGCCCTATCCCTCTAGTTAGGGACCTGCTTACATGTACAAGAGGGTCTGGGAATTTCCTACCCAAATACGGTCGTCTTCCCAATCCGCCAAAGTCATAAAATTTATGACCCATCGATTTTTGGCGAAAACTTAGGTTTTTTGTGGCAATTTTTTGACGTTTTTTATCATTTACCCGCCCCTCCCAATGACCGGGGACCACATCCGAAATTCCGAGCCGTTAAATGTCTAATACAATACCTTTGTCTCCAAAAAAGAATGTAGAAAAGTTGTCTCAAATGCAAAAAAAGTTCACTCTATTCTTTGGTAACCCATAAGAGGAATAAATATGAAATTTTACTTCGTAATGGTGCAACTGCCTCCTAGTCTCCTGGCTGGGGGTTTGCTTGTATAGATATATCTTAAGAGAATAATAGGCGGATTTTTGATCGAATTTTCCCACCCTTGGTTCGGGACTTACTCTAATAATAGAAGACTTTCTGACCTGAATGGAAGTCTTATGCGGCTTAGCATAACCTTTTTTCATGTTTTGCCTAGTATGCTTACTACGCTTATGCAGTGGTTTTTTTGTATTCGGCAAAGATTTTTCCCGATGTAAAAGATTTTAGGGACCGTCTTTGTCATGTACAAAGATTTTTGGGAAGATAAAAATTGCAAAAAAGGTCTAAAATTAGCAAAAACTTTCGGCGCTTCGCGCCGAAATGAGTCATTGTGTGTTGTATATATCTTTGTAATGGCAGAAATTGCAGTTTAAGAGGAAAAATGTCAAATATTTCGACGCTATGCGCCGTTTTGAGACGGTTCTTAGTGTTGTCTTTAGAGACCCAGAAATTAGCTAAAATACACTACCAAAAGTCGAACAACTCTGTTTTTACAACACTAAAATCGCTACTGTACCATATTTTAGTACTCAAATATTTGTGTGTACAAAATGTACAAAGACTTTGGGGACCATCTTTGTACATGTACAAACGGACCTTGTACAAAAAAGTGCGCTTATGCAATTTTAGTGCTCTTCGTAATCAATTTTCAGATATTTTTTTGATCGGTCAAATATCCTAAAATGCCTATAGAAGGAGGCGCGAGCGGCTTTCAAGCTCGCTATAAAAATCGTGCCATGACTCAAGAAGAGTTGAGACGTAGACGAGAGGAAGGATCTTTGCAGCTACGAAAACTTAAACGAGATCAACAATTATCTAAAAGACGTAATGTGCACATTAACGAATCGTCCAGTGGATTCGGCGCTGGTGCTGATTCAGAATCTAGTCTAGACGTCGAATCCAATGCCGTAATGAGTTCTAATTTTGTGTTTTCCATGCGTGGGTACGGTCAATTCAGGGTCAAGTGACTTGACTCTTATGGCTGAGCAACCCCGCAACCCCGTAGGAGCAACCGGACTAATGCTGCAAGAATTTTAAAAATTTCTTGGGAAAACGAGGCAAAATGAAGGCCGAAAATCGAGGACAATTGAAAATTTTTTTGAAAGTGCTTGAAAATTATCAGAAACTGTGGAATTACGTTGTAACGCTATTTTAGCATTTATACCATTTTTCAGGGTCATTTTGGTTCATAAGACTCAATTTTATACCCTCTTCACATCGACAATGCTCTGCAATCTGCATCTGCGGTCATTACCAAATCCAAAGGTTCCATATATGTAAGTCAGTTGACCCTCAAAACCCTGAATGATAGGAATATTTAGATTTCTTGTCAAATAAAGGATAATTCGATTTTATTATTTCTTGGATTACGATTTTAAAGTTTGCTATTTAATTGTTAATTTTCGGTAATTTCATTATCATTTTATTGTTTTCTAAACAAGCGTAGTATATACATAGGCAATAGGCATACATGCACAGCATGAAATTTCTGGGGGGTTGACATTATAAAGTGCTTTTTCGGGTCCAAAATGATAGGTATGCATCAAAAACAACGTTTTTTTAGCGTTTCTGACAATGCTCTATCTTTCTAGAGCATGAAAACAAAAAACAATTTTGAAAAAAATCAAAAAAGTCGGAACAAATTGGACAAAATATAGTCAGAGCATGAGTTTAAGGGCATGAAGCGCGAAAAATTTCGCACTTTCGAGCAAATAAATAGCTAAAAACGAGTAAAGAGGCACCTTTTCTACAAATTTTCAGTAAATTTTTGGGAACTTGCAAAATCGCGAATTCTGGACGGGGGTTTAAACAATTTTTCGGGAAGAGGGTGCAAATTTTGGGGAGGGGAATGAAGACCCCTCCAAACTTCTCCTAAGGTCATATATGCCCTTATCTTTTGCAATTGCATATGTGATATAGTATTTGCATTATTCGGCTTTGATTTGCTTGAAAATTTGCTCATTTACTTGAATTATTTTTTGCCTTATTATAAAGTGCCTTTTTTGGTCCTAAAATGGTAGGTACGCGTCAAAGACATCGTTTTTAGCGTTTATGACGATGCTCTATCTTTCTAGAGCAAAGAATATCAAACAATTCCGAAGAAAATCAAAAAATTTGGATTAAATTGAACAAAATATAGTCAAAATATGAGTATAATGGCGCGAAGCGCCGAAAATTTTGCACTTTTGAGCAAATAGGTAGCTAAAACGCTTAAAAAAGCATCTTTCCGACAAATTTTTAGAAAATCTTTGGGAACTTTCAAAAAATCGCCAATCATGGGGGTGAACAAATTTTGGGATGGGGTGAAAATGTTTCTTGGTGGTTAACCCCCAACCCCCGAAATCATGCATGTACATAGGTAATTTTAATTTAGGTTCACGACGGCTATGATGACCCATATAATTTATCTAAGGGTTTTTCCGCAAATTTTAGAATGAATGAGTGTGCGAACTTCGACTAAAGCAATCGGGCCACGTGCAATATAAGCACATCCAAAATTTCTTGATTTATTCATATAATGCTTATTGGCAAATCAATATTGTATTTGTGTTATTTATTAATGCGACTACCTGGTTGATGATAACAAAAATTTGACGTAGGTATAAAAGTTCGATAATGCATATACATACATAATTATCTATAGTCTGTTTCACACAAGTTTGAGCATAAATTTTAAAAACTATGTCCGACAATAAGCCAACAGATTGCGATTAAAGCATTGATTTGATATATAATCGTCGTAATCCGTCGGCTTACTTTCGAAAAAATTCTTAAAATGTATGCCCAAACTTGATGAAAACAGACTCTCATTGAGGCACCAACTAAGTAGTTGAATAGTTTTTCTGAAACAGAGAAGTTTGACACAAGTGCAAACATGCACACTGGGAGGAATGGTGATATCCCTCAACCAGGACTTTTGAAAGGCATACTCTCTCAGTCCGTTTTGGGACCAAACCCATTGCTCGAAGCATGAAAAAGCGCTAAACGACGTCGAACAGTATAATTTTAATTACAAATACTCATTTTTCGAACAGTAGAATGTTCTATTCGTCCATTGAAATGCTTTTGTTAGTAATAAATATTATTACTCATGTACTTAAATTATAATTTATAGTAATGTTAGTAATAAACTCGTCCTTCTTAATTAATTCGTACATGTTTGATGCTACAGATCATTCCATCGCTTTTATTGTTAATTGTTTTAATGTAAATTTAAGCATAAATATTCATGAAGAATAAAAGACGACGAATTATGTATCAAAATTTGACAAAAATTAGGTAAAAAATTTCTCATTCACCTCCCTTTGTGAACTTTTACCGTGTGCATATATGCGTAAGTGCCTTTCATTTATTGAACAATTCAGATAACGACAACGTGATCTTGAGACTTATTTATAGTATTTTTCTATCCAATCGTATTAATACTATCAACTTTATCGTTACGTTTTTACTGCATAATTATTTACTGTAAAATTGTACATGTTTTCTTCACCTACTTCTATATTTGCGTCCAGCAAGTGTAGAATTATTTCCGTTTGCGCATGTCCAAATATATACTTTTGATGCATAGGTGGGCAGCACTCAAAATTTTGGGGGTCTAAGATTTTTCAAAGGTCAAAAAATTGTCTTAAAAATGGTGAAATGGCGAAAAACGTCATTTTTCAACGTTTATCATCGATCTTTACACTATCCATTGGCATCAAAAAATCGCGAAAAAAAACCAAAAAAAATAAAAATTGAATCATGTGGGTGTTCCGGTTTTTTGGGGGGTGCATACCCCCAAACCCGCCATCCCCACGCCCATGTGTGCTAGGGTGCTAAAATAAAAGTATGTTGCTCAGCTATGCGAAGTATAGCCGAGTAATCTGTTGAAATTCTCTGAATCTCCTACAGTAACTTCATTATTGTAGGGTGCTGTCATCACACAAGACATGGTCAATGAATTATTGAACGACAGCATTGAGGTTCAGCTGAGGGCAACTCAGAAGTTCAGAAAACTGCTATCTAGAGGTACCTGATGAAGAATTTATATACCAATTAAAAATTTTAGACGTGTCAACCGCAGCTTGTGCATTTTAAATATACAGTAAAGAATTGCCGATGACTCATTTGCTTAAATAAGGATTCAGTGTCTCCAATAAATTGGTATTTTTTCTGAATGAATGATATTCTCATTGAAATTAGCCGTTTTAATCACGTAATTTATTCTGTAATTTGAAGAGATACGGAGTGAGAATCATCTGGAGACACTGCTTATTTATTTATAATCGGTCATAAATTTGCAAATATCGTGACGTCGTCGGAACATTACACTGCTGCTCGAAAAATTTCATGACACTTAATTTTACATAAATTAAAAAATAGTACATAAAGTCCAAAAATCTATAAAACGGATAAAGGCGAATTTACTATTTTTTCCATAAAATTTTTCAAATAATAAGGCTTAATTTTTGTAACTATCTTGATTTCGCACTTTAGAACCGAATCCGCCGATCGACGAAGTCATTCAGACTGGTTTGGTTCCGCGCTTCGTGCTGTTTCTGACCCAAACGGCCGATACGCAGTTACAGTTCGAAGCTGCTTGGGCCTTGACCAACATAGCGAGTGGCAATAGCACTCAAACCAGAACTGTCGTCGAAGCGGGTGCCGTCCCTATGTTCATTGAAATCCTCAGTTCGCCGGCCGAAAATGTGCAGGAGCAGGTCTGTCAGATTGTTGAACTATAGCATTTGAGAGCATATTTACATTATAGATGATAGCATTACACTCGGGTTCAACGAATCTTCTTTGGAGTGAAGAAATCTGTATTTTTCAAACCCTCAGAGCATATTTTATAGACACGAGATGCACAGTGCTCACCACAAAATTTGAACAATTAACAGCACATTGAGTTTATTTAGGAACGCTTTTTCACTTTTAATAAACGCATGATTCCTAAAGATTATCCTGACATGCTTTACTTCAAGAAAACGCATCCTAAACACTTACAGTTCTCGCCACGAAATTTGAACAATATAGAAATAATTGAGTTTATTTAGGGACGCTTTATCACGACCAAACCACCGGAGACTTGAAGAATATCCTGGCATGCTTTACTTTTAAAAAACGCATCCTGAACGCTAAGGTTGGGTCGGACCATTAACGAATCAGCGCGCGTTCTTAAATAGACGCGTGACGATAGCGCGCGAGTGCGCATTACGTACACAAATCATATGCATATGTATTGCACGAGTATAATCAATATTATGCTCAACGCGCGTTGAGTCATAATGGTCCGACCTAGCATTTAAGCCGCATTTTCTTGAAACTAACCAGTGCTTCGCGCTGTTTGGGTCGCATTTTCTAAAAGTAAAGTATGTCAGGATACTCTTTGGTCTCCAGCGATAAGGCCGTGAAAAAGCGTTCCCAAATAAACTCAATCGTTTCTTTATTGTTCAAATTTAGTGGCAAGCACTGTAGGTCGGACCGTTTACGACTCAGCGGAAGTTCCTAAACAGATGTGTGATGATATTGCGCTTTTGCGCAATATGTACACAATATCATACGCATATGAATCGCATGAGTGTAATCAATATGAACATAACATATTGTGCACATGCATAATGCGCACACGCGCGCTATCACCACGCGCCTGTTTAGGAGCGCGCGCTGAGTCGTAAATGGTCCGACCTGAGTGTTAAGGAAGCGTTTTCTTAAAGCAAAGCATGTCGGGATACTATTCACGAATCGTACGTTTAGGAAAGGAAAAAGCGTTCCTACATAAACTCTTTGGACTGTTTATTGTTTAAATTTCGTGGCGAGTGCTGTAAAATCGCTTTATTTGAAAAAATATTCAAACTGGTTGCTTTTCGCGGTATTTGTCGATATTTTCCGAGGTAGGCACTTACTTTCTGTTCTGGATCACGATAATTCAATTTGAAAAATAAAAAGCGTAAAAATTTAGAATTAGCGAAAGAACTACGAGAAACCTGGGTTTTGAATTAAAATTCGTTCAACGGTTAGAATCGTAACAATTTTTTTTTAATTTCTTTGAAAGATTTCCTTTAAAGAACCTTGACTTCTCGCTTGTTTCAAAAAGCTTTCTATGAAATATTTTGAACATACGATATCCGACTAAATTACTTACTTTGTCCAGTAATTGCTAAGATATATTCATTATCGTATACATGCACTACACGTGCCATACATGCACATAGGGGGTGAGGGGGTATTACCCCTGAAGGTCAGCCGAACAAGTACTGTCCGACGATTTTGAGCCAATAGAACACGTCTAAAGTTTTCCGGCGCTTCGCGCCAGATTAGTACTTTCAAGCACTCTTTTCTCGAAAAGGCGCCAAAAATTGATAAATTTTTGCCTTTTTAAAGGCTAAAAGTGATTTAATGCTGTCAAAATGGACTGAAAATGACTTTTAAATGTGATATTATCACGAAAAAACGTTTTATAGGCTTGAACGTTAAATTAACTGTTTTGTATTTTAGGGATTTCACCCCATCTCTGCCGACCCTGACCTTGTGCACCTACAGTGGTCGCCATGAAAGATGACGCACTATCAGCCTCAGAATTATAATAGATGGTGCGTCGCAAGCGCCGCGTTTTGTCCATCATGCGCTATTATCTCTTTTTATTATTATACGCCATTAATCTGTATCATCCCGTTAATCTAGCGATGCGGACCGCGCAATTTAGCTATTAATAGCGCCAACAAGAAGGAAGCGCGCACGTGAATGCTGAACGTGCGCACGTGAATGTCGTTCTATATTTAGGCGAGCCAACATTAAAATCAATATTTTTGCAAGCCGAGCACTGTCTATTAATCATTATTTATGTATATATTAAGTCATCTAAAGAACTGCAATAGTATTTTTAGAGGTTTTTTTATAAATCAATTCGAAATGTTTAAAAACTCCTCAATCAGTGCAGCGTACATCGCTCTGTATTGCGTACCTTTCTGCAAATTTCTTCATCGTCCGTCGCCGGCTTGCGAAAATATTGATTTTAATGTTGGCTCGCCTAAATATAGAACGACATTCACGTGTGCGCTTCCTTTTTGTTGGTGCTATAAATAACTAAATTGCGCCGTCCGCATCGCCAGATTAACGGGATGATACAGATTAATGGCGTATAATAATAAAAAAGAGATAATAGCGCATGATGGACGAAACGCGGCGCTCGCAACGCACCATCTATTATAATTCTGAGGGTGATAGCGCGTCATCTTTCATGGCGACAACTGTATGATACGTGCGTATTTTTATCTTATGTTGTTATACATATGCTTTCACCTTAATAGTACTTATTATTTTCACAACTAGTGTCATTCTTTTTATACTTTCTATCACGTATATTTATGAAGAAAATACGTTTATTTTATACAGGCGGTTTGGGCATTAGGTAACATAGCCGGTGATAGCCCCGAATGCCGCGATTACGTCATCGACAGCGGCATCTTGCCTCCTTTATTGCGCATTTTAGATACAAGCACTTCGATGAGCATGCTTCGCAACGCAGTCTGGGCCTTATCTAATTTATGTCGCGGCAAAAATCCGCCTCCAAATTTCGCCAAAGTTAGCGGGAAAACATTGGAATTTTTCAATATAAAAATAATTGTACATTGGGCGATACATTTTTAAACGCAGCGCGAAGGAACCCTAGTGGATCATTTCGGGCGTTAGATCCACGCGCAAAGGCTTTTTTGGGTGAAAAGATACAAGTTTAATCATTTATATACTAATACTGGAATAAGGAATTATAATGCAGCTTGTCTTTATTTCCCACACGGACTCTCTTAAAAATCTAGCATCGATATTGTTTTCTACTTTTTACATATCGATTTAGCTCTTACTATCGATTATATGTATGCACGTGTTAGTATCTGCAAGCACATGAGGCTTTTCATTGGAACATATACATAGAAGCCTTTTAATAGACTCCTTAATTTCTTTTAATTAAATTCTTATACGTTGCAAAAAATTTTGAGGAAATTCGTGTCATCAAATTCTAAAGAAAGTTTATTTTTGGAAATTGTACTTTTTGCTTGACTCTTCGTAAAGAGAGAGAAAAGTAAATTTCGTTAAATACACTTCACTGCTTGATAGCTCAAAAATGAGCAAGAAAAGTAAAATTCTATGAAATATATACCTTAATCAAAATTTGATTTTACGAATATCATCAAGGTTTTCTGCACTTATCACCTAAGTATTTTATCAAAAGAACTTTGCAGTATGACTGCTTGAAAGTTCAAAAAGAGAAAGAATAGTGAAATTTCGTAAAATATGTATATTTTGTTCAAGATTTGATTACGCGAATTTCATTAAGGTTTTTTCAGCGTATAAATGTTTTATTAAAAAATTAAAATATCTATTATTAGGCTTTAGCCTTTACAGTAAGACTGCTTTATAGTTGAAAAAGAGAAAGATAAGTAAAATTCCGTCAAATATCTCTTTTTTGAACTACATATCAAGCAGTCTTACTGCAAACGTAGAAGTCCAATAGTGAAGTCTTTAATTTTGTAATAAAATATTTATATGTATGCAAAAACTAATGACCCCTCAGACCCCCACGCCCATGTGTAGCGGGGGTGGGAGTCCCGGCCATTTCTAGGGGGTGGGTAAATGACTCCAATCTGTAGTTTAAAACGATTAAAAACGCACGCGTGACCGGTATCCAGGAAGCCCGGGTTCGAGTCCCGGCTGGTGGAATGTTTTTCGCTATTTACACAATTTTTCGCCAAAAATTGGGGTCGAAAATTTCCCGACTTTGGGGTGAGGGGGACGACCAAATTCTAAAGGGGGATCCCTCATCCCCCAGGAACGTAGCTGGCCGTCCTATTCTGGGGGGACCAACACCAAATTTTGGGGGGCTGAGCCCAAAAAAGCCAAAAATAGCACCAAATGACGTTTAAAAAGTCATATTTTCCCGATTTTTCTGAATTTTGGTGGGTCCGAACCCTCTTATCCCCCCAGATATACGTGCTTGCATCCCCCTATTACACGTTTGGTTATTTAATTTTTTTATCATACCTAGGTTAGCATTTGTCTGCCCCAGTTGGCGCGCATATTATCGCACGTAGACTCGGATCTGTTGACGGACGCGTGCTGGGCTTTGTCCTATTTGTCGGACGGCCCGGACGAACGGATCCAAGCCGTCGTCGAAACGGGCGTTTGCCGTCGCCTCGTCGAATTGCTCATGCACGCTCAACAGAACGTCGTTTCGGCCGCTTTGAGAGCCGTCGGAAATATCGTTACGGGTGACGATGCGCAAACGCAAGTAAATCTGCTCTATTACTTTGCATTTATTTTCGCGAATTTTTATGTAATTAAGTTTATTAATTCATTAATTTTGAAATAATTTATGCAAATAACAAATTTAAAATTTCTGGAATTTTTGGCACAAGACCATATTGAAACGAATTTATATTGATTAAAGTCACGCCCTGTTTAACTTGGCCACGCGGTTTTTTCTTGCTCTTCATTTTTAGTCGACTATTTCATTATAATGCGGAGTCAATAAAACATCAATTTCACGGTTTGAAGCGCTAAATAGCCATGAGTTATATGTTTGATTTTGTCGTACGTCTGCTACACGTAATCTATTACGCAATTACGTATTCGAAGCATTATTAACGGTTGTCAATCCTTTGTCTCAAATATAGCGCCCATAATTTTACGTTTAATACGTTAATATGGTATCGTGCTTCACGACCTTTATCTTTACGTTTTACTATGCGTTCAATGAAATTAAGCTATGATTCTTTTATGTACGTTTTCAGACGATTTTGAGCTATTAAACATTTTCTGCAATGATTTTTGGGTACAAAAGCAGCGAAGATGTTGAAAATTTTTCGGCGCTTCGCGCCGACTACTACTTTTCTGTTTTGTTTACCCATAAAATACCTAGAATGAAGTTAAAATGATCTGAAAAGTCAAAATTTTCGATGA
The DNA here is from genome assembly GCA_036768485.1 of Mermis nigrescens. NCBI lineage: Eukaryota > Metazoa > Nematoda > Enoplea > Mermithida > Mermithidae > Mermis > Mermis nigrescens. The sequence goes on along the minus strand of JAVLUZ010000508.1, from coordinate 446,671 downwards.
ATTCTTATATTTTTTACTTAAAAGAGTGACGAAACTAGTCAAAATGGGACAAAAAGGAATGAAAAATGCAGTTTTTCACATTAAAACATGCTATATAGGATGTTTTAGCCATTTTTCATTTGACCTGCAAAAAAGGCTAGGACTCTTAATTTAGTGGTCTCAAATTTTGGGGTTTCAACCCCCTGAACTTTCGAGCTTGGAAACTATGTCGTGTATACATATCTTGCTAAAATTCTCGTACAGTAAATCACGCTGGAAATATGTGTGGGGAGGAAAAATTAAAAATTTATTGTCAGGCCGGGGCAAGATCGGGATTTTACCCCCAGTCAGTTGCGTTTTTGGCTATTGTGACATATGTCGGAATCGCTTGTAAGGAATTTTGGGCTTGAACTGTTCAACGGTATGCCGGTACCTTAATTTTGACCCTTCAGCGGAAATTAACGCCCTGATGGGCAGCAGCCAAATTTGAGAGGTTCCGATGCGGGTAAAATCGCCAAAAATTCAATTCCGGGGTTCTATCGATTTTTTGGGAAAAGAGTCCGTCAGATTTTCTGGAGTCCAGAACGTACGTGGACAGAGGCCATTCTTCCCATTCATACCAGCTGCCCAATTTTTTGGTCGATTGTCCTTTCCCAAACTGGTCTTTTGGCTGGCTTATTGGTTGTTTAGTGGTTGAAAGGTTGACTAATTAATGTTTGATTGATTGTTCGCTAGTCATTAAATGATTGGTTGATTCATTTTCATGTATTTTCCTATATCCATCTGCCTTTTCCTGATTGATTGACTGATTATAGTTAGTTTTATAATCATTTTTATGTATTTTATCATTTTTCTTCGATTTGTACGGCATTTCGCAAAATTTTCCATTGATACTGGCAGGTCTTTCCATTGATACCGACTCAGCCCTATTGATATCGGGTTTGATAAGGTTGTACGGTTTGTCCATGTATGATCCAGACCCCTACGCCCGTGTGTGGTAATCACACCTGGGCGTGGGAGTATGCACCCCCCCCCGAGAAATCAAACTACCCCCTCCAGAAACCAACATACCTTCCCCACAGAATTCAATTATTTTTTTTGTTTTTTTCGCATTTTTCTGATGCTAATGGATAGTGCTCGATGAGAAACGTTGAAAAATGGTGTTTTTTAGCCATACCACCATTTCTAAGGCCATTTTCTTACCTTTGAAAAATCGTACTCCCCCCAGAATTTTAGTGCTGCCCGCGTATGGTGGTAATGCCTGCTACGTGGGCAAGGGGGTTGGGGGACTCCAGAATTGAATTTTTGGTATAATTTTTGCTTTCTTTGGACTTTTGCCTCATCCTCACCCCCAAAATTTTATCGCTGGTCATGTATATTACCCCCTCTCGTCCCTCCCTATGTGCATATACGTTGTCTTGCACCCCTGCGAGGCGAAAGCAAATCAGGGCGGCCTGGGCTAGCGGCGAGTTTACGTTATCGATCGATGTCGTGCTAATGCTATCCTAAATTTAGTCGTTATTATTTTTCATCTTTTTAAACTTTTTTAGAACTGTTTTTAAAATTATTTGATGCCATCTACAATAACAGTTTTTTTTACTAAATAGGTCATAATAAACTGTTCGGCTCTGCCTTGCCTCAATCACCTGTTGCGCAATCCGAAGGAATCGATACGCAAAGAGGCTTGTTGGACCGTGTCGAATATAACGGCCGGCAACAAGGCCCAAATTCAGGCTGTGATCGACGCCGGACTCGTGCCCACTCTGATCGAAATTTTGGGCAAAGCCGACTACAAAACGCGCAAGGAGGCCGCCTGGGCCATCACCAACGCCGGATCCGGCGGCACGCCGGACCAGGTGCGCTTCTTGGTTCAATGCAATTGCATACCTCCTTTATGCGACCTGCTTACAGTCATGGACGTCAACGTTGTGCAAGTATGCACATTGCTTTCATTCATACATGTTACAGGAGGGATGGGGTCGCACGTGGGCGTGGGGGGTTTGGGGGTTACCCCGAGAAACTAAAATACCCCCCCCCAGAAATCATCCCCCAGAATTCAATTTTTGAAAATTGAAGAATGGTGTTTTTTGCCATACCACCATTATAAATGCTATTTTTTACCTTTGAATTTTGAATTTTGGTCCCGCCCAACTATGGATGGGGTGCCCTACCAGACCTGCACAGCATGGGAATTCTGGGGGATTGGGGATTTATAGTGCCTTTTTGGGCCCGAAAATGGTGATACGCGTCAAAAACATATTTTTCGGCTTTTCTGACGATGCTCTATCGTTTTAAAACATAAACATTAAAAAAATTTCGAATAAAAGCAAATAGATTCGAATACATTGAACAAAATATATAGTCATCTTCATAAATGAATATATGGCGCGTAGCGTCGAAATTTTGACACTTCAAGCAAATAGATAGCTAAAAACGCGTAAAATAGCACCTTTCCTACGAATTTTTTGAAAATAATCTGAAATTTTTGGAAAATCGCGAATTCTGTGGGGTAGGGTGAAAACTTTTCCGGTGGAAGGTGAACGTGAAATCCCCTGTCCCCTACCACTTGAGATCATATACGCTCCCCACCTAAAGTTGGTCGTCCCCGTATGCCTGGAATACATATTTGTGACAAAAATAGCGGTTCTTTCCGTTTCTAGAGTTTTTGGCCGTTTCTGGTCGAAAATCGGGTGTTATTCCCCCTATTGATGGGTGGGACCACACGTGGGCGTGAGAAGGGGGTATACACCCCCTCCCAGAGGGCCGAATACCCCCAGAAACCGAAATACTTACCCCAGAATTCAATTTTTGACTGTTTTTTCTCAATTTTTTGATGCCAATGGATAGTGCTCGATGAGAAACGTTGAAAAATGGTCTTTTCGTTATAACACCATTTTTTTACTTGAAAAATCTTACACACACACACACACACACCCCAGAATTTTGGTGCTGCCCACCTCTAGCCGGGACCCCTATTCAAGATTTCGAACCATTACATCTATGGCTATATATACTATTCATTCGTTTTGTTTAAAGTACATAAGCTAGAAGATAAAATAATGAATAAAAAGTACTAAAGTACATAGGAAAAAGGAGGTAGGCACCTACTATTCTCGGCTTTCAAATAATTTAGCATCTTATGCTCTGCCTGTTTTGCGAAAAATCAGTATGTTATAGTGTGTGATGAAACATTGCAGATTTTGAAAAATTTCGGTTTCACCCCCCCAGAATTGCCATGCTCTGTGCATATCTGATTATTACTGTAGTTTTTCTACTTCATAAAAGGTCGCCCTGAGTGGTCTCGAAAATATACTGAAAATCGGCCAGCAAGACGCTCGCCAGTTAGGAGGCGCAGCTTCGAATCCGTTCGCGTTGGCGATCGAAGAATGCGGCGGATTGGACAAAATCGAATTTTTGCAGCAGCACGAAAACATGGAGGTCTATTTGAAGGCTTACGATTTAATCGAAAAGTATTTCGGCACCGACGAGGAAGAGGAGAAAGGCCTGTTGCCGGGCATGGACGCCAATCAGCAGCAATTTGAATTGCAGGTGCCCGGAGAATCAGCCGACCAGCAACAACCGCAACAACCAGCCAATTTCCAATTTTAACGCTCTACTCTACACCCGTCGATCTTGCGTTTTTTTGACGCGAAAACTCGATTTACTTAATAAAAGCTTGCTTCTCTTGTGTGATATACGAATGCAACGCCGAAATTATACGTACGGTTTAGAAAAGTGCCGTTCTTTGTGAATAAAGGAGTCGACATAATGTCACAGCCAATAATTTTGTTGAATAATAAACGATCACTGTAGTCTGTTTAATTTATTCCAGAGCTTTTTCGTTAAATTTTTCTGAAGGCCTAACTAGGTGATGTACTGTAACTCGACAGAAAAGTTGAGTGGGGACTAGCGGCCGTCATTCTTTCATTTCTAATATTGAACCGTCGATGTAGACTTAATTCAAGCGTCTTAACAGTGCTGGGATATACTACAGTAAGTGCAGTGAATAAAAATCTCGTAGCAGGAATCGAACCCGTGTTGCTTCGACGACGATCGGACGTTCTATCACTACGCTGAGCGGAAGTTTTGGGCCATGTTTGAAATGCTTGTCTATTGTGTTTAACGGTCGACTTATGACAAGCTGAATGCGCGATTTCCATCCGCATGTTGCATGATGTGCTGGAAGACGAGAATAAATTATGCCGTAAGAAATTTTATCGGAAAACTGTAGCTACAGTGATCTCTAAAGGACCTACCGTCAGTGGGGAAAATGGACTTACTGTAGCCTCGGAAAAGATTTCCTGAAAAAGCTCTCGGATAAATGAATCGGTGATTTTTTAAAATTCCATCCGAACTTTTACTGTCTTACTTTAAAGTTTGTTATGTTTGACGGGAGCGACGTAAGCCGATTGTGCGAGGGAACTTTACTTTTTGGTCTGGAGATTTTCATTTCGATTATCTTTTGATTCTGAGGAGGTGTTCGAAAAAACTTTACGGATTAGGTTATTGCTGCAGTCTGTTTGATGTCTCACATATTAAGCAAAGCACATTAAGCATTCATAAAAAGAGTGCAAAGCAACCAACAGTCACGAGAACACAATCAAAGAAGTCATTGGCACCCTGAAAAAGTAATACAGTGATTGACCAGCGAAAATGAGCCATTTGGGATGGAACAGATCTTGGCGAAAGTGAATCACTCGATATGAAACAAAGGTTTTTCGTTTACTAGAATATGGCTAATAAGCTTATACTGTTGATTGAAGACTTTCTCTGACCGCATTTTCTATACGCCTCCTCCTGTTTACTCAATGACCGCTTTTTAATTTCACCATTTTTCGGCCACACCTATTGCGTTTGGGTCCTTACTTTTTTAATCAGAAATTCGTAAAAATGACGATCGTTTAGAGAACGGACAGAGGCCGGTACGCATAGAAAACACCCCAAAATAGGTATAGTTAATCAATAATCAATCCTGAATTCTGTTTTTGCTTTCATCATTTCTACACAAGAAGTAGATATATACGTATCAAGCACCTAAATAGATGACAATATCAAAACTTTGAAACTTTAACTCAAATTAATATACCAACTGTTTTTTGCGAATCCAAATTTTTTTCAACATTTCAGGACGCTCATGTTTGAGAAACCAAAGTTTTTTAACTGTAAGTCCGTACCCAGAACGAGTCTTAAAATTTTGTATTTCTATTTTTAGTATATAAACACTGCAATGAATATAAAGATGAATAATATGTTCCATTTCCTGCAACTGCGTTTTCAGACCTTCACTGGTTCCATGTCAAGTGGATCATTGGTCCCAGGGATGGAAGAAACCCAGATTTGAAAATTTCGAATTTTGGGTTTTTGGGTTTTTTTTTGGGTTTTTTAAGGGTTTTTTATGGGTTTTTTTTATAAAAATTCTAGCTCGAGCTATAGATAGTAGCTGAGAATACTTCAACAGCTTCAAGACACAAAACAAAACAAGTAAACAACAACTTTATTCAGCTAATACACAAAATTCAACAACAAAATTGGTCATTCACAAGCACAATCCATGCTGTGTGAACAGAATGAAAAATTGGACAGAGCAATTTTCAAATGCATAATATTGAAATTTCTTCATAAATTCTGCTCTGCTTCAAAAAAAACAAAATAATTTGCCATATTAGTAGAAAAATCCATGCCACATTGCCACATAGCCTTTATTGGGCGGCTTTTCTCATTTGAAAAGTATATAGGTACTATAGAAGAAAAACAGCAACAGGGAGGAGGAGAGGACGAGAATGGATGAACACTTAACCTCGTGCATCGCAAGCAATTGGAAAAGGAACAACCATGATATAAAAAACATTGACAATACACAGTATTTAACTCCATTACAAATAAATTCTTAACCTGTGGATAAAAAACCCAAAAAACCCGAAAAACCCAAAACCCAACGATTTCTTGCACCCAAAAAACCCACAAAAAACCCAAAAAACCCAAGTTCAAAAAACCCAGCCTTGCCAACCCTGATTGGTCTCACTCGACCATCTCCAATTTTGCTGAAAATTGATATGGATATACTATCTTTAAATGGACGCTCTATGAAGGTTTAGCGTCAGGTCACAAATATCAGAGACGCAGCAGCTATACTACTACTAATACTTTATTCGGAAAAAACAAGGATAAAAAAGTCGCAAGGAAAATAAGATAGCATAGTGTAAAATGCGGAATATTTTGGACCCACAGTCAAATAAAAAATTGCGCTCACGTGTGCCATATCAAAAATTCCCGAAATCAACTTTTTTCAAATTTTTCTTAGATGTCTCAACATTTGGAGAATTTCGAAGGCCATAATGGCGTCTAGGGTAATGACTTGGAATATTACGACAAGGACATTTCCAACTGAGTTCGGGATGGGGATATCGGCATTTGTGTAGCTGGTTCACATATGTATTAACATAGTCATATCATAAGGGCGTATGGGTGCAGTCGGTAGCATCTGAGGAAACGAGAGAAAGTTGCTGCAGTCGAATTCGAAACGTGGACCTCTTGCTCTAAAGTCCAGAACCATAACCAATCGACTAACGCTGGTTAATTTCGATAAAGATTGCAAGGTATTCGTGACGTTTTGCGTTGGTTTACCAGCTGATTAGGCTTAGTATCATGGACTGACCAAAATGTTGGTGCCAGCGTTTAAAATAAGCCTGAGTAATGGTATAAGCCGGAGTAATAAGTTGGAAATTGTACGTTTTCAAAAAACTATTTTTACAAAAAACACTTTTACATTCAACTGAATTGGAACCGCCTGCTTTAAAACGCGTTTCTTGTGTAATAGTTATTAGGACGGAAGTTAATTATAGGCGAATGTAAACTAAGCTGCAGAATTGCGTTCGATCCGATAAACTATATATGTCTCATTTATTACATCCTATACCTATTCCGTCCAATCGCTACATCTTTGTCATTCCACTATAACGCGTTTCTTGCATAATAGTTATTGCAGCGGAAGTGAATAATAGGCGGAAGTAAACTACACTGCAGAATTGCGACCGATCCGATAAGCTGTATATTTCTCATTTATTACGTCCAATACCTATTCCGTCCAATCGCTACAGCAGCAGTAGCAGTAGTGAAGATTCAAATGATATTGAGTGTGCTAATAGCAGCGACATAAAATTTATTGATGATTCCGACAATAAAACACTGGACTAAATTTGTTTCTTGTGACATAAATAGTAATAAAACTTGATTTGAATAGGCGCACCTAACTTTGCGCTTGCCATTTACCACTAAATGGAGCAGTCGCTCATTATTTCTCTTCCTTTGCCCAGCCCAAGTATGTGTCATGCAATAATATGTTCCTTGTCTGACTCCGGCCCCGGCCGGAGCCGGAAATTTTTTCAGTCACGGTGCTGCCCTGGCCCCGGCCGTAAAAGTCGCCCAGGTCGATCACTAGTTGCGTATTATGCAATATATGTGAACGAGATTTGTGATAAATACCACGCCAATCCGTATGAACCTATTTTATAGATAGCTTATTCGGTTACTCCTTGACGAAACCTTGCCAGATATCTTGATTGCTTCCGCATATCGAAATGGCTGGCCTGCCCATAATAAATCGTCGCCTCAAGAGTCTTATTTCGAACTGCAGTTTATATGCACAGGCTAAGAGGTACTTTTGTGCTGTTGTGTAAAATAAATTTTTTGTTTCCTATTAGTCTGCGTTCATTCTTTAAAGAGTTCAGATTTGATTATTGACTGAAAGTTTATAAGGTGTAAATTTAAATTTGGTAAAAAGAAAAAAACGATAATTCTGATCAAAAAAGGGAAAGAAAGCTTAGTTTTCGGTCGGAAATTTTTTGAAATAATTGAAGATGGAACAAGATCTATGTAAGCACGACTTGATAAGGACAAAATTAAAAGGCGATTATTGTTAATATTGTTATTGCCTCATTTTTCCGTAAGCGGATATCTCAAGAAATTTTAGGAGATAGGCCAAAAAAAGGCATTTTTGAACGTATCTCAACGACCTCTATATAAAGGCGAACGGAATAAATTTTTTGAAAATTTTAAAAATTTTTCACTCTATTCAATAATCATACACGAAACCTATAGTTCAGACCATACGTGGGCGGCTAGAAAATTCAGGGGGGGGGTTAGCAAGATTTTTTGAAGGTAAAAAATGGCCTTAAAAATGGTGGTATGGATATAAAAGCACAATTTTTCGACGTATCTCATCAAGAACTATCCATTGACATCAAAAAATTGCGGAAAAAACGAAAAAATTTTCAATAATTGAATTTGGGGGGGGTATTTTGGTTTCTGGGGGATTCATACCCTCCACGCCCAATTGTGGTTCAGACTGTCTGCAAAACTGATTTCTTATCATTCAATTCGTTAAAAACTTCAACTTTGATATATTTCAAAACAAAACAACAGGGAAAATAAATACTCTGGCGCACGGTTTTTTTGTACTCGGCAAAGATTTTTCCCGATGTACAAAGACTTTTCGGGACCGTCTTTGTACATGTACAAAGATTTTTGGGAAGACAAAAATTGCAAAAAAGGTCTGAAATTCTAGAAAATTTCGGCGCTCCGCGCCGAAATGAGTAATTGTGTGTTCTATATATCTTTATAATGGCAGAAATTGCATTTCAAAAGTAAAAATGTCAAATTTTTCGGCGCTTCGCGCCGTTTTAAGACGATTCTTAGTGATTTTTGCCCTTGGAGACCCAGAAATCAGCTAAAACACACTACGAAGAGTCGAAGAACTATCTTTTTACCACACTAAAATCGCTGCTGTACCATATTATAGTACCCAAAAATTTGTGTGTACAAAATGTACAAAGATTTTTAGGAAGACAAAAACTGTAAAAAGGTGTAAAATTCTAAAATTTTCGGCGCTTCGCGCCGAACTGATAAATTATTTGTCCTATGTATCTTTAAAATGGCAGAATTTGCATTTAGAATGGAAAAATGTCAACATTTTTCGGCGCTTCGTGCCGTTTTCAGATAATTTTTAGTAATTTGTGGCGTCAGAAACCCAGAAATTAGCTAAAATACACTACCAAAGATCGAAAACCCTGTTTTACCGCTCTGAAATCACTACTGTACTATATTATAGTACACAAAAATTTGCATGTACAAAATGTACAAAGACTTTTGGGGACCATCTTTGTACATGTGCAAACGGACCTTGTACAAAAAAAAACACTGCTCTGGTGCAAAGCGGCAAAAAAATTCGACATGTTCTCCATGTCTAACTTAACTTTGAGCAGTTTTAAGCGATTTAGAAGGCAAAAAGTGCACATAAACAAAAAATACGGCACAAAGCGCTAGAAAAATTTTGACATTTTTTTGCTGCTGTGCTCAATGTCGCACCTTTTTGAAGAGAAGAAATGTAATAAATTCGATCATACAGATAATTTTATCCTGGAAAAGATTTAAATACCTTCATAGTAAATAGTAGAGATGTGCCAGGCCCCGGCCCCGGCAGCCGGGGCCGGGGCCGAGTAAAAACGATGAAAAATTAATGAAAATCGAACAAAATTAATCTTTTTTGCCTAATTACGCAACATAATATTTATTTATTCGCAAAAATAAGCTAAATTTCGTTAAAATTAAGCTTAGGCTACTGTTGTGTTTCGCTTCAAGTAATCTAATAATCAAGATTTGAGTGAGCATTGAAACAATTCGATACATTCTTGATTAGCTTAGCTCTATTGAGAATTTTTATTGCGAAAATAAGCACGTTTGACCGATAATTCTTAGACAATAAAGTTTAAAATGCAAGGGACTTCCACCAGTGTCTGTAAAATTGTTTTATAAATCGATGTATGTACTTATGTACCTTAAAAAATGCTAGGGTGCGGCAACTTATTTTATCACCTAGATAGAATTCGTTTGCTTTAATATATGCGATTTTTCACTAATTCCGGGCGCTGTGCGCCAAATAATAGAGCAAATGTCTTCATTTTTGTGTGGTTTTCAATTAATTTTTTGAATATTATTTTAATTTGATTATGCATGTTCCCTAATCTTGGTAAATGATTTTTCGTCGCACAAGCATTTTTCGCCCCTATGATTTTGTTGATATTCTAGAGATAAGTTTTTCAAGCGTGTAGTTAATCTCTGGGTTACTTATTTCTCGTGCAATGTAATCGTAATCTTTTGTATTGTACTGTTTTGCTCGTCTATTTCTTTCATCGAATCAGCATAAATACTATAGAAAAGTCATATTCTGTTCAGCTTAGCTTATTGTTTTCTATGCCTAACAGCTATATTCACAATTATTTATTATTTTTTGTTTATTTCTCTTTTATCTGCTTATTTTTAAGTCTTTAATTCATTAAAGCAATATGTAATTGCTTACAATAGTAATACTAAGATGTTAGGTCAGTACAGAAATAATGTGGATGCTTGGTATAGCTTAGTAAGTATAGGGTATATGTTTTGTACAGGCCCCGGCCAGGCCCGGCCCCGGCCCCGGCCCCGGCAAAAAGAGCGGCCCCGGCACATCTCTAGTAAATAGTCATTTTGATTGAATTTATGGCGCGAAGCACCGAAAATTTGAGCATTTTACTCTGGAAAACATCAAAAAGCTATATATTTTCCTATTTTAAATTCTGAAAAAATTTCAGGGGGAATTCCCTCTCCCCGTTAAACCACCCTGAATACGGGCCTGTATACATGCATTTACAATGTTAATGAAGATTATTTATGGGGCGAACGGCGTAAAACATGACGAAAATTTCTTGCCCGATGCTAGTTGCAGCCTTGTAAGAGGATAATTCTGCTTTTTAGCTTCTTATATGTAACCATTTGAGCAGTCAAAATTGTTCTGTAGGAAATATATGTTTTTGGATTCGCGCTAAAAGTCCAAAATCACAAATTTTTAATTTCAACAACTCAAAATGGATTCGATTGGTGGGGGAAGCAGTGAAAACCTTGTTAAATCAAAAGTCATACATGCATGCGAGGTTATATCAATCTGCCAGTTGTTTCTATAAATGCACATTTTGATTAACACACCTCACAATTTGGAGCTACGGTCTGAAATTCTGGTTTTCTATATAAATCGCAAATGTCTTGCTCTTGAACTTGCAAGAACATTTTTTTGAATTTTTCTTGAAAGAATATATAGGTCGTACAAGATAAAAGTATTAAGAAATTTTTGTATCAGAAAAATTTAGAAATGCTGAAAATTGGATCAAACTTAAGACTATTTTTCATTTTGACATGTGCTTGTTATTTTTTTAAATGGGCCTCTTTAAACTTGAAGCAATGGTTGCTTTATTTTTTGCTGTTTATTTTTGTTTTTACGCAAATAATTCCTAACTCTCATTGCGAATGTTAAAAATAAATTTAATACTTATTGCTTTGCGGCAAACTTATTTAAACAATCATCGTTGCGGGACGATTCGGAAGGCTGATTTTTCTTTACACTGATGCATACATGGGCAAAATAGCGGTGGCCAGAGGGGAGGGGTGAAGTACAGGGATGGTCATATAGTAAACATTGTGGTCATTATTTTTTGTGCAGGATTTCTTTGTGCATAAGAAGACTGGTCTCCAAAACACAACGTACATTGTGTTCATTCAATTTTTGGGTGATCTTACAACAGTACTTTATGTTCGGTAAATTAGATTGAGTTTTTTACTCCTATAGATGCAGTTTAGCGAATTTTTGGATTTCTAGCGTTAAAAAATACAAAAATTCAGTAATACTGCGCGAAGAGCCTAAAATTATGATTTTTTTTCGTTTTCCGGTAGAATTTTTGGTCTTTTTCCCGCAATAAGCTCGAAAATTGTCTTACAGTACCTTTCGTTTTCTCCAAATTGTCTGACAGTACTGATCTTCCAAAACCTTGGGTATGGATGCTACCCCCTCTCACCCCCTATGCCCATGTGTGCACTGATGCAGTGTAATACAAACGGTGTATGATTTCGCTTGAGAAGGAAGATATTTTGACCCACAGGATACGTGCTGCATTTGTTTTGTCGTTTAGTAGCAATCATATAACAATGAATTTTTTTATTTATTCGCCTTTCCCTTTCGTTAGAAAAATGTGCATTTAAATGATATTTTAGGAAAGATTATCATAGATAAAATTTTATTTCATTTAACTTAAATTATGCTACTAATTGACATGCACAATATGAGAATTCTGGGGGTTAAGTTTTAACGCCTAAGAAATATTTTTTTCGGCGTTTCTGTCGATGCTATATCATTTTTGAGCATTAAAACATTAAGAAAAAGTCGAAGCAATCAATACATTCGAATAAATTGGACGAAATATAATTAAAAAATTAGTATTTTGCGCGAAGCGCCAAAAATTTGTTACTCTTGTGCCAGTAGGTAGCTAAAAACACCTTTTCTTCAGATTTTTGTACGTGATTTTTGGAAAATCGCGAATTCTAAGAGAGGTGAAAAATTTTATGGGGAATGAAAACTTTTCTTGGAGGGGTGAAAACCATCAACCGCCAAGATCATTTTAATGGCTAGTAATCAACTTTACAAAGTCCTTTCAAATTTTAATTAAAATGGTATTAATTAATCTCAATTAAAATAGTATTAACCTGACCATCTCTCAAGGCACGCCGGGAAAATATGGTTTCCTGACGGAAAATTCTTTGACCGTTATACACAGCAGAAGGGCATAAGAGTTCCCGACTGGCCTGATGATTTACCGCATATGTATCACGTGCATAAGTATTTCACGGACGAAAGATTCGAACAACTTCAACCCGGTAATATTTTATGTTATAAAGAAACTTTTTCAAGACCCTTTATTTTTATATAAATTACTATAAGCGAATATGTTTTAGGAATCAAACTTCAACTGTATAACTGATCGGATGTTTATTGGATGCACTTATTTATTACTCTTTGATTTAATGTTCTAAGCAAGCGCACAGACTCACACACACACATGACTGAAGGTTGTAAGAGATGGTATTATGGGTAAAACTAAAGTACTGGAAGCAGTTGCGGATCTAGGATTTTCGTAAGGGAGGGCGGTATCCCAACTTTTCCAAAAACAGTCAAACATAGGTCTAAAAATTTGCCCTTAACGCGCGAAATGGCGTTTTTTCGGTGTTTTACATTCTATACTTTTACATAAAATCACTTTTGACGCAATATTTTTCTTAAAATTTTAAAATTTTCGATAATTTTGTGCGAAAAAATCATTAAATTTCTTTGACTTTAACAAAAAAAATCTGGCGCGAAGCGCCGGAAAATTTGTGAAATTAAGACAGATAGACGTCTAGAAGCATGATTTACTGCTTGACTTCCCGTATTTATAGCATTTGATGCGAAACATAATTTGCCCTTAAGAGAAATTGGCTTCCTCCAGGTCGCCAAGAAAGTAAATGAATGTCATTATTAGGTATCATCCGGCGCGTAGCTCCCGAAAACTTTGAGAAATTATTGTCACTGACGGCCAAAAATCATTGCAAATTGCATATCCATTCCTTTATCTCGCTAAATATATATTTTTGGCCAACGGGGGCGCCCCCCCTTAAATCCGGCCCTGACTGGGAGATGATGCGATGCTGCTGCCTCTTTCCTAAAAATACAAAAAGAAAAACTAAGCTAATCTATGCCAATTTGATTAAAAGATTTTTTGTAGTAATACATTGTTAAATAAAAATTTGTACAAGTCCATGATGAGAAAAACTCTGGAAACGTCAGGAATAACACCGGCAGACAAATACATAATTGCATACCACCTTTTTGTACGAATTTCTTTGTACATGTACAGAGATTTTGGGGAAGTCTTTGTACGACCGAAATTTTTTTGTGCATATTTAATAGACATTGACTAATTTTTGTGCTAAACGTACCTATGCATAAAAGTGGCCTCATATTGGCGAAGTTGTGTACTTTTATTGATGAATCGGAAATGTCTGTCGCGTTTTGGTTATCCCTGCGTAAAAACCCTTAAAAATAATAGGTACCTACAGAGATGCAAAATAAGAATGTAAAGCTTGATTGTGGAGCATTTGAACCACGCGCACACATTAATTAGGATTATACATGTAGCGGCTGGAAATTTCGAGTGGGGGTCCTCTTCCATTTTTTAGGGGGGTTCCAATTTTTTGCCAAAATGGGCAGAAAAAGCTAAATATGGCCTAAAGACGCTAGTTTTTGTCAAGAATGGAGGGTGGATCATCAATTTTCCGACTTGGGGAGGGGGAAGACGACCAATTTTGGGTGAGTGCATCTCTTACCCCATGTTGCATCTATGATTAGGATAAATAGCGCAACGAGTCAAAAATTTTTCAATTTTTGTTAAAAATGCATAAAGCGTTGAAGCTCCATACTTTTACCCCGAAAAGCACACGTGTGACAGCTCGAAATTTTTGGTGTTTTGGTGGGGATTCCGGGCATGCATGATCTTGGATAGGGGGTTCCACCTCCCTGAAAAATTTTTCATCCTACCCCCTGCAAACATTTTTTCACCCCACCCTCCAGAATTGGCGATTTTTTTAAGGTTCCCAAAAATTTTCTAAAAATTTGCAGAACAGATGCTTTTTTAAGCGTTTCTGGCTATATATGTATTTGCTCAAAAATGCCAAATTTTCAACGCTTCGCGCCATTATACTCATGTTTTGACTATATTTTAATCAATTCGTTCCGACTTTTTGGATTTTTTTCGAAATTTTTCATGTTTTATGCTCTATAAAGATAGAGCCTGAAAAAGAATTTTTTGACGCGTTTTTACCATTTTGGACCCCAAAAAGGCACTCTATAATTCCACCTCCCTCCTAGAATTCCGGCGCTATGCATTTATGGTCTCGGCCATTTTTAGGGTGTTAACGATCTTCATTTTTTTGGTCAAAAACTGCCGGAAAATTTCAATATTTTTCCAAAAATTTGGGAAGGGATCATTAATTTTCTGGCTTTGGGGTGATAAGAAGGACAGAAAAAAACTAAATAAACAATAAAAAACAAAAAAGCTCCAGAAATCTTTAAACGAGCCTTAAAATATTTGTCCTTTGCAAATGTCATGTCACAATGCCTTAATTAAGCTTTACCTCTCATTCCCTCGAAGTTTGCTCGTGCAATTCCAGAAATGTTAGAACTTTTATAATATCAAATTTTATATCAATTTTTCGCTAGTCACGTTTCCGATGAAGGAAGTTCAACTTCAAAATATGGTAATAAACTTCGGACCGCAACATCCTGCGGCGCACGGCGTATTGCGATTAATCTTACATTTGGATGAAGAAGTAAAACTTTATTGTCAATAACGCTAATTCGACGCTCTGATTATTTCTGTTTTCTCCAGACACGTAACGGCTCTGAATTTTGGGTGGGGTCCCCGCCATATTCAGTGGGGTGAGTGAATGACTTTCAATTTTTGGCCAAAAAATGACAAAAAAAGCGCCTAGAAATGACCAAAAAACGCGAGTTTTCGTCAAAGGCCGAGAGGGAGTCAAAAATTGTCTGAATTTGAGGGGATGGGTCATATACATACTTAGCAGGAGGGGTGGTTAATCTTTTCACCAAAAGTTGATCGTCTCCCCATCACGGTTTTTTTTTGTATTCGGCAAAGATTTTTCCCGATGTACAAAGACTTTTCGGGACCGTCTTTGTACATGTACAAAGATTTTTGGGAAGACAAAAATTGCAAAAAAGGTCTATAATTCGAAAAAATTTCGGCGCTTCGCGCCGAAATGAGTAATTGTGTGTTCTATATATCTTTATAATGGCAGAAATTGCATTTCAAAAGTAAAATGTCAAATTTTTTGGCGCTTCGCGCCGTTTTAAGACGATTCTTAGTGATTTTTGCCCTTAGAGACCCAGAAATTAGCTAAAACACACTACGAAAAGTCGAAGAACTCTGTTTTTACGATACTAAAATCGCTGCTGTACCATATTATAGTACCCAAAAATTTTGTGTATACAAAATGTACAAAGTTTTTTGGGAAAACAAAAACTGTAAAAAGGTGTAAAATTCCCAAAATTTTCGGCGCTTCGCGCCGAACTGATAAATTATCTTGTCCTATATATCTTTAAAATGGCAGAATTTGCATTTAGAATGGAAAAATGTCAATATTTTTCGGCGCTTCGCGCCGTTTTCAGATAATTTTTAGCGTCATAAACCCAGAAATTAGCTAAAATACACTGCCTAAGATCGAAAACCCTGTTTTACCACACTAAAATCGCTACTGTACTATATTATAGTACACAAAAATTTGCATGTGCAAAATGTACAAAGACTTTTGGGGACCATCTTTGTACATGTACAAACGGACCTTGTACAAAAAAAAACACTGCTCCCCATCCACAAAAGTCAAGAAAAATTTTTTGCCACCTTCCCATTTTTGGAAAAAATTGAATTTTCTGGCCCTTTTTAGGTGTTTTTGGCCATTTTTGGCCAAAAATTGGAAGTCACTTATCCCCGTTTCCGTCTGAAAATGGTCGGGGAACCTCCCCCCGAAATTTCCAGCCGTTCCCCCTATTACACATATGATGTTCCCTATGATGCGTACATTATGCAATTTAAAAGAATTGATTTTAAAATGAATTTTAAAATAGTGTGTGCACTCGATTAATTCAGAATAACCTGCATTTATTTATAATACCTTTGATTCATCCTCATCATCTATCTTATAGAATTCCCAGAGCTGTGACGACTTTTCTTCATTTACCGACATAATGCACAGTGACCACCAATAAATCCCTTCGAATTAATATACATAATAGGAAGGTGCAGTGTTTTTTTTTGTAATCGGCAAAGATTTTTCCCGGTGTACAAAGACTTTTAGGGGTCGTGTTTGTACATGTACCAAGATTCTGGTGTATCTGGTGTACATTTCTTGCGTGATGAAGTGAGTATAAAAATGTGTACTTTTTGATTTTAAGGAAAATTGTATCTTACCTGAAATCGGTTTTTACATGAACAAAGATGGTCCCCAAAAGTCTTTGTACATTTTATAGATGCAAATTTTTGTGTACTATAATATAGTATAGTAGTGATTTTAGTGTGGTAAAACAGGGTTTTCGATCTTTGGTAGTGTATTTTAGCTAATTTCTGGGTTTCTCACGCCAAAAATCACTAAAAATTGTCTCAAAACGGCGCGAAGTGCCAAAAAATTTGACATTTTTTCATTTAAAATGCAAATTCTGCCATTTTAAAGATGTTTAGGACAAACAATTACTCATCGCCCAAAATTTCTGGGAATTTTGCACCTTTTTACGGTTTTTGTCTTCCCAAAAATCTTTGGACATTTCGTACACACAAATTTTGAGGTACTATAATATAGTAAAGTAGCGGTTTTAGTGTGGTAAAAACAGTTGTTCGACTTAGCGCCGAAAAATTTGACATTTTTTCTCTTGAAATGCAATTTCTGCCATTATAAAGATATATAGAACACACAATTACTCATTTCGGCGCGAAGCGACGAAAATTTTTGCGAATTTCGTTTCCTAAAAAATCTTTGTACATGCAGCAAGACGGTCCCGAAAAGTCTTTGTGCATCGGGAAAATCTTTGCCGAGCACAAAAAAAACTGCCGGAAATACGTTAAAGTTTACTCAACTGTTTAAAAACGTCAACGGAGGAAAAAGAAATCGCATTAGTGACGTCTTTTTCTCCCTAAAACGGCGTCCTGAAATACCAACAGTGAAAAAAGACTGGCGCACACACTATTAGATGAAGTTAATGTATAAGGAACAATAGACGGATGGGCCTTGAAGAGGCCGTTCTATGGCTGCTTCCAACCAGACGCGTCATATCCAGTGATAAAATTTGTGATTTTTTAAGAAATAAATCACATTTCCCCAAATCTTACTTTTTTCCCTTACTCCCCCTTTGGTGTTTTTAGAAATATTTTTGGTTTCGAAGGGGCATGCCCCCTACCCCCTCCCTACAGGACCCATTGATTCTGCCACCCGTCGTGTTTTTAACTCCGTACTATTTTCACTCCTTATATTTCTTCAACCTTAAAGAGTCCAAGTTAAATTCTTCACTCAGAAAAAAGTTAGTGATCCTTGTAAATATTCGAAATATAAGATTAATTATTTTGAAAGTGATCTAGTCATAGAAATAAAAAGCTGGCGTTAGGGGCGTACGAAGGTTTTTTAGGGGGGCGGTCCAGAATTGGTGACCCTTTATTTCGGGATATGTTGTTATGCTCTTAAAATTCATACTTTTTGAAAAAAATTTATTTTTTTCTTACAAAATAAACAATGAAAAATGAAGCGATGAAAACAATGATTCTAAGGCGCGAAACGCCGAAAATTTCGAGAGTTTTCGATAATAAGACGCTAGTTTTTATGCATTTCCTTACCTTTCCAAAATTATTTTTCGGGCTAAGGAGGGGGCGGCCAGCCCCAACACCCTGCGAACGCCCATGGCTAGGTTTTTTTAGATTTTAAAGGAAATCAAAATTTCATTCGTATTTTTTTGTTTTAAGGTAGTCATGAAAGCAGTGCCACATATCGGACTCTTACACCGTGCTACCGAAAAGTTAATCGAATATAAGACGTATACGCAGGTATGCTTGTATGTGCAAGATGTGTAACACATTCAATCAGACATACAGAGCATGGGAATTGATGGAGGGCGAAAAAATTGTTCAGACATGTCTTTTCGGGCTCGAAAACGGTGGATTCGCGTCAAATACATCATTTTTTGGCGTTTCTGGTGATTTTCTATCCAAAAATATGGGAAAATTTAAGTGGTCAGACCTAGGTGTTCAAGTCGCGTTTTCTTAACGTAAAGCATGTCAGGATACTCTGTCGGTCTCCGGCGATTAGGTCGTGTTAAAGCGTTTCTAAATAAACTCAATAAGTTCTTTGTTGCTCAAATTTCGTGGCGAGAATTGTATATAATAAAAGCATGTACTACTACATAATAAATAATAATATTGTATATAATAAAAACATCGATACATATGTTTTATTATTAATAAGAAATAATAATAAATAAATCTATTATTTTTCTATTCCGTCATTAAGCCATGTTTTGCTTATTTTCATGTCTTCTCCTGCCTAATCATTGCTTACGTGCATATTTCAAGCGTTGATGAATTATAACAACGACTTCTGGAAATGTTTCGATTTTTTACAAATTTCAAAGATCACGATTTTTGTAATGTAAATTTTTGAAAAGTTTTAAATTTATGTTTCGTTCTCGAAAATTTGAACGACCGCCTCTAAACTTCTAATTTTACTTGATTAGGCTTTGCCATACTTCGACCGCCTCGATTACGTTTCAATGATGTGCAACGAACAGGCATTCTCTTTAGCTATAGAAAAATTACTCGGTATTGATGTACCTCCTCGAGCAAAATATATAAGAGGTGATTTTTTAGCTTAAAAACTTAATTGCATTTTATGTTGGTCTACATACATCACGTCTCCTAAATGCGAAAGTCAATTCAATGTACAGGCTGAGTCATCTAAGTATCCGCAGTGTTATTTGGTCATAACTTCCTTAATAATTTTCCAAACTTGATGAAAATTTGGCAAAAGGTTGACTGTCCAATAGCAAAGTATCTTTCAAATTTTTATTCGAAGCAAACAAACACTACTTCTACGTGACCACCATCTAACTCAATCACATGCTGAAGCCGTTCTTTATATTCCAACATTGTTTTCATTCTCATTTCAACAGTGACTTCTCTAAAAGCCAGTATAATGCGATTTTTAATGTGATGAATTGTTTTATTTCTTCTTTCTTTTCTTTTGTTTTCTTTCAAAAGCTGTACGAGCGTTCCTAATAATCTATATTTCATTGTATAATGTGACCTTAAAAATCACATTATACTGGCTTTTAGAGAAGTCAGTGTTGAAATGAGAATGAAAACAATGTTAGAATATAAAGAACGGCTTCAGCATATGATTGAATTAGATGGTAGTCACGTAGAAGTAGCGTGATGTTTGATCAATTAGTTTGTTTCGAATAAAATTTTATAACTTACTTTGCTATTGGACAGTCTACCTTTTGCCAAATTTTCATCAAGTTTGGAAAAGTATTAAGGAAGTTATGTCCAAATAACACTACGGATAGTTAGTTACATAGGTGACTAACCATGTATGTACATTTATGAACAGCGAATCGAAATGCCTTAAGACTGGCAACTTATAATTTTTCGAATATTTATCAAAGAGACGTACTCAGAAGTTGCCCTATTTCGCCAATTCGTATCGAAAGAAGCTTTATTTTCCGGTTAAAAGTCGGCAGAAAATTGTCTAAAAAGGCTGAAAAAATATTCATGTTGTACCTAAATTCGGTTGGACGAATTCCATAGTTCGGGTAAGAGGACAGCTTTATGCATATGTAGCGAGGTTAGCTAGCACACACAATGGCGTGGGGGAGGACTGGGGTCTGAACCCTCAGAATCTGAATGCCCTCTTCCCACTTTGACAAAAGCTCAGAATGTAATTTTCAAATTTTTTTTCAATTTATCGCGATTTTTTAGTAGGTAGAGTAGAGAGAGATCCATGAGAAATATTGAAAATTGTGTTTTTGTCCCTACCATAAATTTTGTGGCACGTTTTTGACCTCCGCTTCCTTCCCAGAATTTGGTTGCTGCCCATGTATGTGTATAGTAGTAAAATTGGATAGGACGAATATTTTGATAAACATTTTATGAAAAATAAAAATGAAATGTCGTATTTTCTTATTTCTTGACGGAACTGGATTATTGATGGAAAAACTAGTATTAATGACTAGTTGATTTGTTTTACATTCGTATGAATAAGTCCATTGTAGTTTATTTATCTATTGTAAGCATCAATTTATCTAAATTCTGACTATGTATCATGTGCGTCTCATCCATTATTCATTTGTCTTAGAAGTGACGTGCTCATCTTAGTTTTCGGGCATTCGTTTTAAAAAAGCTACAGAATATGCAGCGAGAGTATAATTTTTTGAAACTGAAATAAAATAGTTTTAAATAGTTTTACTTTTTTTACTTTCAAAAAAAATTCTTATTTCTTTTACTTTGCTTTTTCAACAAATGAGCATTAGCCTTCGATTACGTATTTCTTGCTCCGCTTTTTGAGCACTGCAGTTCGAAATAAATTTGGTTAAAAGAAAAGTTTCTGTTTGAGTTATTGCGTTAAACCCAATTTGGCGCATTTTGCTCATTTATAGTTTTTAATATTATTTTACGAATGGTTCAGATCAGTGATCGTACGGGGTCAGATTTTCACCCCCGATCGGGGTCGGGGATGAAAAACCCCGGTTTTCGGAGTCGGGGTCGGGGTTGAAAATTTAACAATTAACATTGCATGATTACATATCAATTTGAAAAGGATAAAAACGATACCTTCACTTGTTTGTAGAGCATACTAATAAAGCTGGTTATGTTCAACATTTTATTTTCATTCCAAGTTCAAACATGGTTTTAGAAATTCAGCATTACTTTCAATTTTAATCACTAATCGCTCTCACTTTTTCGTATTCTTCCACAGTTTTTTCATATCGGTTTTCTATGGCGCACTTTATTGACAAACAGTTCGTAAATCATAAGTGGCGCAAAGCATCAAGAAATTCAGTCATATTTTACCGTCCTAACCCAATAATCGGCGGTGCTAAGCGCAGGAAAATTTTGACGTTTTTATTCTTTAAACTCAATTTATACCGCTTGAATCATACAGAACAGATAAACTGATTGCGGCGCGAAGCGCCGGAAATTTTTAAAAATTTCTTATCCTTTTACTTTTTCTGTCCTCCTAAAAATCTCTTTCAACATGTAGAACGAGATTGTACGGCTGGGGGTCTTGGGTGGCGCGCTCAAGAGCCCCCAGCGAGGTCCAGAGCAGAACCCCCGAAAATTTTGTAAAAAAGCACTCTAATTTTTATTTAGTAAAGTTAAAATTTTCGCAAATTGGCAAAATCTCGGTTTCGAATTAAGTCCAGAAAAACATAAAATTGATGAACACCTACACTGCACAAAACTTCTGAGCTGCAAATGCGTTTTTCGACCTCTGCTAAGTATGTAGCGCAACAACGGGTCGCAACTAATAAGTCATTGAAAGATGTATCAATGAGAATTTTGTTCTACCATTTTCAGGCCCATTTGTGACCTTCTTCTTAACTAGCCCAGAAGACAGAAAATGCGCAAAAACACAAGAAAATTTGGCCTTTACTTTCATTTAAAATAGAATTATGTGTCCTTGTAAAGAAAGATAAACAAAGCAGAGAATAGATAAATTGGTACGCAAACATTTTCGCACTTTTACTATTATGTTCAACAAGCATGTGCAGTTTCATTCAATGAACTAATAGTGCATTAAATCACTAAAGTGCTGCGAAGTGCTGGATTATTTTAAGAGATTCAAGCTTTTAAATTCATTGTATCTGTATAACAATAAATAATAATGACTCGGAAAATTTTGACGTTTGTGCCTTTTTAAACTCAATGTTCTGGACACATTGCGCCAGAAAAATCAACATAATTTCTGAAAAATTTCAGGGGGCATATGCCTCCATCCCCCGGCTACGCCTGTAATTCCGCAGTAATTTCGGCGCACTTCATTATGGAAAATATGCGAACATGTATGTACGTCTTAACATCATGGCAACCAGGCGTACTTTTTATGAAAAATCGCGAGTGTCGAGTTTAACATTAATTTTGCTGGTAAATGAATCGTCCTTGTTCCGAATTTATTTGCCATTTATACAATTCGTTTATGTACCAACAAATAAAATGCTATATTTCATGTTCACCCTCGAAAAAGGTCCAACCCCTACTCGAAAAATCATGCCCCTCGGTCGGAGTCGGGTTTAGGCCGGGGTTTTTCGGGGTCGGGGTCCCCGTACGATCACTGGTTTAGATACATATTTTCATGTACGAGTGCATCAGAAAACACAGTGTAAAGTTGGTTGGCGAGTATTGCAAAAAATTAATTGAAAAAATTTTTTTAAAAAATTTGTGAGATAAAAATAATCAAATTTTATTAAAAAAGAACAGTACTATATCATTTTGATTTTTTTAAATATATTTAATTTTTTAAATTTGTGTTGGCTTTTCTTTTGAAGTATTATTCGCCGAGCTAACCCGCATAGCCAATCATTTGATGGGCATTACGACGCACGCGCTGGACGTGGGCGCCATGACCCCTTTGTTTTGGATGTTCGAAGAACGCGAAAAAACCTTCGAGTTTTACGAACGAGTTTCAGGGGCACGCATGCACGCCAATTATATCAGGCCAGGGGGCGTTGCTTGGGTAAATTTGTTATTTTTTTTAAATTTGTTTTTACATTGGCGTCGATATACATTTCCTATTGGCTGTGCGAGTGCAAGATTGATTTTTAAAGGCTGCTATTTGTGGGAAAGCGTAAAATACTCCACAAAGTGTTTTTTGTGCAAGGTCCCTTTGCACATGTACATTTTAAGCAAGAAAAAATGCTCCGATGGAGCAAAAAAAGATGAGTATACATACTTGGATTTTTTATTCTTAAGAATGCAAAGAGGAGGGACTAGGGGAAAATTTCCCTATACGCGCAAAAATAGTAAGAATATGCTTAATACTTAGACTTCCTCTAAACAATGCAAAAATCGAAGTATATTCTGCGGCTTATACCTGTTTCTGTAGACTGAATTGAGTTGGCATGGAGAACAGTGATCGACCGGGCTCAAAAATACCGCCCGGACCCGGGCCCGGCCCTAGCTTTGCTGCCGGGCTTGGTACCGGGCCCGGGCCTGGGCTTATATACTAACAACATGCCTTGCTTCCAATATAATGTTATGCATAAGATACATATTTAGACCGATTTTACATTTGTTATTGGTCAAACGCATGGCTTACTGCTGTAGCAAGCAGATTTTTGAATTCTAAGCTCTGTCAATTATTCAATCTTTCTAAAAATAAATTAAGTAGTTAGCAAGGATTTTGGTAGCATTATTCAAGCAAGAACAAAGTTTTTAATACAATAGCGCGCAATTCCATTATTAAAATGCACGTGCAACCAAACACGGTTTGAAAAAGCACAAGGTTTCATAAAGATATTTAAAGGAAATCTGAGCATTAAATTCATGCATTCAGACATAACAGCGACTACTATGATATGGTCGGATAGAAGATATGCTGTTTGGATTTTAGAACTCAAACTGTAGCGTACATTGACGTCGATTGAAATTGTGTAGTGTACGTATTGAAGCCATAGGCGTAGCCAGGGGGCATGGCGGGCTTATGCCCCCCCTCGAAATTTTTGAGAAATTTTGTTGATTTTTCGAGTGTAATAATTGTGTCCAGAAAATTGAGTTCAAAAAGGCAAAAACGTCAAGAATTTTCTCGCGCTTCGCGCCGAGTCTTTATTATATTTATTGTTATATAGATCCAATGAGTTCAAAAGCTTAAATTAGCTAAAATAATCGATCAATTCACATCACTTTAGTGATTTATTGCTCTATTTGTTCGTTAAATGAAACTGCGCATGCTTGTTGAGCATAACAGTAAATGTGCGAAAATGATTGTGTACCAGTTTGTCTATTCTTTGCTTTGTTTGTCTTTTTCTTTACTAGGACAGGACACATAATCTCATTTTAAATTGTTAATAAGAAGGCCACAAATGGGCCTGTAAACGATAAAAACAAAATTGTCATTGATACATCTTTTTTATATCTTATTGGCAGCACCCTTTGCTGCGCTTTTATACTTAGCAGAGATCGAAAAGCGCATTTCAGCTCAGAAATGTTGTACAATGTAGGAATTCATCAATTTAAGTGTTTTGGGCTTAATTTAAAACCGAGATGTGGCCGATTTTGCGAAAATTTTAGCAATAGTATTTAACGTTAAAGTGCTTTTTTACAAAATTTTCTAGAGGGCGATTGAGCGCGCCACCGCAGCCCCCTCGCCGTAAAATCTCGTTGTACATGTGCAGCGAGATTTTTGGGAGGACGAAAAGGAAAAAGGGTTCGCCGAAATTAATTTGTCTATTCTGTATGATTTAAGCGGTATTGCGTTTAATAGCCTAAATCAGGCAAAATATCACAGAATATTAGTATTCACAGGCTACAAAATGCTAAGGACAGTAAAAGATTACTATGAAAACGGTAAAAATTTCAAAAAATTTCAGAGTATCGCGCTGATTAACATTTTTGTATTTCTGATTGTCAGAAACCCATAAATTAGCTAGGCTACACTACTAAAGGTCGAAAAACTTAGTTTTATTATAGGTACATACATAACGTTACTAACATTCAATGCAAAATTAGTCTTAAAAAACTTTTTTGTGTATGCCCCCCGAACCAAAATTCTGGCTACGTCTCTGATTGAAGCGTTGTACAGAAGATGAATGCACATATGAAGTTGACAAGTATATGATAATGAGCAGGTGGGCAGAAGTAAGGCAAATGGATTTAAATAGAATCAGAGGCTAGCAAATTCATAAGAAATACGGACAACAGCTGAAATAGTAAACGTCTGAAATATTAACGATAATTATTTGAGGCCCGGCTGAGGCCCGGTGGTTTTCGCAGCCGGGCCCGGGCCCGGGCCCGGGCCTGCTATGACCGGCCGGGCCCGGTCCGGGCCCGGGTACTCCGGTCGATCACTGATGGAGAAGTAAAGTTTACTCCGATAATCTTGTTTTCCATCAGAGCATTGTGGAAGATAAGGCTTCGTGAAATAAATTATAAATCGACTGTTTAACAATCATGAAAATTTTCAATCGTTCTTTGCGAAACAGTGAAAAATATTTTGTCAAAAAACTTGATTTTTCGCAGGCCGCAGAATATACTTAGATTTTTGCGTTGTTTACAGGAAGTCTATCTGTTTAGCACATTCATACGGCTTTTGCGCGTATAGGAAAATTTCCCCTAGTCCCCTCCTTTTATATCCTTAAGAATAAAGAAATCCAAGTAAATTCATCTTTTTGCTCCATCGGAGCATTTTTTCTTATTAGTATTCTACTTTTTCTTAGCATGATTTTGTCCGTTAAACTACTGCATTCTCATTACAAAAAAGGCAGTCTAACTAACCTTAATCAAAGGAAAAAACCTACGTATAAGTCCCCATTGGATCGATTTAAAAATTAGCGTACATATTTTCTTAATATATTTCACACCAGAAATGCTTGAAGAAAGTTAAATTCAGAGCTTGCATAAGCAAAGATTAACAGCAACAGTTTTTACTTTTACTCTAACACTTTATAGCTTCAATATCAAGTGTTGACATTGAAGGAAAGAGAACAACGGTAGTTAGAAAATTTATTGAATTAAAATTAACGCCAATGACGTTATTAACCTAATTAAAGTAAAATCCTGCATCGACAGAAACAGCAAGCGAAAGCCTGGCATGGAGCAACAAGCACATTATTGTGTAAACCAACGCAATGATGTGTCGGCCGCCAAAAATTGATTGCAAATGATTATGCGCGAGAAAGTAACAAAAATTAATAGTGGAGCAAGACAAAATGAACGATTCCGGCCACAAATCAATAATCCGGTCGACGCGTCAGCAAATGCAAACAATTTAAGAAAATTTATGAGCCGCATACATATATTCCGAATTGGACAGACATAAATTTTCATGAATTTTAACAAGAAAAAATATTGGAATCGGTTTGATAAAGACAGCGCATAAGCATTATTATTATTTTGAAATAATTTGCAGGTAGCATTTTGAAGAATGTTTTAGTCTTCAAAACTGTACATGTTTGTGAATAAAAATGAATAAAGATGAGTCAAAAATCTTTGAAACAAAAAACTGATCAAAAAATATGCAATACGGAGTTATGTAAATATTGGCATTAGCAAACATGTGCACAACTCAAACTTCACCTCTTAACAGCTCAACAACCACCTGCTGTAGAACAGTTTAAAGGTCAGATTCGTTATTCTGACGTTACGGAGGTCATTTAAAAAAATGACCATACCAATTGCTCAGGGCGGAAATGTACTTCTCAGTGTAAAGTTTACACCTACGCTAATAAAGCAATATTGGGTGTACAAAAACAAAATAAACTAGGATGTATAGCGCTTAGGTCAGGGCACATTTTGAGCATAATGAACATGTTACGCCTACTCAGCGGAGTAGCTAAAGAAATTTCTTTTTTCGTCTCGAACCCTTTACACTAAAACGATCACAGATGAAGAAAAATTGCGTTGAAAAAAATTTGGTTTTTGAGATACTGTAATCCTCTACATTTTAAAAATAATTGGACTGCACAGAAACCAAAATTGAGTTAGATAAGCTGAAGGACACGCAAAGAGTAAAAAACACGTATTCTTTACACTTTTGTGTAAAAACTATTGAGTGTAAAGAAATTTTAAGGTTAGATTCGTAATTTAATTCGGGGGCAACATAAAAAAATTGGCCCTCTCCCGCAAATTATTTGATTTTTTGGCTTACACTGTACACACTCATTGCTAAGTCGGTATCGACTGTAAACAAAAACAGAATAATTAACATCGAGTTTTTTAATTATCTATCAATTGAAAAACCGAAACTCCCAGGTGTGTGCCATTGTTGCTGCGAGGAGGGGGCACAAAATTTGCACTCGCTGTTATAAATATATAAGAAAAAAGGTGGCCAAGTATATTATAGGTAGCGCTATCGCGCTACCTATGAATTATAGCTAAGCTATCAGTTTTTAAGAGCTGAGGGGGAGCAATACCCCCTCCCCTCACCGGCATGCTCTTGTATGGTCCCCGTAAAGTCTTTGCACATAGTGAAAAATCTTTGCCGAATGCAAAAAAACATTCACCACTCTATGATTTTAATTTAAAATTTCAAAATAAATTTCGGTTAAAAAAATTTAAAAGCTTTCACAAGATGCTTGTCGGAGAAAAATTTGAAAAGTTTTCAAGATATCGCGGTTTAAATTAGAAATAAAGAGCTACATATGTATCTAAAATTGGTCAAACCTTATTTTCTCGAAGTTTTCAAGATTATCGAAAGGTTTCACTCCGAAAGTTGACCTAAATCTAGCTTTTGAGTTTTTTTGCGTTTTTATCCAAAATTTGCTTTTTTTGCTTTTTTGTTTGTTTGTTTACTTGTTTTAATTTAATTTTTTTGCTTATTTTGTCTTATTCGCCCTATCGAACAGGATTTGCCCATCGGTCTAATGGACGATATTCACGATTGGATGCGTAAATTGCCACCTCGTTTGGACGAAATGGAGGACGTTTTGACGGAAAGTAGAATTTGGAAAAATCGTCTACAGAATGTTGGCAATGTTTCGGCTAGCGACGCGCTCAATTGGGGCTTTACGTAAAAATTTCGGATAATTTTTCGTTTTTTACATATTTTTATCTTTACTTTGTACAATATGGCAAATATAGACAGCTCAGTTTTTACCCAAAAGGTCAAAAAAAGGTTTGTCCGTGCCGACGAATAGCCCTTTTTTCTCTTTATTTACTTCAGTTTGTAATTATCGTCGATAATTGCGGATAGTTAAAGAAAATAATACTTTTTAAGAATTATTTTTCGTTTTTGAAAATTAGTAAAACCTTTTCAGATGTATATATTTACTTAGTGCACTAATAAGCTGTATGCACAAATGGGCATGGGGTTGTGGGGTGGGTGGTTATACTCATACGTGGGCGTGGAGGCTAGGGGTATGCACCCACCAGAAGGCCGAATACCCCCCCCCCAAAGACTCCTAAAATTTCCCCAATAGAATTCAATTTATTAAATTTTTTTCTCGCGATTTTTTGATGCTAATATGTAGATAGTGCTCGATATGAAACGTTAAAAAATGGTGTTTTTTCGCCATACCACCATTTTGAGACCATTTTTGGATCTTTTGCATTATCTAACCCCACGAAATTTATTACTTTATTTTTTCAACACCGCTTTACACAACACTATACAACGTAATTTATAGATAAGGCCAGAATGCAGCAGTGTTTTTGTATGTGTAAATATACAAATAGTGTAATCTGTGTGTCAATAAATTACATTGTATGATAAAGTAATGAATTTCGTGGGGTAAGATAATGCAAAAGAGCCCTTTTTTGACCTTTGAAAATCTTGCACTCCCCTCAGAATTTCGGTGCTGCCCTTCTATGGTTACACTCCCATAATCTGGACCCCCGCCGCAAAAATCGATAAACCCACACAATTGAATTTTTAGCATGTTTTTTGGGATTTTTGCCGGTTTTGGCCCCTTCAGGATTTTTTTGTACGAGACAAAGATCCTGAGGCTCATACAAAGATTTTCAGAGCCATCTTTGTACAATGTACGATGACTTTTTGGGGCGAAGTATCAGAAATGTTAATGTTTTTTGAGTATTTCTTTGCAAAATTTCAAAAAATTTTCGACGCTTCGCGCTGAATATCATAATTACATTCTATTTAAGCTCCAATTGGGGGCATTAAATACTCCAAAATCTATCCTTAAGCATCTTTGTACGGATTTAAGCATCTTTTACATCTATCTATACTGTTTTACAAAGATTTTATGCAGAAAAAACTATTAAACAACTTTGCACTGGTTTATACCAATTGAAGATAAAATTGACTTTTTTATCTTTGCGTTGCATTAAATTCATATGAAAATCGGTGTCTATTATGAGATTCAGTCAGTATAATGATGTATATTGCGATCGCTGTATTATTTCTGATTGTGTAACACAAGTTATTTTAGTTTTCTGAGTCAAATTTTATTTATAAATTCAACCCAAGACTCATGAACATTTTGGCGCTTCGCGCCGAATTAATATAACAAACTGAATTCAGGACAAAGTAACACTTTTTGTGAAGCGTGCGGGTCAAGGATAACAATCTAGTAGTATGTATAAATGTATATTTTGAATAGCATATCTATATATTGTATATATGTACCAAAAATTTTTCTCTCGTACAAAGACTTTCCAAAGATCTTTGTACATGTTCAAGGAAGCTCGTTCGATGAGAGAAATAGTGCTGCTGCCCATGTATGGTTATAACCAGGCACGTGGCTGACCGTTCTATTTTGGGGGGACCATCACCAATTTATGGGGGACTAAGCTCAAAAAATCCAAAAATCGCACAAATAATGTTTAACAAGTCCTTTCCGATTTTTCGGAATTTTTGGGGGGTCCGAATCCCCCCTCCCCCATCCCCCCAGAGATACGTGCCTGGTTATATACCCAACGTTAAGATGCTATGGAACCACATACGGGCGTGAAGGGACTGAGTAGTCTGGACCTCCCGAGAATCTGATTGACCACAAAGATCGATAGACCATCAGAATTGAATTTTGGTGCTCTTTTTAACCCCTGAGAGTTTAGCAACTGCCCATTATTTCTTAACTTCTTATTTCTTGCTATAATTTAGTCCTTTGTCGCATTTTTATTCATAAACCTCATCCTTAAATTGAACTTTCTTCGTATTCCGCAATTTGATCATGATTTAGGGACTATATTAGCGAAGCGATTACTATTATCTATCAATTAATATAATAATAATAATTATTATTATTATTATTATTATTATTATCAATAATATTAATATTGCTGTCACTATTAAATTAGTAAATTAATATTGAATTAATTAAATTAAAGTTAAATTAATAATGATTCCAGTGTTAGAATTATTCATCTGTTTTTGCATTCTAGCTTATTTACACTCGTATCATTTATGTGATTTTGTCATTGTCAGGGGTCCTTTGCTGCGCGGTTCCGGTGTAAAGTGGGATCTCAGAAAGACCCAACCGTACGACGGTTATGAAAACTTTGACTTTGATATACCCGTTGGCATCAACGGCGATTGTTACGATAGGTGGGCCATTGAATCAATAACTTTTTTGAATTTTTTTCTGCTATTTTGACTTTTTAGCATGCAAACAAGAGTAGGACAAAATAATTTATTCTTTGTTATTCCAGGATTTGACTAGGTATAACAATTTGATAGCTTGGCATTGCCGATTCATTTATGATTAAAAAAAGATGTCAGCGTTTTTCAAAAATAATATTTTGATATTTTCCTCCATTTCTTTTTCAGAATGATTTTTGGTTTTTTCAGCCATTTTTATTTATCCGAGCCGCACGCCTTTTTGTTGATTCTTCTGATTGACTAGCATACATACATGATCTTGGAGGCTTGAGGGTTTTCACTACACATGGGCGTGGGGGTATGGAAGGGAGTCTGGACCACCAGAATCCAGCGGACGCCCTCCAAATCAATAGGCCCCTGAGAATTGAAGTTTTGAGCTATTTTTAGCGATTTCGCTCAATCGGACCGCCCCACCCCAGAATTTGATTGCTGCCCGTGTATGGTTTTCATCCCACAAGAAAAGTTTTCACTCGCTCCCCCGGAAATTTTTTCG
This sequence comes from Mermis nigrescens, assembly GCA_036768485.1. Classification (NCBI taxonomy): domain Eukaryota; kingdom Metazoa; phylum Nematoda; class Enoplea; order Mermithida; family Mermithidae; genus Mermis; species Mermis nigrescens. The sequence goes on along the minus strand of JAVLUZ010000508.1, from coordinate 415,488 downwards.
CTCCCCCTCCAGAATTAGCGATTTAAAAAAAATTCGTAGAAAAGTTACTTTCATAAGCGTTTTTAGCAATCTGCTCGCTCAAAAGTTTTAAATTTTCTTGACTATATTTTGTTTAATTTATTGGAATTTTTGATTATTTGCTTAATTTTTTCGTGTTTTTTCCCTTCTAGAAAGATAGAGCATCGTCAGGAACGCAAAAAATCATGTTTTTTCGCGCACCAACCGTTTTTGAGCCCAAAAAAGGGACTTTAATATTTCACCCTTCCCCATTATTTCCATGCTGTGCTTGACTGGTATGGAACTTTCAGCGCGTACCTATAATATACTTGCTCACCCCCAACATATGTCCCCCTCACAGCTATAACGGGAAACATCTGGGAGATGCGGTCTTTTTAAAGAGATAGATAATACAAAAACTCGATGGCGCTTTTTTCTTTTTTTGTTTACACTTAATACCGAGTTTGTAAACGAGTGTGTAAAGTTTTGTTGTAAAGTTATAACATATACATTTTTCATTTTGGTGGTTTTTTTCTGCAGCCTTTACACAACTTTCTGTAAATGCCTCATACAATTTAACTGTATAGAATTGTAGAGGATTGAATTCTATAGATATTTATTTTTTGCTTTTTTAAGTTAGCATCAGTTCTTGATGGAGAGCGTAAAGAGTGTAAAAATCAGAGGGTGTAAAAACAGATTTTCGTTGCGTTTTTGCCTTCTTGATGTCAGAAACAACTTCGGTTTGAGTCCCGAGAAATTTGTTCTGATAGGAATGTACTACGGCTAACGGGCTACTTTCTGCTTACCATCAAACGATTTTACACAAATGTAATACGGAGTACTTCACACCCTAGTGAATGGTGTAAAAAAACAGGGTTTGTCTAACATTTCATCGATAACCTCTCCCGTTATAAGTTGGAATAAATTGAATAAAATTAAAATAAAGGGCGTTTTAAGGGCTACACATCGCAGCAAATCGTGTTTAAATAACTCAATATTGAATTACTTATAGAGGTGTAAAGTTCGAAATCATGGGTGTAACATTGAGCGAAAAACACGTTCTCTGCCCTCTTTTGATTGGTCAATATCTCAAGTATTTTATGGAATGGAAGTTTTCCACACATTAACGTACTACGAATTAAAGGCTATAAACTGGTTCAAACCGAATTTATCTACACTCGATAGGGAGTTGAGTTCAGATTTTTAAGATTTACAATGTGAATGGTGGAAAAATACGTTTTTGTCCCTTTTTTGTTAACTACTTCTTCCGTTTAGAAGTTGGCATAAGTCGAATAAAATAAAAATAAAGTACTTCTCATGGGGTACACGTCACAGCAAATTGCGTTTATTTACATCAATATCCAGCTTTTTCGGGCAGTGCAAAGCCCTAATTGGGGTGTCAATCGTGTTTCTGTCTCGTTTTTTTCTGCCAACTTCTCCGATTATGAGTCTGGACATGATCTCAAGTCTACAAATGTAGAACCAGAAATGAGACGTGATGTGACATTCGGGCGCGTCTGTGGTGTAAAGTGGTTCAAATCTAATGTTTATTTGTCATCAAGCCATCATGGAGACTTAATTTTTTTCATAAATGTTGATCGTAATATCGGAGTAAATTAATAAATTGATTCAATAAATAATTGATTACGAATATGACTAATATCTTTACACTCGGTGGTTGTGTAAAGTTTACACTGAAAATTAACTTTAGTTCTGGAGCCTCGCGGGAACTTAATTTATTTCAAAATGTTCTATGTAACGTCAGAATTTGTAAGAATCTGTCTTTATCTTCACCTGATAGTTGTGTGAAGTTTGCACTATTTATTTTTTGTAAATGTGTAAAGTTTACACTACAAATTGATTTTACTTTAAGAGTGTTGCAAACGTAAATTTTTCCAAAATATGTCCTTTAAGGTCAGAATTACGAATCTCACTGCATGTTTTCTTCACACAGCAGTTGTGTAAAGTTTACAAAGCTTAATTTTTTCAAAATGTTCTGTGTAACGTCAGGATTACGAATCTGATCGTAAGTATTCTTTACACCCAGTAGTTGCATGGAGTTTGTGCTGAAAACGTTTAATCTGTTTAAATTAGGTAAGATTGTCTTGTTTAATAAAAGATAATACTGATGTTCTGAACAATGTTGTTTTCCGCGTTCTTGGACTGATGTCATTATTGTGGCATGTTACCGTATGTGTTTACTGACTGATTTTCTCAAGTTATTCTAATTAAAAGTAGGGTACTAGCAAAGAAAAATGCTTCGATGGAGCAAAAAAGACGAATATACTTGGGATTACGGATTAGTAAGGATGTAAAAGGAGGGACTAGGAAAAAGCTTCCTGTGTACATGCCTAAAGTCGCAAAATCTGTTAAAAGTCAGACTTAGCAACGCAAAGAAATCGAAGTTTATTCTGCGGCCTCTGAGAAAAAATGTAGCCTTCTCTAAATAATTTTCAATGCTTCACATAAGAGTGTATAAATGTATTCTAAAATGTATACTTTCCCAAACTGCTTGCAAGTTGCAACGCTGACTTGCTTTGTATTCGTGATTGATAGAAAACTAAGTGCAATTGTATTCAAAGGTGTTTTATTTTACCCTGGGCATTATAGCAAGCAAACCTGGCGTCAATTAGTGCACACAATCGTTGCGGGCATGTATATAAGTGTACCTACATACATGTATGTTATTTGCTTCACGTAACGCGTTTCCTACAGCGTTAAACAAACAATGTCTTTCATTGTCTTGAATGCATTGACGTTCGCTATTTCATTCAATTAGCTTGCAGAGTCGCTCCTAATTTACTCCATCTACTTTCCCATAGCTACTGCATAGCCAACTTGCTGCTTTTTCAATCGTTGTTTTGGTTCAATAGTTTATTTCAATCTGCAGGCCGCAGAATATACTTCGATCTTTTGCGTTGCTTAGAGAAAGTCTGTTTTTTAACAGATTTTGCGACTTTAGGCAGATACATAGGTAGCTTTCTGCTAGTCCTCTCCTTAAACATCCTTAATAATCCGTAATCCTAAGTATATTCGTCTTTATTGTTCGATCCGAGCATTTTTCTTTGCTAGCACTGAAATCGCTAATTATAAAAACACTAAACGCAGCATTGAAAATTATTGGTTTCAATGCAATTCAGGCAGTCATGCTCTTTTTCACCTTTCTTTTTTTGGACATTTTGAATTGGCTGTGCGAGAAATGGGGCTAAAATCTGATTAATAGTGAACAGAAATGGATTTTTTGCAAAGATTCTAAAAATCGCCCAAAAATATGTATCAATTGAGCATTTTTTGGGCAGTCCTAGCGATGGGGTCAGTTCAAAGCCTTGTAAATTCTGAACTCTTATTATCTCTTATCATATTCGAAAACAATATTTGCAGGTATTTAGTACGCATGCAGGAAATGCGGGAAAGCCTGCGCATTATGGAGCAATGCCTCAATAACATGCCGAGTGGTGAAGTCAAGGTTGACGATCACAAGATTGTACCGCCAAAGCGGTCGGAAATGAAAGAAAGTTATCACTCGACGTGCAATTGGGGGTTTGGGGTCTTTTCTAGACATGCTAAGGGTGAGAGGTTAACTCATAGAGTAAAAACGGAAAATTTTCTGAGCAGAATGATGGCGAAAAATAGGTTAAAATATGAAATTTTCTTAAAAATTGCTTTAAATTGACCAAAAACTGTGGATTAACATTGCTTTTACGCTACTTTAGATTTAGTTTTCAAGGTCTTTTTGGTTCAAAAAAGCTTAGCAACTGACTCGGTAGACTAACCTGGCTGCGCACCTGTGGTATTGATCAGACATGTGGTGGGGAGGGTTTAGGGTTATCTAGACTAACTCATATATTTAATGGCTCAAAATTTTGGATAAGGATCTTCGGCTATTTTTAGTAGGTTTTAACTTAGGCCAAAAACGGCCAAAAAACACGTAGAAGTGGCAAAAAACAAATTTAAATAAAAATCGGAGGTGTCAAAATTTTATAATTCTGGGCTCTGGTTGATGGGAATGATTAAGATTGGGTGAGGAGATCCCCAACCCCCTGTTGCATATATTTCTAGACTCCTAACGAAGTACATACATATGTATAATGAGTCATATTTTTGGCAGACCAAATTAACTACTCTGATTCACGACCACTTTTGCCATTATATCACCTCTTCTACTTTGTTACAGGAAAGCATGGAAGCCCTGATACACCATTTCAAGTTTTACACCGAAGGGTTCCAAGTTCCACCTGGATCAACCTATTCGGCAATCGAAGCACCTAAAGTGTGTTTTGTAAACATAGTTATCTTGTTACGTTGCAAGTAGTTACATACACGCAGAGCCTTATTTACGGGGAAGGGGCGGTCGCCTTTCCCCTTGACCGAAAACATTATTTAAAAGGTGAGATTATGTAGGGAATTGATGGAAAAATTGCATCTCTTTTTTATGAAGTCATCGTATTTCTGGCTTTAGCGCGGAAAACGACCGTTTTTATAGCCTTTTAAGCATACATACACATAGGGGTGAGGTGTTACCCCTCCGCTGAAGGGTTAGCTAGATTACTGTCCGGCGATTTTGAGCTGGCGGGACGTTTCTTGCATCATTTTTGAGGTCAAAAGCAGTAAAAATGTTGAAATTTTTCCGTTATACTTTTATGAATTTTTGTGCTCAAAAAGCGCCCAAAATTTATCAATTTCTCTATTTTTTAGTGTTAAAAGTGATGTAATGCAGTCGAAATGGACTAAAAATGCTTTATAAATTAGATGCTACACGAAAAAACGTTCTACAGATTATTTTGACCATTTTGGTCGTTTAAACAGCAAAAAAAACCGTGAACATTGAATTAACTGTTTTGAATTTCTGGGAGTTTACCCCCTCCCCTATGCTGACCACCCTGACCTTGGACACCTTTGCCCCCTGCCAGAATGGCAACTGACCCGCCGCAAGATGGCTGCGACTCCCCCCCCTTCCAGAATTGTCAATTTTTTGTAAATGTTTGTAAAAGTTGTAAATAGTGTGCCTTTTTAGGCGTTTTTAGCTCATTTTATGCTCCAAAATCTCAAATTTTCTACGCTTCGCTCCACATGCCTATTTTTTGACCATATTCTGTTCAATTTAGTCATTGTTTTCAAATTTTTTGAGATTACTTTTACGTTTTTATGTTGTAGAAAAAGCGAGCATTGTCTGAAACGTCAAAAACAGTGTTTTTGACGTGTACCCATCGTTTTTTAGCCCAAAAAAGGCACTTTTTATAAAAATTTTGGGCTCACTCCCCACAGAATCCCCATGCTGTACATGTATCGTATGTACTCGTATATGTATATGTCTTTTTTATGGATGTTGTGTATTTACAGGGTGGCCCATAGAAAAGGCTACACACGTGCACACTGAGGGGGTTTGGGGTATTCCCTATCACAATTTTTGAGAAGCATACCCATTCAGACCATTTCGGACCAAAACCGATTGTTTGAACGATGAAAAAGCGTCAAATGACGTTTAAAAGTGTAAATTCAAGTACATTTACTTATTTTTTGAGCAGTAGACTGTTCAGCTCATTCATCCAGACACTTTTCTTCCATAATTTCGTATGTATTCGATGTTACAGGTCATTCCATCCCTCTAATTATTATTGCTCTTAGGCAAATTTAATCATAAATATTTATGAAGAAAAAATGCGACGAATTAGGTACCAAAATTTGACATTAAATGGGTAACAAGATTACTCATTCAGCCGCCCCCCCAGAAAATTCGGTCTACCCCCTCTCAGTGATCGGACCGAGGCCTCGGCCTCGGCCTCGGCAAGCCTCGGCGTTTTTTGGAGCCTCGGCCTCGGCGCCGAGGGCGAAGCTGAAAAGTGCCGAGGCGCCGAGGGTTAAAATCAAATTTGAATAAGTTTAATATGTCCGTTGAATATTAACTATTTAGAATGCATCTGCAGTACAAAGGCTATTTTTTATCTAGACTTTTCTTGTGGTTTTAATCGCGTACCCAGTTACACAAAGTTACATACAGCAAAGTGCCAATTTATTATTCATGTGATGACTAAGTTTTAATTTTCATGCTTGCTACATGGATCGGAAACACACATTCCCGAAGGGAGGGGTGAGGAGGTTTATTACCCCCCTCTCAGGGTACAAGACTCAAATCACTGTCAGACGATTTTTGGTGAAAACCTTTTGAATATTTTTGAACCTAATTTTTACTATGGCAAAAGTGCAGCTAACTATTAGAATTTCCCGAAGTGATACAGTATTTTTGAATGTAAGCAAGAGTAAATAGACAAAGTGTCACTATAAAACATGCATGTAACAGCTCAAAACTTTTGGGAGGGGCTCCTCGGCATACATGTAACGGCTAGGAATTTCGGGTGGGGGATTAGCGACTCTAATTCTATGTCAAAAATGGCAAAAGCACCTAAAATAGCCAACAAAGCGCAAATTTTCGCCAAAAATGGGGAGGGTGGGTCAAAATTTTCTGACGTTGGAGGGAAGGGTTAGGGGAGACGTCCAACCCTGCGTGGGTGGGGAGTTCCCCAAAGCCCTTCCTGTTACACGTATGGTTTTCGGCCATTTTTATGGGAGAGGGCGTAAATGATTACGAATTTTCGGCCCAAAATCGCAAAAACGCGGCTAAAAATGGCCAATAAATGCAGGTTTTGCCAAAAATCAATTTCGGCTCTTGCATTTTTTGGAGCCATTTTTATACAATGTTAAAATACTTCCTTGGACAAAGTGATATTAATTATATCGTTTTTCAGTATTTTTTTAGGAAATTTCAAAAAATTTTCGGCGCTTCGCGCAAAATATCGCTAATATACTGTATTTAGATTGAAGCAGAGGCATTAAACACTCAAAAATCAATTTTTGTGTAATCTAGGCATCTTTATGCAGATTTAAATATCTTTTGTATCCATTTATACTGTTTTTAAAAATTTTATGCAAAACAAGTACTATTTAATAACTCAGCACATTTAGCCGTTCAAAGATAAAATTGACTAATTTATCCTGATGTTGCATTGGATTTCTAAGCACAGTAGTGCTTATTACAATATTTAATTGGCATATTACAATATCTATAATATTTCTGATTTTGTAGTACAAGTTGTTTTAGCTTTCTCTGTCAAGTTTTATGTGTAAATTTCATCAAAAGCTTATAAAAATTTCGGCGCTTCGCGCCAAATAATCTTATGAACTATATCCAGGCCGAATTATCACATTTAGGACCACGGTTTTTTGTATTCGGCAAAGATTTTTCATAATGTACAGAGACTTTTCAGGACTGTCTTTGTACATGCACAAAGATTTTTGGAGAGACAAAAACTGTAAAAAGGTGTGAAATTCCCGAAAATTTTCGGCGCATCAGTAATTGTCTGTCCTATATATCTTTAAAATAGTAGAATTTGCATTTAGAATGGAAAAAATGTCAAATATTCAGAGACCCAGGAATTAGCTAAGATACGCTACCGAAGTTAACCCCTGTTTTACCACATTAAATCGCTACTGTACCATACTATAATAGTACACAAAAATTTGCATGTACAAAATGTTCAAAGACTTTTGGATACCATTTTTGTACATGTAAAAAGGTATCTTGCACAAAAAAAACACTGTTTAGGACTGCATGCCGGTTGCAGGTCACACACTGGCAGTATGTAAAAATGTGTATGTTTAAAAATATATTTATATAAAATATCTACAAAAATTTGTTCGCTCATACAAAGACACTACTTAATTTACCGGTCCCCAATTTTGGGATTTCACCCTTCCCTCAACTCTGGACCTTGGGAAACTATGATCGGAAAGTACAGTGCAGTTTCTGTCATATTACCTACCACACCAGAATTGGATGACTGAAAAAGCGTGTTTAAACATGCATTACTGCAATAGCGAGCACAACAATGGCTACAGTTCTGTCTTTACTTAGCTTATTTCGTTTGTTCGTTTATTTCTTTGACACTGTTTTCTTATTTATGTATAGTAATAAAAGTTTTTAAGTGCTTGTTCAGCCATATTTTTTATTATATTTTCGAAGTCTTCAACGGCAACTTGTTAAATTAAGTATGCTTTTATTCTGCTGACTTTGCTCAATAAATCCTTCACACATTTAATCTACTATTATTGAAAATGACATTCGATAAAGTGTTCAATATTACGATTATTCTCTAGCTCTTGTGCATACAAAATATTCTAAGAGCACTATTTATGGGTATAGGTACATAAGCTTGACCCTCGGCATTACCCTCGGCCTCGGCCTCGGCCGAGGCAAGGATTTTAAGGCGCCTCGGCCCGGCCGAGGCCGAGGGTTCAAAAAGTACCCTCGGTCCGATCACTGCCCCTCTCCAGAACTTTTAACCATATGCCTGTATGCAAGGCTACACCCGATCTTACATATTAAAGTGAGCAATTATGCTCATACAAACAAGTCTTTGTTTTAAGCGCATAAAAAATTTTGGCAAGGTGCCAGCGGTTCGTGCGATTGGGCGATTTGTTTGCATCATATATGTTTAAACCGCAGAATTTTTACATTATATCACATTACTGAGCATATTGGTATCTTTTTTAGCAATATATGCTATCAATAAAATTAATCAATTGTTTGAATCCAAAGAGCATGCGCTCTACTAGGTTTAAAAACTTAACGATATCGTCAAAGAAGAACAAATTGGTGATAGAATCAATGACAATCTCGGCTTTTAAACAATATTAGAGTAGGGTGTAAACAAGTAGCGATAGCGCTCAAATCGTTGGCAGCTGGCCAATATTGTTTACGCTATCTGAGAGGAGACATTTTTATATATTCAATGCAATCGGTCCTAAGGTTTTATGTTCTCATCAGCCGAAGTTATGACCTGTAACATTAGACTGTAGCCTTTTTTATGGGCCACCCTGTATATGTGTATTGCATGCGTATTTATGTTGTGTGCAGGCCCTTACCCGGGATTTTGGTGGGTACGGAATACAGTTACAGCCAGATATCGATAAATATTGGGGAATATTAAAAAATAATGGCATTTTCGAGGAAAAAAGTTTTGGAGAATATCATTTTTCGCTCCATTTAAAACTCGCCTACAACTAATCAATCGTGTAACCTAAACAAACGACTCATTTCGCGAAGTCCGCCTCGAGCTCAGCTTTGAAATTTTGTTCATTTGTGTTCTTTTACTCGACTTGCAGAGAAAAGGAATATATAAAATTACTGATGGCACAGAGGCAAGAAAGTTTTGTTCTAGACTATCTTGTCAGACTATGATTGTTAAGAAGACAAACAGCATTTAAAACAATAACAAGTGTTCTTTTGCTTGTCTTTCCGTTTCTTTGTGAATTCTTATCAAAAAAGGTTACAAGAACATGAAAATTATTATTATTTTTTTAAAAATAAAAACTATCACATGGTCAAAAAACCTGTACAACATGTAGACGTTCTCGTACGTTTTAGCACAGCAATGCTAAAGTCTACTCTGACCTTCTACGTCCTATCGGTTATAGCGTGACGCCTTACGGCAATCGTTGGCAAAGCTTAACAATTATTTAGTATTCTTATTTCGCGGCGAAAACTGTATTTATTGCGGTAAAGTTTATTTTTAAATTAAGAAAAAGAGGAAAAGTCAGTTGTAAAGCACAAAAAATTTTAGAGTTTGAATGAAGCATGAGCAGGCACGTAGCTGGCCGTCCTATTTTGGGGGCTAAGCCCAAAAAGGCCAAAAATGATACAAAATAACGTTTAAAAAGTCCTATTTGTCTGAATTTTGGAGGGGTGTGTCCGAACCCCTCCCCCCATTCCCCAATGATACGTGCTTGAACATGAGAAGTTAAACCTCACCTTATACTGGCGTCTAAACTTTCAGGGGAATTCGGCGTTTATTTGGTAGCGGACGGAACAAGCAAACCCTACCGTTGTTATATAAGAGCTCCTGGATTTGCTCATTTAGTAAGCTCTTGTTTCGCAGTAGTATCACTTGGTATGGTGTGCAAAATGACCATACATGTAACGGCTTGAAGTCTTGGATGGGGTCCCCAGCCACTTTTAGGGGAGAATGTGTGAATGACCTTCAATATTTAGCCAAAAATGGCAAAAACCTACAAATGACAAAAAACGCTAGTTTTTGTAGAAAATTTTTTACATTGGAGGTGGGGTGGTAGACGGGATACTTTGGGTGGCAGATCCCCTATCCCTGGTTACTTGTTTGAAAATGACTCATAGCTATTTTTTACGCGAAAATCATGTACATACATAATATGTAGAAGAATATTTATTTTTTTATTCGGAATGGCAGAGGAAATGAGTTAAGAAATTGAGGTATCCTTTAATTTGATCGTATTTGAATTTGGCCATGTAAATCGCATTTAAAACAATATGTGTGACTGGGGGCGTAACCAGGATCTTATTTCGGGGGGGGGCAAAATTTTTGAAGTTCTATATCTCGGAAACCATTAGGAGATACGCAAAAATAACGGCATTTTTGAGCGTTCCTCGACTGAGATCTATGCCATGGTGATGTAAAAATTTTTTGAAAAATGGCAAAATTTTGTGCTTGATTTCAAACTTGATAATCAGAAAAATCTATCTTCTAACCTATCGATACCACTAATTTCTCAATATCAAGTAAAGCCTGACTCCAAAACGTTTCGAAACTCTTTTCTTTGCATTTAATTTTGCGGTTTTGCAAAGAATGCTAATGCAGAAAATAATAAATCGGCGCGAAGCGCCGAAATTTTTGACATATTCGCTATTTTTAAGTCAAATCTGGGCCTCTAAGGTAAGAAAAAGATAGAAAATAAGCAATCCTGGGCGAAGCGCCGGAAAATTTTGAGATTAGAGGCTAAACAGCGTGCTAAAATCGCATTTTGGCTGTCCTCGTAGTTGACTTTGAAAATTTTTAATTTTTTCCTTTGGGGGACCCTTGTGGAAAATTAAAATATTTTCTCATTTCGAGGGGGGGCCAACCCCCCCCTCCCCCGGCTGGTTACGCCCCTGTGTGTGACAATTGTTTTTTACATCCAGGGCAAAAATAAAACATTCTTTACACATTTCTTTATTTTACCTCTAAACATGAATTCGAAAAAATAACAGATTTGGTTGATGAAACTGAATAAAAATGGCTTCACATGATACACAGGATTTATGCAGTAAGCAGCTGAAAATATGTAAGATAGTAATTTCTCGTCAACTTTTTATCCAAAACGTGCTCAAGTTTAGATTCATTTTGTTTGCTTCTCATATTTAACGAGATATCGTAATATTATTCAAGCAATTATACTATTATAATTTATACTTTAAGATAATCATCGAGTGTCGTTTGATAATTAATGGGTATTTTTAAAGATAATTTCTTGTGCAATTGAATGTCTTATCTGTTAACGCATCATTTATAAGTAATTTGTTTTTGTTCATTTTTATATGTGCATTTTTCTGGCACTCTTTGTTTAATTGATAATATTTCTTATGTAACATTTCATTTATTTGTTCAAATTCATTGATGACGAATAAATTTTGATTTTTTCTTAGTTTTCCTACTTTTTTACGTTCGTAAAGTGTTATACGTTTGTTTTATTTTTTCGTGAAAAGCAATATAATGATTGTTATATTTAGCTCAAATTCACGCCATGACGAAATATCATTTATTGGCTGACGTGGTTGCTGTGATAGGTAAGGTTGATTATTAAATTCTGATTTTGAAACGGCTTAAAATCGATTCAGAATTTTATGTTTAAATCGCTTTGATTTAAAGTGTATTATTATGACTTGGTTGGAATATCCATTCGGTTTTAAAGCTATCATCATCTGCAATATATCTAACTTTTATTACTACATTATGTATCATTCAAGACAAGTCATTTCAGTGATCTAAATGATCTCAGTTGTTAATATCTATATTATTTTATTGATTCCTGTGTATTTTATTGTGTTGTTGTTATTGTATTGTATTATGTAAATAGAGTTTTCTTTAATTTGCAACATTGCTAAAACATCTAACTACGTGCATACTTTTGTAATTAAAATGCAAATTCTGATACCATATTAAACATTGCTTCGTTTACGAATTTTCAGGAACACTAGATGTCGTATTTGGAGAAATCGATCGATAATTGTGCAGTGATAATGTCATTTATTTGTAGTTATTAACACGTGATAGTTGTTCATTTCGTAGAACAGTGTTGTTATTGTTTATAAATAAATATGATATTTTGAACTAGCTCTGCGTTTTTCTTGGTTTCTTTGCCAATTAATTTTCTTTGTTATTTAAGTTGTAGATAAGCCTTACGACTTTTTTAATTCTATTTTTTTGCATTTGAAAGTTCAGGCTGATTAATTTTTAGAATTGCTATTTGATAGCCATTCCTTAAATATCCATCAATTTTTCATTGACTGCAGCGTTAAATCCATCGATCTCTACTGCTGGCGTATTCATATTCTTGTTTGTACGTTATGCACTTTTCAATAAATATCTGAGCTTAGATCATTTTAGCTGATAATTTCTATTAAATTTCTTAATAAATCACTTCTATTTCAGTTTAACTACTACTAATTCTGCAGGAACAATTAAAAAAATATGTACTAAAAATATGCACTCGTATATCTTTGTTTCAGGGAAGGTAATAAAATCGCTGATTAGCCGAAGTCATATTAAGTGTATGTGTGTGCTATTGCATTGTTTGTTAGCTCCGCTAGGCCCCATCCAGGATTCAGCCAATGGGGGTGGCGGACCCAACATAAAATAATCTTTATCTAGGAAATTTCGTCTAAATAGCTCGCAAAAACCGCATCTTTCGACATGCTCCATCCATTAGGGTCATGCAAATTTTTTGAAAAAAGTTTCCTATAATTCCAAAGGTTATAAAAAGTATCATGTTTTGATCGTGCCTTTGCCAAAACTAGAAACTGCTGCGCATCCGGCGACGACAAAGACGTGTGATTTTTCCATCTTCCCGTGCCTTCCAAAATTTTTTCCCGCCAAAGGGGAAGGCGACCCCCCCTAAATACGGCCCTGAGCTTCGCATTGCCTCTTCTATGGGAAATGTTTCGCCAATCAAGCCGCCTAGTTTATCGTGGTTTTTCTGCTCGCCCATTTACGTTGCACGAAAGACCTATTGTCAGCGAAGATGCTGCAACGAAAATGTCGCGACTCATTTACCAGAGCCGGAAGCGCGGCATTTTAGAGCTTGACATTCTTCTCGGGTATAGATATTCGATTTCGCGTAATTTTACATTTATTGTAAAGGTACGTATAACATTTACTTAATTAAGGGCGGGGCGAATCTGCGAAAACTTTATTAGAATGGTTCCCAATGGTGGGCATTTAAATTCTTGAAGTGTATTAAAAAGGTCGTCAAAACAGATGAGCTAATAAATCCAAAAAGATAAAACCAGGAAAGATCTACAACCTATTGTTTTTGTGTGTAATCTCCTTCTAAGGAGCCTGTTTAAGTTAATGTGAACTAACACTGATAAGACGTCGGATTTTATTAATTTTTTGCATCGTTTTTCTTTGCCGTGCACCAAAATTGAGTACAAAGAAAGCAGTTAAAGGAATTTTAGGGTTAAGTTTGGGTCGGATAAATAGAAATCAGTCGTGAACCTAATTTAACGATACCTTTCGTGTACCACGTAAGAATTAGAAGTGGAGCGATTTTTTCAATTTTTTCACGTTGTTAGGAGCTCTTCTAGATAAGCTGAACAATATCATTATTGGCCAATGCTTTTCAAGGATCTGACTCCAAACATTTCGGCTTTTCTCAAGGTAAAATCCTGGATTTCGGCCTGCATGTAGTAACACAATGTTTAATTACTTCTATTGAAACATGCATACTCATAGGTATATACGTATGAACGAGTGAGATGTTCACCCAAGCACTGTTTTTTTAGCGCGGCGCAAAGGAAACCCGCCCTGCGCTAATGGGACATTTCGTGTATTAGCGCCATGCGCAAAGGCTTTTTGGGCAAAAAATTAGAAATTTAAACATTTTATATTGCATTTTTGATTTAAAAATTTTTAAAATTTTTTCGGCGCTTGGCGCCGACTTCTTAAGAATGAATTAATTGTGTTTGCCAACCACCGCTTTCCTGTTTCATCATAAGCGAATCCCTGCTTTAGCATCTTTGCAGTAATGAATCCTTGTTTTTGTGGTGCATGGTGCCAAATTAATTGTTTTCATTTTAAATTTATCTTTGAAATAGCCCAGCCTTGAGATACACATTGAGAAGATGCCAAAATTTCGGGCGCTTTGCATCTAATTATTGGTTTCTGTATAGCGGTTGCATTTTGCAATACACGAAAATTGAGTGCAAACTGCAAAGACAGCTTGAAGAAATCGCTCAGTCTAGTATAGGCAAGGCAATGAGAAATCAGGTATCAAATTGATATTTTTACCATTAGATTTCTTGTTCGAGTTGGAACCAGTAGTAAGAATTTTTTAAATTTCTTGCCAGAATTTATTGTCAGTCAGCAGTACATGGAGCGCATCAGAAGTTCAAAAATGCCCTTATTTTTGCCTATCGCCAAGCATTTAAAGGTTTTTTGGTGCGCTAATGAGAAGCTCCGCGCGCAAACGCTCTATCCTGGCCATTAGCGGCTGCGCAAATGGGGGTGGCGCTAAAAAAAAATCCCTGCACCCAAGGTTCTTTGTCTCTATCCCAAGTTGAGACTCTCACCGTACATAATTCTCTTTATTTTTGGGCAATAAATTACTTATAGGTACATAAATCTGGGCATTTTTTGCGATTTTGGTCGGACGCAAATAGGGGTTTCGCAACCTCTCGTTCGAGAATGGCCGGTTACCGCCCTCCAATCCAAAATTTTGGGCTCTTATGTATATGTACATACAGGCCCAAAGGAGGGGGCGGCTGTCCCCGTTGGCCGAAAAAAATTTTTATCTGCGATATAATACTTGGAAGGATGGAAAAATTGCATTTTTTTGTTGGAAAATCATCGAATTTTCTCTGCCTCGCGTCATAAGAGAAGTATTTTCCATAATTTTGCCTTAAGCGCCACCAAAAAAATCACTTCACACAGCTTATCTAGAGTTGAAAGTTTTTTTTCGAAAATTCGAATCTTTCGATTTTATTGCATATATCAGGTTGAACAATGTCGGAGAATGCAGTTTTTACTCTGGTCTGTTCCATTCCAAACGGCCCATTTTCGCAAAAGTCTTATTACTCTATTAGTTTTTCATTGCACAAATTGGCTTTTTCAATTATGCTCTCGTAGCGGCCGATTGCTTTATACTCTTCTTATTTATGTTTAACGCGCTTTGCTAAACATGTGGCACGTGGAACAAACTGCCGCAACAGTTAAACCGTATAATATTCTGCTACAGTAATAAGTCGTAAAGCGAAAATGGGCCGTTTGGAATGGGACAATAGCTTTCTAAGCGAAGTTTCTAAGATATAAGTCAATTTTCCTTGAGTCCCCCCTTGGGCGAATCCTGGATACGGGCCTGTACACATGCGTAAATACTTGTTTCAATCGGAAAATCTGGGCTACTTTAAATCGTTTGCTTGAACAGCAGCAAAATATTGTATAACCTATTTAAAGGCAAATTTTCTGGAGTATTTCTGATAAGCGAAAGCTTCCTGAATCATCATAAATAATATGTTTGTGTGTGATTCAGTCATCGAAAAGGGGAATAAAATACTTGAGGGAAACTGAGGAAACTGAAATTGAGGGAAACCAAGTCCTCTATTTTTCGCCTTTAAATTAACGAAGTTCTTCAAAGATCGAAAAATCAAACGAAAAGTGTCTCTAAAAGACAGTTGAATAACACGTGTTATTCATATAATAGTTCAGTAAGTGGGTAATTCAAACTGGATTTCTGCATAGATGCTTAATTTGTGATTTAGTGGTAGAATAAACTTATTTTTGCTATGAGGAAACTTATTTTTGATATCTTTTGATAAAAATTCGAATAAGGATAGAGAATCCTGCGTACGAGTACAAGCATTCTGTAGATGGGTCTGATATGGCCCTTAAACATACATGTAACAGGCAGGTTCATGGGAGGATCCCGCAACTCAAAGTCGATCGTCCCTCCCATCCATAGGTGGGCAGCACCAAAATTCAGGGAGGTGCAAGATTTTTCAAAGGTCAAAAAATGGTCTTAAAAATGGTGGTATGGCGAAAAAAACAACAAAATATTAAAAATTGAATTGGGGGAGTATTTTGGCTTCTGGGGTGCATACTCCCCACGCCCAGGTGTGCTCCCATCCCCCAAAGTCAGAAAATGTTTACCCCCAATCCCGATAGTTGACGAAAACTTACGTTTTTCGTCAATTTTAGGTGATTTTTCGTCCTTTTTGGCCAACAATCGGACTTCATGTATCCCCCACAAGGGGCCGGGGACCTCTACTCAAAATTTCGAGCATGACATGTCTATCCTTGTGAAGTGACTCTGGTATTTTCCTTGATTGAAGATGGTACAAAATTTTTTGTTATAATTCTTATCTATACGTGGATATTTTCAGGGCATTCAGCGACAAAAAGTTGGCGTCTCTTACAAGCGAACAAATAGATAAGTACGACAAGCTTATTAACGGTGGACATAACGAATGGGATATTTGGTATTGGACTTCAGGTAAACGGTATAACGCTTTTTAAATAATAAATAATTTTATATATAAAGATGATAATAATAATAATAATAATAATAATAATAATAATAATAATAATAATAGTAATTATAATAATTATAATAATGATAATAATTATGATAATAATAATAATAATAATAATAATAATAATAATAATAATAATAATAATAATAATAATAATAATATTAATAATAATAGTAATTATAATAATCATAATAATGATAATAATAATGATAATGATAATAATAATAATAATAATAATAATAATAATAATAATAATAATAATAATAATAATAATAATAATAATAATAATAATAATAGAAATAATAAAGATTTTTTCACACAAAATTGTCTAAAATTTTAAAATTTTAAGAAAAAATATTGCGTCAAAAGTGATTTTATGTGAAAGTATACAATGTAAAACACTGAAAAAACGCTATGTCGCGCTTTGAGGGCAAATTTTTGGACCTATTTTTGGCTGTTTTTGGAAAAGTAGGGATACCGCCCCCTTAGGAAAATTCTAGATCCGCAACTGGTAAAATAGACTACATTCAACAAAATTTTATTCAATGCTTTTATTAAGAAAAAAGCTGTCGTCTCCTTAGCCTGCCCTAAATAAAGCGTCAATAGGCAATATTTGATGTTAAAGCATGATTGTGTGTGACCGTATATACATAGGTACGTTACATACTATATTATGTTCAGTGAACCGCGAATATGACGTACAGAATGGACAGCAACATTATCTGGAAAATCAGTATAGCATGTGCAGTGCAGGCCAGACTGCATCTTATGCTACCCTATGACTTCCAGTGTTAACAGGAATTTACTGCAGCGATTTTCACAATTTTTGTTTCATTTTCATTTTCGTTTTTTTCCTAAAAATAAATATTTTACGATTGTGGTGGTGATAGACACTTTATTTGGTGTTATTTCCTTTTTCTGCTATTATATTGTGCTCTGACTAAATTTAATAAGCATAATGTCAGCAATTAGTACGTTCGGTCACTATGCAAAAAACGAAAAAATTCTCCGGCCTCCGGCCGATTTTTGGATGTCCTCCGGCCGGAGCACCGGAGTGGAAAAAATGGCCGGATTTGCCGGAGGCCGGAGCCGGATCTCCGGTCGATCACTAATAACAACAATAATAATAATATCAATAAATAATATACGTCTGTTTTTTCAGGATTTTGACCTAATGAATGTTTTCCTTCTAACCGATTGATTGAATGTTCTTTTGGTATTCCGATATTCTCTAAAATATCGTTCTATTTCTATGCAATTAGAAATTTAATTCTTGGCTTGGTTTATATCAAAATTTACTTTTTTCACTCCTTTTTCCCGTACTCTTTTAAACTGCGTTGAGGAACGATCAGTAGAATGATTTTATGTCGCATAAGACTTTTTAGGCGGATTGCCTTCAGCGTTGCGTTCATTATTATTTTACGTTAAAACTTGAAATCTCATGTTTCTATGGTGAATATGAACAAAGAACTTAAGTTTTGATAACAAAGTGGGAAATATTGGGAAAATATGTTTTGGTAACAAATTGGAAAATATTTGACAAATGCGTGTTTAGTTCGAAATGTGAGAGGAGCAACGGCTGTTTTTTATGAATTATTTTT
The DNA here is from genome assembly GCA_036768485.1 of Mermis nigrescens. NCBI lineage: Eukaryota > Metazoa > Nematoda > Enoplea > Mermithida > Mermithidae > Mermis > Mermis nigrescens. Next base: position 397,296 of record JAVLUZ010000508.1, on the reverse strand, counting down.
TAATCTTTTATCCTTTTTCCGTTTTCTGTATGCTGTCTTTGAATGTGGGACCTCGTTTCTGTAATTTACTCGACTGAAAAGACGATTCAAACTTTTCAATCATTGCCAAAATTGTAGCCTATTTATTGATGTTTTTTCATTTTTTTCAGGCGCGAGACCAGTCCCTCCGGAACACGACACGGACGTAATGAAAATTTTGCAAAGTTTTGTCCGCGAAGCTAACAAAGATTTTTTCCAAAAGGCGAAGATGGAAAAGTGATTCTTTCAACGTCATGTAATGTATTATATATTTGTGTATGTATATACTTGTAACGGCATCATTCTGTAGGGTATATGTGATAGGTTCTGATTTTTCCTTAATACTTTAGTTTTCTATTCCAAGTAAAATTTATCATTGCTTAAAACTGTATTATATGCAATCACTGTTTTTATTTTTGTACGGGACAGATTTTGAAGCTCGTACAAAGATTTTTAGAGCTATCCATGTACATCTTTGTACACAAAGTATAGGCAGTTTTGACCAATTTTCGATTGTACAAAAAAATCGAAGTTTTTTGTACAAAAAAGAACAGTGTATGCAGTCATTCAAAATTGGCATCTATGGAATGGATTCCCACTGAATGGATTTGAATTCCTAATTATCGATTGCGATATACATTTTCCCCCTATTATCTAGTATTCATGGGCGTGAGGGTCTGAGGGGTCTGGACAATAGATGCAAAGCATGGCCGATCTGGGGGATCAATTGATTGACGTGTGATCTGGGGGGTCAAAATTGAGTTTTTTGGGTCAGAATGACCTCAAAAACTGGTTCAAATGATAAAATACGTTAAAATTACGTTATTTCGCTGTTTCTGGTCAATTTCAAGCGCTTTTGAAGAAAATTTAATTTTCATTTATTATTGGCCTAATTTTGCGTCACTTTCCTCTCAGAAAATTTTCTATCTTTAAGGGTCTAGATTCCAGCCCACCCTCCCCCGTGCATGTCAGGTTTGAACCACGCATGGGCATAGAGGGTCACCCACCACCCGAGAATCTGGCGGACCCCCCAAAAATCGATAGACCCCCGAGGATTGAACTTTTGGTGCTATTGGCAGTTTTGTTACATCGGACCCCCAGAATTCGGTCGCTGCCCATGTATGGTCTGGCTGGACCCCCTCCCCGAGAATCCGACGGACTCCCTAAATCGATATAACCTCAGAATTCAATTTTCGGTGCTATGTATTTTCGCCAGTTTCGCCCCATCCAACCCGCTAGAATTTGGCTGCTGCCCAACTATGGCATCTAGTGAAATGCTCTTGCTTATTCGATCTGTTGCACGAGCAAACATTGTGCTTATGTGCATGGCTTGCTTATTATGTACCTGGAAAACTGACACCTTGCTTCTCTACGCACAGTTGTTCATTGTTGCGGTTTTTCAAATAGCTGAATGATTGAATTTGCTTACTTTCAGTCTACCGATGTTATCCCTATTGAAATAGGAATCGTAAAAATGACCCTTCTTATTTTTAGATAGACATTGCTCCAATTTAATTCAGTTTTGTACGCTGTTCATTCATGCGATACGCAGTAAAACCGCATCAGCTGCGAGTATTCCTTCGGTTTCGTTATGCAAATGAGTGTTTTGTGTTTTATATCTTATAAGAATTGATTATTGCCATTAGATTAGTGTCCGTTAAAAGCTTTTTGGGTGCGGTATTAATTAATATCGTGCGCGCTTGTTTTCGCGGCTTTAATCAACTGAGCCAGCTTTTTATATTATTGCTTGATGAGGTTTCCATTCATTCGATAGCTTTGGTTTCATGCCTCGCATGTTTATTAGTCGTTCCGCCGCAAGCCCTTTGGTTATATTACACGCATCTTCCGTTGGCTCTATTTCAAATAATTACCATCGATCATTAAGTGTTGTTGCCTAGCACTCTTGCTTGTTTTACTGATTCTGGTCAATGATTCGTTCCTAGATGATAAATCAATCAATCCCGTTTCAAAATTTAGCTCTTTATTTTGTACATACGCTGCAAATTCATTCGTGAACTTTAGACCGAAGTGAACTTGGGGCTTGAATCATTTGGACCATGCGTGTATACATACATAGGCGTTGGGTGGGAGGCTTGTTCGGTCAGTCGGACCTCCAAAATTTAAAATGGAATTTAGGGATCTTTCATGATGTAGACCCGATTAGACCGTCAGGATTTGGGAACTGTCGCCTACGTCTGGTTTCGACCACACTTGGAATTTAGGGAGTGGTCTGAACCAGACAAGACATGCACTTGGGGAGGGGGATGGGGGTCTTGACTATACATGGGCAGCACCAAAATTCTATAGGGGTCAGGATGGAGTAAATCGGCCTAGAATGTTACTAAAAATTGAGTTCTTCGGGGTCTAAAGTAATCTATGAAGGGTACTTCAATGTCTGGGGGCGGGTACAAACCCCTCCACGCCCATGTGTGGTCTAAACCAAACTTTGGGGGAAGGGGGTTTGGGGGTATGCCCCCCTCCAGAAGTTGGAATACCCCCCAGAAATCAAAATACCCCCCCCCAGAATTCAATTTTTGAAATTTTTTTTTGCTATTGCAATTTAATTTTAAATTTTTTTGTTATTTCAATTTAATCTATTTTAGCGCTCATACCAGTTTTAGAGGTCATTTAAGCCCAATAAAGTTCAACTTTTGACCCCCCCAGACCGCTTGACTCTCTAGATCGGCCATGCTGTGCACCTACTGTCTGGACTCTCCAGAATCTGAAAGACCCCCAAGTCGATACAAAGACTCCCAGAATTGAATTTTTGGTGCTATTTTGGCAATTTGGCCCCATCGGACATCCCACAATTTTGTTGTTGCCCATGTATGATGCCGACCCTTTTGTCTGTGCTTCCAGACAGAATTCTTGTATATCTGCCAGGTTTAGTCTGCTTCATGACAATTTTATAATTTTCCAGTTTTCTTAACTTGACGTGATTTTCGATGCTATGTGTTAAAAAGATGCTATTTTCCCTCTTTTCTGACAGCTGTTTGCTGGTCGCGCCCGCGTTAGGGTAAAATTATGAGAATATTTCACATCTGAGAATTTGAAGATTCTCTAACAAGAGATACAATTTTTTTCTATCTTTCTGTGCACTATCTTATCTTTAGAATTTTTTTGGTTTAAATGACAGCAACCGATTCTTCTCCCCTCTTAGACTGTAGGTACGTGCACATTTTTTTAATCAAACCTGATTTACGGGAAAGAACATCAATGGTAGGTATGTTTCTTACTTTTACAATTAAATTAGCACGAAAAAAGACAATAAATTCATCTGGAGTTTCCAAGGCTAAATATGGACAAGTTTCATATGTTATAAGAGTTCGAAATATTGTGATTCTGCTTTTAATTTAAGACCATCTAATTGCAGCTGCGACAGCAATAAGTAAATCATTGGCAGTCATTTCTGCATTGATTACGAACTATTCAATGCCCCAAATTTTAGGTGAGTCCGTCGACCTGTACAAAATTTCTTTTTCCTTGAGATAAATATGAGCCTGAAACCGCATGCCTAAATTACATTTACTGCGCCTAATATACATATGTATTATATGAAATTTTGGCAATATTCTGAAAACTCGGCATTTTGACTTTGAAGGGTAGGTATTTTGACAGGACATGCTTACAGACCGAGATTCAGACGAAGACAAGAGAAAAGGATTTTATTGTCTATTTTTGTAAATTTCTCTATGGTATTTAGTTGTTCTAGAAGGCTTTTTTTAAGTTCTAGAAAACTTGACTAAACTTGCAGATCGAATCGAAATGGACATAGAAGCGACCAGATTGCGAACGCACGAAAGCACGGTGAAACTGAGGGAAGCTAGAGTGAGCTTTTGTTAATAAGCATGAGGCAAATATCGTGATATTCAGAATAACTCAAGCTTTGCGATGTTTTTCGTATTGGAAGTATGATCATGCCTAAACGTTCTCAATTGATTACGTAAAATTAACACTCTATTGTGGCGGTGAGGGATGTGGCTCTCAGGCCTACGGAGAAGGGGAAATTTCAAGAAGGAATTATGCAAAATGGGATCAGCAGACAGACAGGACCTTGCATGGGCAGCAGCCGAGTTATGGAATTCTGGGTTGTGTGAGACCGGCAAAATTCCAAAAATCGTACCATTCAATTCTCATGTTCTAACGATTTCGGAGTTTGCCTGATTCTTGGGGGGTAGACCCCCAACCCTCCAAGTGTGGCCAGGACGGATTCTGATTTCATTATCAGTTTTCTTAGCATGATGCCTCATCTCTTAAACATTATTATGGATAAATATATGCACATTTGTATTGTCTGACTCTTCTAGATCCTAAAGCAATTGTCTATTTGTTTACAACCTTTCGATGTCAGTGGATTTGTATAGGAAGGGATTGAAACGATTTTTATTGTATTTCTAAAGACGGCTTTAGCTTTTCTCCCAATTTTGATTAGAACCCGTACGTCTCATGACAGATACAAAGCATAAGCGGTCTGGATGGAGGTCAACAGGGCTTTTTGAATAAAAATGGACCCAAAAATTGGTACAAATGCTAAAATGGAGTGAACAACTACACCTGGGCGTGGGGGGGGTTTGAAGGGGTATGCATCCCCCCGGAAAAATTAAAATACTCCCTAGAAACCAAAATACCTTCCAGAAATCAATTTTTGACAAATTTTTTCGTTTTTTTCGCAATTTTTCTATGCCAATGGATAGTGCTCGATGTGAAACGTTGAAAATGGTGTTTTTTTCGCCCTACCACCATTTTAAAGGTCATTTTTTGACCTTTGAAAAATCTTGCACCCTCCCCCCAGAATTTTCTTGCTGCCCACGTATGGTGACAGACAACCATACATGGGCAGCACCAAAATTATGGGAAGCGGGGGGCAAGATTTTTCAAAGGTCAAAAAATAGTCTTAAAATGGTGATATGGCGAAAAAACACCATTTTTTCAACATATCGCACCGAGCACTATCCATTGGCATCAAAAAATTGCGAAAAAAATTTAAAAAATTGAATTCTGGGGGATTTTAGTTTCGGGTGGTATACAGCATTCTGGGGTGCATACCCCCCCAAACCACCCCACCCCCCACGCCCACGTGTGGTGACAACTATGTACGTTAGTCCACAATTTCTGATAATTTTCAAGATGAAGATTTTTTGCAAAAAATTATTTATTTTCATGCCTTTTGGTCCCCACAAACTTTCCACTTTCCGTCTACATGCATGCTGCTCATGACCTGTGCAAATTTAGCAATCACCGGTTTCTGTATACGAGTAGGTGTATGTATTATAGATAACGCTCAGACGAAGACGAATTAGCTGTCTGATTATTATTTGTTTGTTGACTGTATTGCTCACTTTCATAGTATTATTTTTGCTGTATCGGATATTTCGACAGTAAAGATTATAAATATCCGATTTTAATTGGAATTACTAAAGTACCTACATGCAGCTGCATACACACATACAAACATAAGTAAGCTACATAGAGAGGTACCTGTTTATGTACCTATATGTTTACTACCTAACCCAGTGGCGGATCTAGGATTTTTTGTTAGGAGGGCGGAACCCCAAATTTGTCCGAAAAATTAGTGCATTACGTTCTCGTAGCTGTTTTTTTGCCGCCTTTTGATAGACAGCATCATTTGTGATCGAAAAAGGTTTAAAATTTTCGAGGATTTCAAATTAGTGCAAAATTGGGTAAAAGCGCCGAAAAATACTTGAAAAATCATTGTTAGAAGAACTAAAACATCTTGTTCTGCGCATAAACTGCTCATCCAATGTAAAAATAGGTTTTTAGAGCGCCAAGAAAGTCATTTAATGTCATTAATGAGTAATCAGGGGCGGATTTAGGGGGCGGCCGCCCCCCCCCATCGGCCCAAAATAGTGCGCAAAATTAAGCATTTTTGAGCGATTTTTAGCGATTTTCGGGTTAAAACGGCTAATTTTTCCGCCCAACTCAGGGTTCCGCCTCCCCTTAGGGGTACCGCCCCCCTTTAGGAAAATCCTAGATCCGCCACTGTGAGTAGTTGAAGAAGCTTGTTATGCAGTGAAAAAGTAATACAGTAATACGACATGCGAAAATGGGCCGTTTGGAATGGAACAGACTATATATAGTAATGATATTCATTTGACTATAAAAATTGATGTGGCGTGTGCACGTTACACACAACGTTCAAATAGAGTAGGTATACCTTTTTTAAACGTACTGTCACAGCGGTATCCTGCTGTCATTTTCAGTTCCTCTAAACAGCATGAATCTTGAAGGCGAAGTGGAACTTTAGTTTGCGGGAATTTATTGTAATAATAAAATCAGTAAAGAGCTAAGCGGAAGTAATTCGCCAGGCTTATATTCAAGATTTACAAGAGAACATTTTATCTCGAAGACTACTTCAATTTTCGCGATTGCTAATGAAGAGTGCATTTTTTCGATGTTTTTTAAGATGCTCAACCATTTGCGACTTTTAAATTCGAAATTACCGAATATTTCTACCCCTTCTTAGCCAGTTAATATCAAATTAGTATGATTAGTAAGGCGCTTGTGCCGCAATTTTTCATACTTCGATAGAAATTCAGGCGTTTTTATTTTTTGAAGCGAATAGCATGATAAAATGTTTCACTACTATTTAAATTTGAACTTGCACTGTCGAAGAATGAAAGAATACAACTGTTTTTTACTTCTTCAAAATTCTGTAAGCAATGTTTAGTGATGCTGTAGTGGAAAAATATTTCAAATGTAGCACGTAGCACCGAAATCAAAACTTTTATAAACGAGAAGAAGCGAATTTTCTACATTTTGCGCATTCTCTTCAAAAAATTGTTTGAACGCTATATTAAGGCAGCGTCTGAAGGTCTTCTCTCTGAACAAAAATTGTCGTGCGTCTTTTAGCGTAAAATATATGAAAACGAAAGATTCTAGTAAATTTAAAACTTCGAATAAGTTTTTGACAAAAACTGAGACGACTGATCAGTTTTTTTTGACGCCATCGTCATATTTTCATATTGCGAAATTGTTCGCTATTGGCCTCTTTATCGTAGTAACCGTTTAGTGCAATTTCAGTTTAGATTTATTTAATTCGATAAGCAAGGAAGGCTCATAAGGCCCACAGAGGCAAAAATAAATTTTTCGTAAAAAAAATATTTGATGTCATCCAAAAGCAATAAATTAAAATAATTTTTGTGTTTTTACGCTTACACCATCTGTTCAGACAGCAATCTTATAAGGACAAATTTTTAGTTCCTTTGTCCCTGTCTGATTTCTCCAAATCAACCATGCTTTCTGCCTAGATGAGACCATAGGTGGGCAGCACCAAAATTCTGAGGGGGTGCAAGATTTTTTGAAGGTCAAAGGTCTCAAAAATGGTAGTATGACAAAAAACACAGTTTTTCAACGTTTCTCATCGAGCACTACCCATTAGCATCAAAAAGAAAAAACAAGAAAATTTCAAAAATCGAATTCTGTGAGTATTTTAATTGGGGGTGGTATTCGGCCTTCTGGGGGTGTATAGCCCCAACCCCCCACGCCCACGTGTGGATGGGACCTACCTATTAGAGTTCCATAATGAGATGACACATCACATACAGAAGAGGTTCGTTGGGTTGGATGGTCGATCTGAGGAGTCAGCCGGTCTGTGGGGTCGGTTGGCAGGGCGGATTTGAAGTGGGGCGGGGGAGGGCGGCCGCCCTCCCTCATTGGCCAAAAATATTTGGCGAGATAAAGAAAGGATATGCAATTCGCAATGATTTTTGGCCGTCAGTAACTATAATTTCTCAAATTTTTCCGGCGCTACGCGCCGGATGATACCTATTAATGATATTTATTTACTTTTTTGGCGACCTGGAAGCACGGTTTTTTTTTGTATTCGGCAAAGATTTTTCCCGATGTACAAAGGCTTTTCGGGGCCGTCTTTGTACATGTACAAAGATTTTTGGGAAAACAATAATTGCAGAAAGGTCTAAAATTCGCAAAATTTTCGGCGCTTCGCGCCGAAATGAGTAATTTTGTATTCTATATATTTAAATAATGGCAGAAATTGCATTTCAAAAGGAAAAATGTCAAATTTTTCGGTGCTTCGCGCCGTTTTAAGACGATTCCTAATAATTTTTGTCCTCATAAAACCAGAAATTAGCCAAAATACACTACCAAAGGTCGAACAACTCTATTTTTATCACACTAAAGTCGCTACCGTACTATATCATAGTAACCGAAAATTTGTGTGTACAAAATGTACAAAGACTTTTAGGGACCATCTTTGTACATGTACAATCGGACCTTGTACAAAAGAAACACTGCCTGGAAGCCATTTTCTGTTCATGTAGGTTTCAAAACAATTTTAACAGCAGAAACAGCTATTTTTGCATAGATTTCTTATATTTTCAATTTTAAAAGTTTCGACGTTTCGCATCAAATGCTATGAATACAGGAGATCAAGCAGTAAATCATGCTTCTACACATCTATCACCTTAATTTCACAAATTTTCCGGACGCCAGATTTTTTGTTGAAGTCAAAGAAATTTAATGATTTTTTCGCACAAAATTGTCTAAAATCTTAAGATTTTTAAAAAAATTTTGCGTCAAATATGATTTTATGTCAAAGTATACAATGTAAAGCAACGAAAAGATTCTATTTCGCGCGTTACGGGCTAATGGACCTATTTTTGACTGTTTTTGGTAGAGTTCCTAGATACGTCACTGTCGGTTGGTGAGTTTTTCGGCCAAAATTACTTCGAAGACTGGTATAAATGCTGAAATAGCGTCAAAACTATAATATTTTTATCTATAATGTTTATTTCTCCATAATGTTTATCCATATTGTTTATGTTTATCCATAATGTCGGTAAAATTTCAAGCACGCTTGCAGAAAACTTTTGATTTTCATTCATTTTTTGCCGTCATTTTGCCTCATTTTTCACAAAGCTTCCCATTTTTCCATTCTGGGATAGTCAAGTAGACCCCCGAAACCCCCGTCCCACGTGACTATCTCTGATTAGAAGCTATGTCTTTAACGTATGACCAGTGAGTTGGCCAGTAGAAACATTCCGGAGTGTTAATATACGAGCACAGAAAAACTAATCATTATAATTTAATGCATGTTTCAGTTATTATCAGAGACAATGCATGGCCGGTCTGGGAAAGTAGCCAGAGATCTTTTTGAAGCATCTGCATTGATGCTTAATAGAATAAAAACTGCCAATCTATTTACAGTTTGTCTTGAATTTTAAGCACCATAGCAGAAAATATTTGATTTTGATCTATTTCTGAACTTCGATTTGCCTTTTTCCCTAAAAAATTTCCCATTTTCCCCATGTGCATGATCTGCTTTGGATCCTCTGGAATTCGACATATTTCCGCAATTCTCAGAATTAAATATTATTTATAAATTTTTATTCTTTTCTGCGAATCTGTAGAGCCATTAGACATAGGTGTAGCCAAGGGGGCCATGGGGGCATATCCCCTCTCCCAAATTTTTCAGAGACTTTGTTGGTTTTTCTGATGCCATAACTGTGTCCAGAAAATTGAGTTCAAAAAGGCAAAAACGTCAAAATTTTCCGGCAATTCGCGCCGAGTCATTATTATTTATTGTTATATAAATCTAATGAGTATGCTTGTTGAGCATAATAGTAAAAGTGTGAAAATGATTGCGTACCAGTTTGTCGATTCTCTGCCTTGCTTGTCTTTACAAGGACACATACATGTAATCCTATTTTAAATGATGGCCAAATTTTCTTGTGATTTTGCGCATATTCTGTTTTCTGAACTGCATCTTGTTGATAAGAAGGCCGGCCACAAATGGGCCTAAAAACGGTTAAAACAAAATTTTATATACATCTTTCTGAATCTTGTTGGCAGCAGGAGCGGATTTAAGGGGGGTGCGGGGGCGGGCGGTCGCTCCCCATTGGCCAAAAATATTTGGCGAGACAAAGAATGGATATGTAGTTTGCAATAATTTTGACCGTCCGTCATAATTTCTCAAATTTTTCGGCGTTTCGCGCCGGTTAATACCTATTAATGACATTTATTTACTTTCTTGGCGACCTAGAAGCCAGTTTTGCTCATATACTAGATTTTAAAACAATTTCAAGTGCAGAAACAGCTAGTTCAGCTAAGATTTCCTATTTTCAAGCATAAGTTTTTAAAATTTTCGACTATCCGCGTCAAATGCTGCAAATTCAGAAAATCGAGCAGTATAGTCAAGCTTCTAAGCGTCTTTCCGCCTAAGTTTCTTTAATTTTCCGGCGCTTCGCCCCAAATTTTGCTAGTTTTATAGAAATTTAGCGATTACTAGTACGAAACTGTCAAAATTTTAAAATTTTTTAAAAAAACGTTGCCTCGAAATTGATTTTATATAAAAGTAGACAGTGTAAAACGCCGAAAAAACGCTATTTCACACGTGGAGAGCAAATTTTGGACCTGTTTTAGGAAAAGTTGGGGTACCGCCCGCCTCCCTTACGAAAATCCTAGATTCGCCACTGAGTTGCAGCGACCCGTTACTGCGCTATATACTCAGCAGAGGTCGAAAAACGCATTTGTTTCATGCAATGTAAGAGTTCATCAATTTTAAGTGCTTTTGAGCATTTTTCGGAACCAATATTTGGCCGATATTGCGCAAATTTTAACGATATTATTTATTATTAGAGTGTTTGTTTTTTAACAAAATTTTCCTTGACCCCGCTGAGGGCGCTTGAGCGCGTCACCCAAGGCCTAGCCGTGAAATCTCGTTGTACATGTACAACGAGATTTCTAGTAGAACAAAAAGGGTAAAAGGGTTAAGAATTTCTTGAATTTTCCGGCGCTTGGCGCCAGAATTAGTTTGTCTATTCTGTATGATTTAAGCGGTATGGATTTAGTTTATAAAGCAAAAACGTCAAAATATTCCGGTGCATAGCGCCGCTGCTTACTCTTCTTTCTTTTTTCAAGCTCTATCATTCTGTTTAAAAGCCTGATTCAGTCAAAACATGTATCTTCATACTACGTTTTACTATACATAACGTTACTGACATTCAATACAAAAGTAGTCTTTAAAATTTTTGTGTATGCCTCCCTCCCGAACCAAAATCCTGGCTATGCCTCTACCATTATAGTCTGTTTCATATAACTTCGTGTATAAATTTAAAGAATTTTCATCGACAGTAAGCCGAGACTTACGATAATTATATATCACATCAATGCTATAATCACAATCTGTCAGTTTATTGTCGAAGGTAGTTTTAAAATTTATGAACGAACTTGTGTGAAACAGACTACAGCTTAATAATAAACTAGCAAATCGGGCGCTTCGCTGCCCCATCTGCTAGAGTGTTTGTAAACAAATAATATCTTAACCAGTAATTAGTATAAAAAATTGAATGACTCTGCAATGGATCGGCGAGCGGTTTTTATATTTTTTATATCTAGCTGAGCTGTCTGGCGTTGCCCTGGCTGAACTTAGGCCTGATAGCTGTATGGGATTGAGATGTCTCTTGCATTTTTTATTTTTCGGGATTTTTGATGTTTTTGGGATATTTTTAAAAAAATGTTGGTAAAAACATATTGTATTTTTTAAATTTTTTAAAACTGTCTTTTTGTCAACCATTTCTTTGATTAAATCCATATTTCTGACGTTATAGAATGGTTCTGAGAATTCTGTATCCTAAATCATATTTTTGAAGTTCTGGGATGTTCTGGAAATTTTACCATTATGTAGATGGTTTGGGATGTTTAAAAATTTTGTTTGATCATAACCATATTTTTAACGTTTTGGAATATTGAAAAAACTTTTTTGGTCCAAAACCATACTTTTGATGTTTGTGGAGGTCTGAAAATTTTTTTTGGTCAAAACCATATTTTTGATGTTTTGGGGTGTTTAAAAAATTTTTTTGGTCAAAACCGTGTTTTTGATGTTTTGGGATGTTTAAAAGATTTTTTTGTGCAAACCATATTTTTGATGTTTTGGGACACCAATCTTACAGCACAGGATATGTTATAGCACTGGGTATGGTATATCACGTCCTATCTTGTAGCATGGGGTATGTTATATCACGTCCTATCCTGTAACACTGGGTATGTTATATCACGTCCTATCTTATAGCATGGGGCATGTTATATCACGTCCTATTGTATAGCATGGGGTATGTTACATCACGTCCTATTCTATAACAATGATTATGTTGTATCACGTCCTATCTTATAGCGTCGGGTTCAACTTTGTACAATATTCAACTTTGCCCTCATTGTAAACAAATGCAAAAAGTTGCATATTAAATTAGCCGCTAGGAGCAAAAACATTTGGATTTGTATGTTCGAAAGCCGCATGTTTGCTGCTTTCTTTCGAAAGCCGCTTGTTGCTGCTTTCGATTGCTTCGCATTAAAGTTCACGAGCGCTGGTTTACAAGGTCAAAAATTTTGACTTCGTGCAAGCACTGTTTCAGTGATTAATCATGTTTATAAGTACCCGTACGTGAGTTCCTTCCAGCCCGTCTCATACATGTTTTATGATGCCAGATCGTATATTTAACGTAGCGAATATGGAATCAGCGGTCCCAGAAACCCCAGGGGCCAAATTTCGGAAGCAACAGTCAATCTGCGCTTCTGCAAAAAGACAAAAACCTAAATTTTACGCTATGCATAGGGTACCTTTGGGCTCCCGTATCTCAGAAACCAATCCGTGAATTTTCTTCAAATTATACAGTAAGGTTAGTCATAAGATATCCAATAATTGGTGAAAACTTTTAAAAAATTTATCTGCTGCGATTTGAGATATTTGATAAAATACACTTGTTATTCACGTTTTTCTTATGGCATCACATCAGTTTACACTGTAGTGTGAAGTGGTTCACACCAGTCGATAGCGCATAAAAAGTTGATCTAGGGTAGATTTAAAATTTTACCCTGCGGCAATTGCATAAGCGGCTAGAGCTACCAAAACCTTTTACATAAATCCGTAGTTTCCGGGTTTCAGGAGTCCGATCGAGCCATTTTAATCAAAAAATTGTAATTAGCGCCCGAGAATACCCATTGAGTGAAAATATAAGTATCACAAGATTATCCAGTAAAACTTTTTTGCCTCACACACACACACACACACACACACACACACACACACACACACACACACACACATACTTACACACAACTCGAAATTAATATTATAGATGTCGAAAAATTATATTTTTTTGACATACAGATCAAATTTCAACTCTTTTTTGACCCTTGAGATTTTCGAACTCACAGAATCCCTGATTTCTGCCCCTGTTCATTCACATGTGTGCCTGGAGCATGTCTTTGCTCGTTCAGCTACTACTATCGATTTCTAGTTAAACTGAAACAAATATCAAGTATACTTTTTGGTTTCAAGCATAGGTACTTTTTGGAGATTAATCCACAATGCGGCGTGTGTGGGATGCCGAACGAATATTGTTCCGCGGATTATTTGCTGCAGTATGAGAACAATCAGACGAAATTTATGCAAAATCTTAAAAGGTGTGCGTTTATAAAGAGGCTTAAAAAGAATGAACAGATCAGAATGGATTCGATAGATTTCACCACCGGAAAATCCGCAACACTTGGAACAAGTGTTCCGCGCAAAACTGTTTTGATGGATTTTGGACAGCTTCCGCACAATTTGATTAGACGGTCAGACTCAGACAGATGGACCGTAGTCCGCAAGCAAATATTCATAGAAAATTCAATTAGACTCAGTGATAATTTATCATTAGAAGTCAAAAGGCAAAATTTATGCGAGTTCGACTTACTGGCCTTTAGCATAGGGTCAGCTACTCTGGCAAATATTACGGTCGACGGAGATTTGCGTCTTGTACCCTTAAAAGCGTTGAAGGCGGTGGAAAGTTGATTCTAGAGAAGATTGAGAAAATATAATAAAATTTCTTGTTTATTCCGTAGTAACATAATTCATTTTACTGTTACCATTTGCTCATTTGTTCCTTGCTGTCAAAAAGGTTAGAATATTATTTATACTAGCAAAGAAAAATGCTCCGATGGAACAAAAAAGATGAATGTACTTGGAATTGTGGATTATTAAGGATGTAAAAGGAGGGGACTAGGAAGAATCTACCTAAAGTCGTTAAATCTGCTAAAAATCACACTTTCTCTAAGCAACGCAAAAAATCGATGTATATTCTGCGGCCTCTAAAAAGTGTCTTTTTTAAATAATTTCCCAAATTTCAGATAATAAACGAAATCTATAATGTTTCCTTTTTTTAAATTGCTGACAAGTAGCAACACTGACTAGCTTCCTATCCTAATTAAAAGAAAACTTAGTGGTTGGTATTGTATTTAAAGTTGTTTTATTTTGCTATGAGCATTATAGCAAGCAAAGCAGGGGCCGATTGATTAGTGCACACAATCGTTACGGGCATGCTAGTGTACCTACATTTAGTCTGTTTCAAGTCAACTCACGCGTTTCCTACTGTTTTGAACCAACAATTCTTGCAATTGTTTTGGATGCATCGATGTTTGCTATTTCATTCAATTGGCTTAGAAAGACTGTTACTCAATATCATTTCCCATAGCTGCTGCATAGCTAACGTGCTGCTTTTTCAATCATTTTTATGGTTAAATATTTATTCTAATGTGTTAACCGCAGAATATACTTCGATTTTTTGCGTTGCTTAGAGAAAGTGTGATTTTTAGCAGATTTTGCGACTTTAGGTAGATTCTTCCTAGTCCCCTCCTTTTACATCCTTAATAATCCACAATTCCAAGTATATTCATCTTTTTTGTTCCATCGGAGCATTTTTCTTTGCTAGTACCCTACTTTTAATTAGCATGATTTCAGTGCATCAGTCAGCAAACTCATACAGTAACATACCACAATAATGACAGCAGTCCAAGAACGCGGAAAACAATATTGTTCTTAACATGAATTAATTGCCTCTAAATTTAAAAAATATTGTTTTAAAAAAGACTCCCTAGATTATATAACCGTCTACCTTTTGAAATCAATCAGACTGCATAGAATTTAAAACTGAGTTAGATATGCTCTTGATTGTCGGAAGTATAAAGTTTGTTACTATTTTTTATTAGCTATAGTAAATATATGTTACATTCTAAACAGTCCTGTAAGTTATAGAGGTCGTTCCACATTTAAATTAACTTGGAAACGACATATAACGTACCTACGGTACTTACTTAAGTAACTGGCTACACTTAGCGCTGGTCAGGTTGCTAGGACGAAAAGCCGGACTCAACCACACGACCCTCAATAACTACGGTCTCAAACCCCTCGGACCTAAATTCGTCCGTACCTAAGGAGCTATTGGCAGCTATGCCCTAAAAACCTAACGCAGTAGTAATTAAGTAACCCCGGAATTTTGCCCTAGGTCAGTTGACCTATTTTGGACCAAAATAATAATTAACGCAAAAAGCTTTGTTAACTTGCTTTCGCCAGAGAATACCTATGGCGATTTCTTTTCTGGTTCCTACGAGCACAATGAACAATGAAAACAACAAAAAAGAGCTCTCAACCAGCCAGTCATCTTACATAAAAATTATGAAATAATTTTTATGATTTTTTAAATTGAAATTTGAGTGTTTGAATTTGCGATAAAGAAAATAATCAAAAGACAGTCACTTGGATTATTTAAGCCGAGTAATAAAATAAGGGCCGTCCACCAATTCCGAACTAAACGCGATTGATCAATATGAAAAAGTTTTGAAAAATGAGCTTGCTAAGCGAGAGTTGTAAACCAAGAGAAACTTAAAGTTTAAACCTTCCATTAAATTATGAAGAGAATTGTAAAAGATTTAAAACTTTAGAAAATTGAAAAGGTGGGAGGTTGGTAAATTAAAAAACAAAGTTTTTCGGCGAAAATTCCAAAATTTCACGCAAATATCAAGTGTAAGGAACACTAACGCTCAGATTTGGTAGTAAAATAAATTTGTAGTATAAACTACATATTAAGAACAAATGAATTGTGCAAACTTTACACAACTACTAGGTGTAGAGAATACTAGCAGTCAGATTCCCAATTCTGATTTTACGTAGAAAAAAACTAGAATTTTACTTTATTTCTATCCTATTCGACCTCGCCCGACTTCTGAACAGAGAAAGTGGCGAACAAAAAATGTACAAACACGTATTTTCCACTTCCACCACATTGTAAACTTTAAAAATCTGAACCTAACGCCCATTGAATGTAAATAGATTCGGTTCGGGCCAGTTTGTTGCCCTTTGATTGTAGTAGGTTTGTTTGTGCCAAACTTATGTTCCGCAAAATATTTGATATGATTTATCAATCAAAATACGAAAAAACCTGTTTTTTTCGCCCACTTTACACCTCAGATTTCGAACTTTGCACCCCATAAACAACTCAATATAACGTTTTTTGAACGCGGCTCGCTTCGACGTGTAGCCATTAGAAGTTACTTTATTTCTATTTTATTTAATTAACCCCAACTTTTGGCAGAGAAATCTTGGACAAAATCTGTTTTTTTACACATCCACTAGAGAGTAAAGTTTAAAACCCTGGTACTAACTGCGTATTGATTGTAGAAAAGTTTGCTGGTAAGCACAAGATAGCCCTTGATCCGAAGTACAAATCTGTCAGAAAAAATTTCCTAAAACTATAACTGGAGTTGTTGGCAGACATAAACATGTCGAAAACTCGGCCAAAATGTGTCTTTTCGCCCCCAGATTTTCGCACTCTTTACACTCCCATTCGAGAACTGAGGCGAAATTCAAAAAACAAAAAAGTGTTATCTGCAGAACCTAAATAGATATATGAGTCAAATGAAGTACATGGTTTTTCCAAAAGAATTGAAAAAAATGAAAAAAGTCAGCATTTAGAAGATTCGAAATCATCATTCTTTGTTTAATACCGCATCCGAGAACGGAGTTGTCAACCACTGCGCCAACTCGACATATCAGCGGATTTCAGCTTGATTATCCTATTTTGAAAGATATTCATCATTCTACTGAAGTTTAAGAATAGTGCATTTATGATGATAAAAATAATTATTTATTAAAGACGAGTCAAAAATCTCTGATATACGAAAAATCTGATCAAAAATATGCAATACGGAGTTATCTATCGGCATTAGAAAATAGATGTAGGTATAATTCAAAGTTCACCTCTTTATACCACAAAAAACACTGGCTATAGAAAAGTTTAAAGGTCAGATTCGTTATTCTGACCTTACGGAGAACATTTTAAAAAATTCATCATCATACGACGCTCTGGGCGCAAAAATGCTTCTCGGTGTAAACTTTACACTTGTGCTAATACCGCAATATTGGGTGTATAAAACAAAATAAACTGCGATCTGTAACGCTAAGGTCAGGGCACCCTTTTAAGCATAATTAGCATGTTCCGCCTACTTAGCGGAGTAGTTGAATAGATATCGTTTTTCGTCTCGAACCCTTTACACTAAAACGATCACAGATCAAGAAATATTGCGTTATAAGAAAGAAAAAAATCGATTTGAGATTTTGAAACCCTCTACATTATCGAACCGATTGGACTGCACAGAAACCAAAATTAAGTTAGATAAGATGAAGGATACGCAAAGAGCAAAAAACACGTATACTTTACACTTTTGTGCAACAACCATTGAGTGTAAAGTAATTTTAAAGCCAGATTCGTAATCTACAGCTGGGGGCAACATTTTTAAAAAACATTGGCCCTCCGCCAATTATTTGATTTTTTGCTTTACACTTTACACGCTCATTGCTAACTCAGTATTGAGTGTAAACAAAAGAAAAAATACGGGCATCGAATTTTTTATTATCCATCGATTAAAAAAAAACGCACCTCCCAGGTGTGTGCCGTTGTTGCTGTGAGGGGGACACAAATTTCGCACTCGCTGTGATAAACATATAAGAAAAAGGATGGCCAAGTATATTATAGGTAGCGCTATCGCGCTACCTATGATAATAAGTTTAACATATGTATTCATTAACTGCAGTCTTTTCCATTCCAAATGGTGTATTTCCGATTTACGGCTTATTAATTTACATGATTACAATAGAGCTGCATATCTTTGTCGACTTCTGTGCACAGTAGTGTGATTGCTGGTTCATTTTAAACCACTTTTGCAGGCAATTTACATCCATTAAACCATTGCTCTCCATGTGCAAGATTTTGTGAAACATATTATAAACACGGCTAAGAAGGATTTAACTTTAATGCAACCCATTTAAGACAAAATTACATATCTTCAATGATCTAAGGACACTTGAACATAATTTTTAAATCACTTTAGATTACTTTTGAGGGTAAACAAACTCACTTAATTGATGTCTCACATATGAATCCTTGAAAGTTTCTTGACTTCAGTTACAAAGTCTCTGCAAGTCTATCGAATTAAGGTTAGCACGTAATGTAAACTTCACACAAACACATAGCGTAAAGAATATTTTGGTCGGATTCGTAATTTTGATATTGCTCCGAATTACTTTCGACATTTATGAAAAAATGAGTCTCCATAATGTTTTAAAGACAAATAAACATTAGGTTTAAACCACTTTGCAATACTGCTGAGTGTAAGCAAGCGCGCCCAACTGATGTATATATTTTATTCCCTGTAAATTTTTAGATCTCAGGAAAAAATTTCGGGTTTTTCAATGCTCTAGAACAAAGGCTAACATGCAGTGTAAAAAATTACTAGGATATTATGATCAACATTCATGAAAAAATTATGTCTCTACAATGGTCTGAGGACAAATAAACAATGAGTGTAAACTACTTTACATCACTGTTGGATGTAAACAAACGCGCCTACGTGACGTCTCACATTTGATCCTTTGAAAATTTTTAGACTCCAGGAAAAAATTAGGTTTCTGGAATGCTCAAAAACGAAGATAAATACATATGTAGTGTAAAATTCATGTAAACACCTAGTGTAAAGAAAATTTTGGTCAGATTCGTAATTTTGATATTGTTCCGATATTACGTTTATTATTTATGAAAAAAATCAAGTTTCCATAATGTTCTATGGGCAAACTAACAATTGGTGTAAACCACTTTACAACACTGTAGAGTGTAAACATATGCGCCAGACTGGCATATCGAATTTGGTTCCTGGTCCATTTCTAGACTTGATAATCGTGTCCCTGACTCATAACCGGAGAAGCAGGCAGAAAAAACAAGACAGAAACGCATTTTAAACACCAAATTTTTGACTTTACACTCTCTAAATATTAATGTATAGACAATTTGCTTTGACATGCACCCGATATAAAGCACTTTATTTTTATTCTATTAGACTTATCCCGACTTCTGGACGGAGAAAGTGGCGAACAAAAAACGCAACAAAAACGTATTTTCCATAATTTAGAACACTGTAAACTTTAAAATTCCGTACCGAACTCCCCAATGAGTTTAAAGAAATTCGGTGTGGTACAATTTGTAGCTTTTGAATCGTAGTACATTCCTGTGCGCCAAAATTCTCTTGCAAAAATTATTTGGTATGATTTATTAATCAAAATTCGGAAAAAACGTGTTTTTTCGCCCATTTTTTACCTCTGATTTCGAACTTTACACCCCCATAAATAACTCAATATTGCGGTTTTTTAAATGCGGTTTGCTGCGATGTGTAGCCCCTGAGAGGCACTTAATTACTGCTGTATTCAATTCACCCTGACTCATGAGCGGGAAAATTTGGCAGAGAAATCTTAGTTAAAATCCGTTTTTTATACCATCCTCTAGAGTGTAAACTTTAAACCCCAGGATCTAACTCACCATAGAGAATAGAAGACTTTGCTTATATGCAGAATGTAGCCCTTGATCCGCTCTACATTTCTGTCAGAAAACATTTTAAAAAACTCATAACCGGAGTTAGTTTCGGACATAAGCAGGTTGAAAACTCGACCAAAAAGTGCTTTTTCACCCCCAGATTTTCGCACTCTTTACACTGCCATTCGATAACTAATGCGAATTTCAAAAAACAAAAAAACTCATCTGTAGAATTCATCCCTCTATTATCCTATGCTGTTCAATTCTTCGAGTCATCAATACTCAGTTGTCCACATGCCGCAGTAAAAAGGTCCCAAAATTTGTCCTATGTTTTGACGTTACTTAAAAACTTTACACCTTCTTTACACAGTCAGTTTTGAGTTTCAAGAAAAACAAAAAACACGGGCAGCGAATTTTTTTATTATCTTTCTTTTGAAAAAACCGCACCTTCCAGAAGTGTCCCGTTATAGCTGTAGGGGGTGCACAGGTGTTAAGGGTACCCAAGTATATTATAGGTACGCGCTAACGCGCTACCTGAGATAAGTCAAATTCTAAAATCGAGTTTCACAAGGCTAAAAAACGTCATCATTGACATCGCTTTGAATATGAATGTAAGTCTAGTTCAAAATGTTTAGTCAATCGACATAACGTGCACCAGGAATTTTGTTTCGGTAGACTTTGTAATATTGCATGATAGAATTAATCTCTTGAAGAACCTTTTTAATCACGTTTTCAATAAAGTTGCAGTCAAAATAAACCAAAAAGTTTCGCTCAGATATAGTGATTGCTATTTGAAATTTCGAAAAAATCAACTGATCACGTACAAGAGCACAACTCCTTAATCGTGAAGTTCTACAACATAAAACTTTGGAGGATAAAACCATTATGTTTCGTTTATATTCTGGCAAAGTTTTACGTTTTGTGATCAAAAATTGATTCAGCTATACAAAAACAAAATAAGGACTCTAGATTCAATTGTACATGGCCCACCCTTTGTAGTACAATTTTTCATAGTAAAATTTCATATGCTTATTAATTGTTGCGCACAGTATCGTGATTGTTGATTCAGTTTAAACCGCTTTTGCAGTCGATTTACATTGACTCAAGAATTGTGATTCGTGCAGGCACGTATGTACATGGCCGGCCGTCCTATTTTGTGGTGACCAACACTAATTTTTGGGGGACTAAGCCCAAAAATAGCACAAAATAACGTTAAAAAAGTTCTATTTTTCCGATTTTTTTGAATTTTTGAGGGTCCGAACCCCCCTCATTCCCCCAGAGATACGTGCCTGGAATCGTGCGGAATGTTTAGTGAAATTGACAGATTTTTTTAGCAAGAACACCAAAAATTCAAATTTTTACTGCACCGCTGCTTTGTTCGTTTAATTCTAAGACGTTCATCCGATTCTCGCATTCACCTATAGACTGTTTCACATAAGTTCGGGCATAAATTATAAGAGTATCTCCCGACAGTAGGCCGGCGGATTACGGAAACTGTGAATTAGCGTAGTTTTAACGCTTTTTTACCATTCATATCAGTTTTTAAGGTCATTCTGGCCCAAAAAAGCTCAATTTTCGACCCCTCCCTATACTAGATCGGCCATTCTACGCATCTATGTATGGTCAGCTCAGCACTATATATGGGCAGCAAGAACATTCTGGGAGGGTGAAATCGCCGAAAATTGTCAAAAATATTACAAAAAATATAATTTTGGGGGTCTACAGTAATCTGCGGGGGTTTTCAACTTCTAGGGACGTATACCCCGAGAACCGCACATGGGCGCACAGGTCTGCCCCCTGAGAGCCGGATGGACCTCCAAATCGACATTGAATTTTCGGCATTATTTTTAGCAATTTTGTATCATCGGACGGACCCCCCCCAGAATTTATCTACTGCTCACCTATGGTCAGAACTTCTTCATGCACCACCTGTGGTACGCCCGTTCCTCTTATGATTTTCATATTAACGTCTTTGTCTAGTTTTCATCCCGTTGACCTTAATGCAACGCATCCTCATTTTTATGACCTTGCCTCTTATATGAAAGTTTGCGCAGCTTTATTATAACTTTTATGACCAAACATTTTTGCCATGTGTACGCGTTTTATCGTCGAACTGTTCTTTTGGCGCTTGTGCCATGTATGAAGGAGGCTAACACATTTAAATTTGTCATTTTTCAGCAACAAAGCTTTCAGTTACATTTAGTTTTGAATGTGTGCCTGATAATTTCTTTGAAATTTTGGTTTCCTTTTTATTCTATTATTATATCCAAGTCTTAGAACAATAAATTGCAAAATTCTTCGACTTGTTCAGCTTATATTTTTTGTTTATTAGGTGACTCTTTTCTCTTCATCCTCATGTAAATCTTTAAATGAGTCATTTTGATAAAATTTGTACCAAATTGCTTAAAAATCATTCTTTATCAAGCACATTATTAAACATTACTGCTAAAACCATGGGGCTTATTGTCAGATTATAAACGGTACTTACTTAATTGTACAAGTGTATTAGCTGGAAGTTTGAGATTGCTTTTTCATACATGACATGATCCGTCTCCAGTCAAGTGTAGGTAGACTGTTATCGATTAATGTGCTGCATTTTCGCAGAACACAGTTGCAATAAAGAACGCTTGTTAGACATGTCAAATATAGGATTCACTAGATGCCTTAAAAGCCAGGTGCATGCATGTAGGATCGACATAAAAGTTTTAGGTTTACTAATGTGACGTTTATGGACGGATGAATGTTGGATCAACATAAAGCTTTTAGGTCAATAATGTGACGGATCAACATAAAAGTTTTTGTTCGAACCACGTGCATTTTTGTAGGATCAACATAAAAATTTTTTGTAGCAATACTAAAATTTTTATGGCAGCAAGTTACACATAAGAACTTTATGTTGATTCTACAAATGATTTTTTACAGTGTGACTAACTAAATTATAGATGTCTTTTTATCGCCGTGCAGTAAAAAAGTCCAAAGAATTTTTAAACAGACTGTATAGTTTATTTGTTTAACCTAATGCATGCATAAATTCGCTCGGCAAACCGTTTTCTTTATCACTGTAGCAACTGAATTCTTCATAGTTCGACACGCCATATCTATGGAAATATTTGCTACCGACTCTGTCGAGCAAGTGAAAAATCGAGCGCTACAGTAATAAGGATATTAGTTTACCGAGCGGATCCATGCACTAGTCTGTTCCATCCCAAACAGCCTATTTTTGCTTTACGACTTTTTACTGTAGCAGAATATTTTACGCGTTAGGTTATTTTGGCAGTCTTTTAGATGCGTCACGTGGCAAAGCACATTAAGCATTAATAAGATTTCAAAGCAACCAGCTGTTACGAGAGCATAACTGAAGATGGTGCATTGAAAATCTATTACAGTAGTATGATTTCATCGAAAAACACTGTTTAGAACGGAACAGACTATAGGTTAAAAAATAAACTATAGGTGTTTCTATCGCATCATTATTGTAGGTAATGAAAAACATATTTGTAAAATGCAAATTTAAAACGTTGTCATTTAAATTCTTCAGCCTCTATTTGTTTACACTCGCCAGCTCATCATTCTCTCACTAGACGTTCTAAAGTGCGGTTGTGTTTTGATTTTGCTTCCTCTACCTAATACTACGTAAATATGAAGTTGTGCGCAACAACTGATCTCAAGTGGGTACAATAAAGCAAGCGTTAGCTAACCCACTATCAATAATTGATTTCGTAGCAGTCGATCCAAGCCAGCCTATTGTTCTTTGTAAAAATGACGCTAGCAGTATACTTGGCAGCCGGCTTAGGTCTAGCCGCTATCACATACTATCTTTATCTAAGAAGGCAGAAAGAAGGTAAACAGCCCGCTTTACATGCTTACATATTTTGATTGTGATCGAAAGTACGCCGAAGAGACTAAAGTCTATTCTAGAAAACCTTGTATGATGACAGATATTGAATCTATGCAAATAAATCACAGAAGCGGTTCAAACTGAAACAATTTCAACAGTCTATAGATGCATGAATTTTTACTAAGCGAAATTATATGCTGTTGGCTGCTTGAACTACTTTTGTAGTTACTTCTGAGCGACGAAAATAATTAAAAGGGTCCGTCTGTGAAATAAATCATGATGACCCATCTGCGTGTGGGTCCGCCGCCAATGAAAACTATAAATATTTTATGTTATGGTGCTCCAGTAATAAAAAATACTTCTATATTTTTAAACAATATCCATAAATAATGTAACACAAAGGCTGCCTCAATTAAATGAGGATGGAAGAAAGAAAATCGCTATGAGCCGCTGTTAGGCGATAGGCTGCATTGGTGAATACATGGTAACATTACAGATTTTGACAGAAAAACATATTTTCTGATGCAGGTAAAAGCATCAAAAATATACTTTTTTCAAATCAAAATCGGTGATATTATCACATTCTTAATTTTCAGCCAGGTCGACTCAGTCGGTATTCCTGAATCTAAAGAAGTTGAAACTTTAAATTTTCCAATAATAAAATGATTTATATGTATTCTTACATCGCGTTCTCAATCTTTTTCTTACGCTTACATGGGTTTAGTTTAGATGTTATAAGCTTTGAAAGATGCTTAGGTCGAGGTACCTACTTCCGCTT
Source organism: Mermis nigrescens (assembly GCA_036768485.1). NCBI lineage: Eukaryota > Metazoa > Nematoda > Enoplea > Mermithida > Mermithidae > Mermis > Mermis nigrescens. The sequence continues at coordinate 373,010 of JAVLUZ010000508.1, read as the reverse complement.
GTGACTTACCGTATTTATTCTAATAAACCGCGCCCTCTAATAGACCGCGCACCTGCAAAGCGAAAAAAGTTATAGACAGCGCCCTCTAATAGTAAGCGCACCTACTATTATATGAATGCTGTCCTTAGTTTAATGAGTCCCTTGAACAGTGGCGGATCTAGGATTTTCCTAAGGGGGGGCGGTACCCCTGAGTGGGGCGGAACCCTGACTTGGGCGGAAAAATTAGCCGTTTTAACCCAAAAATCGCTAAAAATCGCTCAAAAATGCTTAATTTTGCGCACTATTTTGGGCCAATGGGGGGGGGGGGCAGCCGGCCCCCGCCCCTTCTAAATCCGCCCCTGCCCTTGAAAACAATTTCTTGGCCGAAAAGCAGTCCAAACTCAATATAAGAACATGGAATATTATTTTTATTAATAAAATGCCAAAAATAAGACAATTGATGAAGTAATTGAGATTGAAATTGTGAAAATATTTCTTTATTTTGTTTAGTAATGAAACAATTTGATGCTTTTTGGGTAAAATCAGATGAAAAAAGTTATAGACAGCGCCCTCTAATAGACAGCGCACCTTCAAGCTGAAAAAAGTTATAGACAGCGCGCTGTTTATTAAAATAAATACGGTATATTTGCATAAGCGTGAATCAAACGTATTTTTTGGCAAAATTCTTTCCACAATCGTGCTCATCTTGTCATATATATCTAGAAATTTTATTTTTAGCAATATAATTGCTCAGTTGTTGTTTGCTATTGGATATGAATGAACTAGTGCTCCGATGGAACAAAAAAGATGAATATACTTGAAATTGTGGATTATCAAGGATGTAAAAGGAGGGGACTAGGAAAAATCTACCTAAAGTCGCAAAATCTGCTAAAAATCACACTTACTCTAAGCAACGCGAAAAATCGAAGTATATCCTGCGGCTTCGAACAAAGTGTCTTTTTTAAATAATGTTCAAAGTTTCAGATAAGAGTGTATAAACGAAATCTATAATGTTTACCCTTTTAAATTGCTGGCAAGTAGCAACGCTGACTAGCTTCGTATCTTGATTGATAGAAAACTAAGTGGCATTGTATTTAAAGTTGTTTTATTTTGTTATGAGCATTATAGCAAGCAAAGCAGGGGCCGATTAATTAGTGCACACAATTGTTACGGGAATGCTACTGTACTTACATTTAGTCTGTTTTAAGTCAACTTACGCGTTTCCTACTGTTTTAAATCAATGATTTCTTTAGTTGTCTTGGATGCATTGATGTTTGCTATTTCATTCAATTGAATTAGAAAGACTGTTAGTTTACTCAATATCATTTCCCATAGCTACTGCATAGCTAACGTGCTGCTTTTTCAATCATTTTTATGGTTAAAGATTTATTTTAATCTGTTGGCCGCAGAATGTACTTCGACTTTTTGCGTTGCTTAGAGAAAGTGTGATTTTCAGCAGATTTTGCGACTTTGGGTAAATTTTTCCTAGTCCCCCTTTTACATCCTTAATAATCCACAATTCCAAGTATATTCATCTTTTTTGTTCCATCGGAGCATTTTTCTTTGCTAGTACCCTACTTTTAATTAGCATGATTACAGTACATCAGTCAGTAAACACATACAGTAACATACCACAATAATGACAGCAGTCCAAGAACGCGGAAAACAATATTGTTCTTAACATCAGCATTATCCTTTTTAAACAAGACAACCTTACATTATTTAAATAGATCAAAGTTTTTCAGCATAAAGTTTACGCAAATATTAAGTGTAAGGAGCACTAATGCTCAGATTTGGAAGTAAAATAAATTTGTAGTATAAACTACATATTGACAACAAATGAATAGTGCAAACTTTACACAACTACTACGTGTATAGAAAACTAACATTCAGATTCCCAATTCTAATTTTACGTAGAACATTTTGAAAAAAAGCTTCCGCAAGGCTTCTAGAACTTAATTAAGATGCAGTGTAAACTTTACACAACCACAGAGTGTAAAGAAAATTTCAGTCGGATTCGTAATTCTGATATTACTGTGATATTACGATCAACATTTATAAAAAGATTAATTCTCCACAATGGATCGAGGACAAATAAATATCAGATGTAAACCACTTCACACCACTGTTGAGTGCAAACAAAGTGGCGTATCACATTTGGTTTCTGGTTAATTTTTAGACTTGAGATTATGTCTAGACTCATAACCCAGAACTTGGCAGAAAAAACTAGACAGAAACACGTTCAACTCCCCCAATTTTTCGAATTTGCACCTCCCGAAAGAGCTAAGTGTTAATGTAAACAAACGCAATTCGCTGTGACGCGTACCCCTTAGAAAGTACTTTATTTTTATCCTATTCGACCTCGCCCGACTTCTGAAGAGAGAAAGTGACGAACAAAAAATGGACAAACACGTATTTTCCACTGTCCACCACATCGTAAACTTCAAAAATCTGAACCTGACGCCCCATTGAGTGTAAATAAATTCGGTTCGGGCCAGTTTGTAGCCCTTTGATTGTAGTACGTTTAAATATGCGAAACTTATGTTCCGCAAAATATTTGATATGATTTACCAATCAAAATACGAAAAAACCTGTTTTTTCGCCCATTTTACACCTCCGATTTCAAACTTTACACCCTCATAAACAACTCAATATTACGCTTTTTTGAACGCGGCTTGCTTCGACCTGTAGCCCTTAAAATTTTTTAAATATTTTATATAATTCATCCCAACTCATAATCGAAAAAGTTGGCAGAGAAATCTCGGACAAAATATATTTTTTTGCTCATCCATTAGAGTGTAAAGTTTAAATCCCAGGTACTAATTGCGTATTGATTGTATAAAAGTTTGCTGGTAAACACAAGATAGCCCTTAATCCATAGTACATTTCTGTCTGAAAAAATTTCGTAAATCTTTTAATCGGAGTTGTTGACAGACATAAACAAATCGAAAGTGCATGGTGTTGCCGAAAGAATTAAAAAATTGAGAAAAGTCAGTACTCCGAAAATTTCAACCCATTAGTCTTTTTCTAAACCCACATGCGAGAACGGATGCGTCAGCCTCTGCACCAACTCGACGAATCGGCGAATTTTGATACTTGGTCTCATCATTCTACTGAAGTTTAAGAATAGTGCATTTATGATAATAAAAAAAATTATTTATTAAAGACGAGTCAAAAACCTCTGAAATAAGGAAAATATGATCAAACAATATGCAATACAGAGTAATCTATCGGCATTAAAAATAGATATATAATTCAAAGTTCACCTCTTCATACCTCAACAAACAGTGGCTGTAGAACAGTTTAAAGGTCAGATTTGTTATTCTGACCTTACGGAGAACAATTTAATAAAAAAATCATCATCCACGACGCTCTAGGCCGAAAAAAATTTTTCAGTGTGAAGTTTACACCTGCACTAATAACGCAATATTGATTGTAAAGAAACAAAATAAATTTTGATATGTAGCGCTTAGGACGAGGCACATTTTAAAGGTAGTTACCACGTTCTGTCTACTAAGTGGAGAATATGGCAGGGAAAAAAATTTTTTTGTCCCAGACTGTTTACAATAAATCGCCTCTAAATTCAAAAAATATTGTTTTTTTAAATAAAAAAGATGGATCTAGTATACAATTTACCCACCACCGTTTTTTAGCCGATTCAAATAAGCTACAGTGACCAAACTTTACACAAAAATTATCAAACGCGTTCTGACTCGCATCAATAAAAATAGTGCTGGTCACTGTAGCTTATTTGAATCTACAGTGTTGGTCACTGTAGCTTATTTTAATCGGCTAAAAAACGGTGGCGGGTAAATTGTATACTAGATCCAAAAAGAACCCCTAGATTTTATAACCGTCTACCTTTTGAAATCAATCAGATTGCATAGAATGTAAAACTGAGTTAGATATGCTCGTGCACATGAAAACAGTAAAAATCCGTCTAATTCACACTTCTGTGCAACAACTAATGAGTGTAAAGAAAGTTTAAGACTAGATTCGTTACCTACTAATCAAGAAAAACATTTTAAAAAAAAATTTGGCCCTCCGCTATCATTTGAATTTTTTGTGTAAACTTTACACACTCACGACTCACTCGGTATTTAGTGTAAACAAAAAAATGGGGGTCCTCAGTTTTTTTATTATCTACCTTTTAAAAAAAACCGCACCTCTCAGATGTGTACCGTTATAGCTGTGAGAGGGGGGCATATGTTGGGTGAACCCAAGTATATTATAGGTACGCGCTAACGCGCTACCTATGAATTCAAAGTTCAACTCTTCATGCCTCAACAAACAATGGCTTTAGGAAAAGTTAAAGGTCAGATTCGTTATTCTGACCTTACGGAGAAAAATTTTTTAAAAAATTCATCATCCACGACGCTCTGGGCGGGAAAAATTTTTTCAGTTTGAAGTTTACACCTGCACTAATAACGCAATATTGATTGTAAAAAAACAAAATAAATTTTGACGAGTAGCGCTTAGGACGAGGCACATTTTAAAGGTAGTTACCACGTTCTGTCTTCTAAGTGAAGAATATGGCAGAGGAAAGAAAATTTTTTGTCCCAGACTCTTTACAATAAACCGCCTCTAAATTTAAAAATATTCCTTTCTAAAAAAAATAAAAAAGACTCCCCTAGATTTTATAACCGTCTACTTTTTGAAACCATTCAGACTGCATAGAATGTAAAACTGAGTTAGATATGCTTTTACACATGAAAACAGTAAAAAACCGTCTAATTTACACTCCTGTGCAACAAAGTGTAAAAAAATTTTAAGACCAGATTCGTAACCTACTAATTAGGGAAAACATTTTTTTAAATTGGCCCTCCGCAAATCATTTGAATTTTTGGTGTAAACTTTACACACTCACCACGCGCTCGGTATTAAGTGTAAACAATAAAAAATGGGGCTTCTAAGTTTTTTATTATCTACCTTTTAAAAAAACCGCACCTCTCAGATGTGCGCCGTTATAGCTGTGAGGGGGGCATATATTGGGGATACCCAAGTATATTATAGGTACGCGCTAACGTGTTACCTATGATTCATTTGTTCACGTCTAATTCTCGCAATCATTTCAGGTTTAGTCTGTTGCGTTAAATATTTTAGAAATAGAAGACCAACAACATGGAGAACATGCTGTCGATGAAGGAAGAATCGCAGCTGAGGGTCAAGCTGAACCTGAGGCAAAAATGGCGATGGAAAGAGTCGAAAAACAAGCTGTACAAGAACCAACTTTAAATGAGGTACGCATATATGATTCGGAAATCGCTGATCCCTTAAAATTTTTCTTCTTATATGAGGAGTACGACTCTTTAATATCAGTGATAGCAAATTGACCTCAGAGTGAAAAGTGTCTCAGATTGAAATTCTAGTGACTGAAGGAAATCGGTTCAAGTTCAGAATATGGTCCAAGCGAGAAATTCGCATTTATACTAATTCAATTTGAACTGCTTTAACGTTGTAGGACTCTCCAAGAGAAAGCGCGTTAAAGATACTTAATCAAAATAAACTTAGTATTAAAGGAACCACAGGACTTCAAACGTTGTATTTCTCAGTGCTTAATTATGGGCCTTAAGTATCTGTCTTTCTCTCACAAAACTTAGGCTTAGTTTAGATGTTATACGCCTAAAACAAGATTGTCCCCGCTCAGGTCGACATACTCCCGCTTGGGTTGACAAACTCCCCTGGTCCATATACTCCCGCTCAGGTCGGCAGTCAGCCAGAAACATATTTTTTCGCAAAATTATTTTCAAGGTCGTACTCAGCGTGTCGATTATGCTTAAGTTCTTTATCGCCTATTTCTGTAAAATGTACCGAGAATGGGATATTTTCATGCAAACCTTGAATTTTTTGTGATCGTTGGTTTTCGATCAAAATTTTTTTCCACGCTTTGTTTCAAGCTTACCTACATGGAAAATTTGTTTTTAGGACATAGTTTGGGGACTTTCGAAATTTTTTGCCCATGTTCTAAAATTACCCCGAGAAATCTTTCCAATAGAGTTTGATGAACTTTCTGGCAGACAGATCAGGGGCATACGCGATAAATTCGTCATTCTATTCATTCGGTTCATTCATTGCTTATTCTATATTTGTCTAATTTTTATATCTTGTATAGATCTTTTATTTTATCAAAACTTTAGCGCATTAGTTATGATGGACCGTTTTTCTAAAATTTGCTCATGCAACCTCTCCTTAAATATGGTTTATTATTAAGCTTACCTCAAATAGGCATAAAATTGCGAGTTAAAAGCTATAATACTGAGTAATACGGGGATTAATTCACTGACAGTAGTACGGTATTGTTGGTAATCTGTGGCTGTTTGTCATTCGGAAATCTTTTGATTGAGTTATCGCTTTTTGTGTTACTTGTCGAACAGCCGGTAAAATTATGATGCCAGCGGAGAGACAGAGACCTGAGCTGGGCCTGGTTCCAATATGTTTAGGCCTAATCCACCTGACTTCAATGTTTAAACATACGTGGCCAGTTTTAAGCCTGACCTAAGCTAGGCTTAAGCTGAGCTTTAAAATGACCACATATTTTCAAACACTAGAGACAATTCAACTTTGGCTTAAGCCTAAACATATTCTAGCCGAGTTCTGTTTAAATGCAACTTGAGTGCTTAAATAGAATTGAAGGTGGAAACTGGACAGTAATCAAAGGTTAAAGTTGTTTGGTCAAGAAGCAAATCATATACCTTCTCGATGAAGTGCACTTCCATCTAAATGCACAGACCGACAAAATGTTCGCGTATAAGAATTTATGATCCGAAGATTTTTAATTTTATTGAATGCAATATTAAAGAGATCGTCAAGGAATAAAATTTTGGATCCAGTATACAATTTACCCCCAGCGCTTTTTAGCCGATCCACATAAGCTACAGTAACCAAACTTTACAAGGAGATAGCTATAAGCCTATTGTACTAATCTGGCAAAATTGATTAACTTACGGTGTAAACTTACCGCTTTAAAAAATTTAAAAAAACTTACTTTACTTTACTTTAAACTTACTTTAAGCTTACTTTTTTAAACTTACAATTTTTTAAATGTAGGATGTTGATTGAGTTACAAAAAACTGCTTTGTTTGAAACCCACCGAATCGTTTACAATTTTCAGATGCCGTTAGTACGTTTTAAACTGTGAGCGTAAAGCAGTAACTTTACACCACGAGTCAATCAATTTAGCCAAATTAGTACAATAGGCTTATAGCTATCTCCTTGTAAAGTTTGGTTACTGTAACTTATATGGATCGGCCAAAAAACGCTGGGGGTGAATTGTATATTAGATCCAAAATTTATAGTCAATCTGGAGCTATTAGACAGTGTAACTGCGAGTTACACGTGACGAACTAGTTTTAGCAGTTCGCGGAAGCCATGCCGAAAACAGCTTGGTTTCTGTATTGGTTAACATAGCCAAATACGAGTAGCTATTGCGCGATAGTGTATAGTATGCTAGTTTTCTCAACTATTCCCAATTTTTCAATCTAAAAATCAATAAGATACTTGTCAGTAAATCAAATTAAGTGTATGCGAATAGTAATTGTTTTACTCGTTACCGCATAATTGTATTCTAGAAGATTCGTTGTGAATTAAGTAATCTTGTCTAATGTTTGTTTAATGTAAACTTATGTTTTACTGTATCAATCCCTGATGGGATATTGATCTAGTTGGCTTTTGACGATTATTCTCATTTGCCGTTTTATTAAGTAGTTAGTTTTTTGTTTTGCTTTCCCGGCATCAGGCCGCGTGTACATATCGAATAAAAGATAAAAACCCCGCAGGGGTCTTCTTATACTGAGTGAGGTTGGTGCTCGAATAATCGAGGACTTCTTGATATTTGGTGGAAAGGAATGGGTAAATTTCGTGTGATTATTTATTTCGTTCAAATTCAATATTCTTCTCTCAATCCCAAAATTGGTCAAAAATATTATTTAATTATTTATGATGACTGATCAACTTAGAGGCTTGTTGGTGTTGCTTTCAAATTTCATTGTGCTTAGTACATTAGGAACCAAAAACATTTCTGATTGATTTGAAACTCGAAAATAAGTTGAATTCATCAACTTGGCGGGGACGAGATAGGTCAACTGACTTAACCTAGCGGCAATACAGGATTAGGTAGGTACTCTAGGATCTAGGGCGTAGCTGCAAAGACTCCCGCCAAGAAGCAGCCAACAATATTAGGGCTGAGGGAGTTGACGCTGCCGTGCGGTCTGGAAGTCAGAAGATCAAAGTTTCTATAACTACGCCGATTTGAGCCAGCGCTAAGAGCAGATCTAAATACCTACGTACCTAAGTGAAGTCCCCAAGGTGAATACACCCGTTCCTATGTTGATTCTGTAAACATAGGGCAGCCCTGTATTTACACTGGAATGTCCTCTTTAGACTGCTAGCTACAGCCCGAACTGATCAGTCATCAAAAATTTATTTTTCGATTCAAAAATCATTATTTTTGGCCATCTAAAAATGTCATAACATTTTGTTTGCCCTTGTTGTTGTAACAACCTTGTCGATGGCAGTGCGCATTTTAGTAAGCGTCGATAAGATTTTGTGTATTGTGGTAAAGTCATCATTATTTTTCTATTTCCGTTGACTTCAGCGACAAAACGGCTTTCACTCGTTTTATAAATGTCGACCCTCTGGTGACAATTCATCGTTTTTCTCTCTTGATGATAAATTTTTGCCACTAGGTTTTACCTGCGATCTTTTTATAGCCATGCGTTCTTTGCGACTTAGGCTTAATCCTTGCGTCTTTTAGATTTCCTCATGTCAGGTATACTTTGCTTCATGTAAGCAAATACTTGTATTCACGTGGAAAAGCTGTTTTCGAAACGACAAAAGGTCAAATTCAAACATTTATTCTCGGCAAAGAAATTTGTTCGATGTACTGAAAATTTTTCTTACCCAAGGTCATATTTTTGGACGTTTTTGATACTGGAATGGCAGGGGAAAAAGTTTTGTGGACACCGCCCGCTAAATTGAAAAGCCTTCTACACCATCTACTTCATCTCGCCAATTACCTCCCACACCTCTTGTATCTAATAGCACGAGTAATAATGCGAGTAACAGTGTGAATAGAAGGATGCAAATAGTAATGTGAATAATGATCGATTACCCGTTGTTAAATGCCGTGCGTACTACGCCCAATCTGACGACGAGTTAGTATTGGGTAATACACAATTGCGCATCAATCAAATTACGGATCCTAATGTCAATAATTCATCAAATAATACGATTATTGATAATACGACTACACTTAACACGGCAAATAATCCTAAAACCAGTTCAGAGCCGAAATCGCTGATTCTGACATAGAAAGTAATAATAGTCCAAGCAGAAATGCCAACAATGCTTGCGTCACTGGTCTTTGGTGTGACTAATGACCTTATCTTAGAAGCGTTAAAAGCTATTCATATGCAATTTTCGGACCTTTATACGCGCGTAAATCAAGATAAAGAAAATTCGGATGAAATGTGTAAACTGTGTATGGAATTAAGCACATTGCTTAAACCTCAACCAGTTTCGAATTGCACTGAAAGTAATCGTCTGAGCGCGTTAACCACTCTATATCGATAGCAAAAATTTTTCTGAATTTAATGCGCAAAATGCGAATCGTGCAGAAAGTACGCATCGTGCATCTTCTTTGTTGTCCACTGGCAACCGCACATCTAATTCTTGGTCACCTTCGGAAATTGTTCAAGACACTGTCGCACAAAGTTGTACAAACCGCACCTGAAACATCTCAGCCATCACAAAATCCTTTGAACACGGGTTTGCAACCCATGCAAACTCGGGTTTTTGGGTATCTACCTATGATTTTGCAGCTGTAGGTATCAATTTTGCAGACGTCGCAATCTCGGCCGTTGCTGTCTTTAAATCATAATGCGCCTTCTTTCGTACCTAATTCTTTGAATGCAAACTCACCAGCAGCGCTTACATCCGCCACCACTTTCCTAATGCTGCTGCATTTGGCAAAAGCACTTTCGAATAACTATGTACCGAATCCTGCGAATCTTGAAATACCGCCTATTAATCCTATTTTACATTCTTGAATATCAAATGCAACCCCTCAAAATAAATTTATCTGGCATAAATAACAAATCTGCGATTGTTAAAATGAATCTGTGCCTCTACCTGAGTCATCTAAAAGGAGACGTCAATAAAATTTTCGAACAAAAGCTTGACGAGTAGCTACAATTGTCCATGTGAGTCTCGCTCGCATCGCAAAAGTAAATCGTGCCGACGTCGCCATCGTCATAATTCAGGACTCTTCATCTGAAGGCTCATATGGTAAATTGCATCTTGCTGATTCTTTGAATGCATGAGACCTTTTTTAGTACAAATGCAAATTGCAATTGCAAATAAAAAATTCTTTAGCCTGCCAATAAAACTGATATCTGAGGATATCTTGCAGAATTTAGTCGCTTGTAGATACCTATGATATCGATAAAGCTGATCGCCTAAAATTTATGACAGCATTTCTCGATCCCTATGCTTCTCGCTTATTCTGTTTGTTACCTGCTGAGATGAAACAATCTTATTCAAAATTGAAACAAGCGTTAACAGTGGAATTTTAAATCAATGGATTGCAGAACGCTCTTCAATCGTTTTTTGACACATAAACAGCAGCCTAACAAATCGGTTAAAACTCATTATCTCGCGCTTCGTGAAGAGTTAATAAAAAGCTGATCCTTATCTTGAAGTCAACTCGCTTTCAATTATTTATTGCGACATCAGTTGAAACAAGGTTTATTACTGCACATTTCGAAAGAGGCATATCATAAAAACCCTAGAGCATCACTGGCTGAATTAACGTGTTAAATGCTGAATTCGCAAATAAGGAGTTTGAGGATAATAAAAAAGCAATAACACCGTATGTATCGGTAACAGCCGCTCCTCTAGGAAGCGCAATACCTAGATACTCTCGCACGTCTAACCAAAATGATTCAGATCGTCCGCGTCATAGAACGTTTCATCGCTCGTCGCGTGCTGAGAAGCCAGAAAATTCCTCTCATCCATCTTCACCTTTTGCAAGCGCATAGGTCATATCTATGATGAGAATGTTTTACGCGTCAGTGACAAGAAGCGTCTAATAATAATAATACTCAGTCCGATCGAAATAATAACAATTCCATGGCTAGCAACCGCAGCCAATCATGTTCCTTTTTGTGCCAAAATCGTTCACCATCGCGATCAATTTGCAAAATTGACATCGTTCTCAATCACCATTGCAATTCTAGTCAACATCGCTCATCTAATTATGTGAATAATGATAATTGCTTTGAATCTAAGCAAGCACAACCAAATTTTAGGCAAAATCATAACAATTACCGTCAAAATTTGCATGCTAATTATCAAAATTCGCACTACAATAATCGCTATGCAAATCAATCGCGACAGAACACACCTTTTGTTCAGTTTCCTAACAAACAAAGTGGAACATATTATAATTCAAACTATCGCAACAATAGGTTTTAATCGCCCATACGTCACCTGCTGCGGATAACCAACCCACCATAAATGCGCCCCCACCGCAGCCAACCCTTACGTCTCTAATGATGTAAACACGATTACTACAAAAGGGCTAGAAACTAGCGCGCGTTCTAACTTATTGGCGTTGCAAGAATTTCTTGAAGTCGAGCGCTTACAGCGTCGTCCTATAACTTGCAGAAAAAATAAATTCGCCTTCAGTTAAAACCATTGATCCAAATATTCCAATCATAAGCCATGCTGGAACATACTTGCCCACTATTCTCGTTAAAGTTCATGGCATAGACGTACCTGCTCTTATAGATACGGGTTCACAGGTCACCACCATGATGACCACGTCTGCATTTTTGCATCTTGGTTTTAACACCACCTAAACAAGTCTTACAAGTTGTTCATGGCGTAGGCCATGCTTGATCATTCAATATAAAGTATGTTGACTTATATCGCTGAGCAATCTATCACTACCACAGTAGCTATAATTGATCATTTGCCGGAAGACATGCACATGGGATATGATTTTGTGAATCCGCACTCATGTGGGTTAATCCTATCGAGCATTGTGCTTTCACCAAGCAGCATAAAAATTAATCTACTATCATCATATGAAAAATTGCAATTCGCACAAAACCCAACATGACTACCTCTGGTGTTGTGTGTGTGTGTGTGTGCATGTTTTGCTGCCTGAGCCTGTAATTATACAACCTCGGCATGAATTAATCACACCTGGCTATATCAGTCATGGTTCTTTGCGATTTTGATGTTGCATTATTCAAATCAAATCCGAATTTTATGGAAAAAGCTTCACTTTTGTTGCTCCATCTATAGTCGATGCTTCGCAACCGGTAATTCCTGTTTGCGTTTGTAACATCTCAAAACGCAAATTGCATCCAACTCTGGTGATATAATAGGTTCTTTAACCTCTGATGCCAAAGTCGTGTCCCATGTCTCAAATTTTGATGATGATGGACAACGAGCTTTTGCGTCAATAAATAAAACTTTAAAAAACGGCTCCGCCATTGATTCTCAGAGCCCAACAACAACAACAAATTCGTGAACTTTGTTTTTTAAAATACAATTCTATTTTTGCATTAAAAATTGAGCCTCTTGGACGTACCTCTTTGATGAAACATCATATTGATACAGGGGATAATCCACCCGTTGTTGGAATAAACACTTTCGTGTTGAGCATTCTAGAGAAGAATCTATGCAAAAAATCATAAATGAAATGCTTGCGGATAAAATTATTTGGCCTAGCCAGTCCGTAGGCAAGTCCATTGTTTCTCATAGGAAAAAAGGACGGTTCCTAAGACCTGTTGTCAATTATCATCGTTTAAATGACGTAACTAAAGCATAAGTTTATCCTCTTCCTCAACTTGACGATTATTTTGATACCTTAGGCTCAGCTGCGTATTTTAGCATATTAGATCTAAAATCCGGTTATTGGCTAATTCCTCTCGACAATAAATCTACTTGAAAAAACCGCATTTATATGCTCTGATGGCCATTACAAATTCGAAGTTTTACCTTTTGGTTTAAAAAATGCGCCTACAGATTTTCAGAGACTAATAGAGCTTGTGCTCGCCAGCCTCAGTGGAAATCTTGCCTTGTTTATATCAATGATATAATCATTTTTTTATACGTTTAAGGAAAATAAAAGGATCTTGAAAATGTCTTCATTGCTCTTAAAAACGCAAACTTACGAGTTAAACCTGATAAATGCCATCTCGCTCATGCTGAAGTAAAATTTCCCAGTCGCGCATAATTCAATTGACATCGCTCCGGATATGTCTAAAGTCACAGACTTAGTCGCGTTTCCCATTTACCCAAAAACTGTTAAATTTTTGCAGAAATTCCTTGGCTTAGTCAATGGTTCAAGAAATTCGTTAAAGATCTTGCTAAAATCGTTAAACCAGTATTGTTCCATCTTCTTCGCAAAGATGTCAAATTCTGCTGTAAGGCCAGGTACAAACCGCACCTATTTTGCAATTACCAAAATTTGACAATGAGCACCAATTTGTCCTAACAACTGACGCAAGTAACTATGTGTTAGGTGCTATTTTGACTCAAAAATACTTACCATCAAAAGTCGTTTCATTCTTAGCTACTGCTAGTTGCATGCTAGGGCTGCCAAATATGTAATTATGCTACATTGGAGAAGGAAGCACTAGCGGTAGTGTAGGCCATCAAGCATTATCGACATTATCTATATGGTAAAAAATTCATTGTCAAAACCGATGTCAACATTAACTTGGTTAGTAAATGTAAAAGACCCATCGAGTCAATAACGCCATTGGGGTCTCAAATTACAAGAGTACGAATACAATATCGTGTATGTTCCTGGCACATATAACTGCGCAGCGGATCTCTTATCACGACATCCTAAGTACGATCATGCAGAACGCAAATATAAACTTGAACGTAAAAATGTTGTTAACATCGCAAATTTAGACTTGGAAGACTCTGAATCCGAGGACAAATCAGTTCCACCGGACCGATCAGCGTGATAATATGCCTAAACGCAAATAATATCCTAATTCACAAACTAATAACCCTACCTTGCCAATTGATCCAACAAATTCTAAACCACCTACGTTTTGCAAATGCATCCAACTCACCAATGCAGAAAAAGCTGAAATCTAACACCTGCGGCCTTTTTCATGAGCAACACGCTGATGACGAATCACATAAAATTCGCTTGCATTGAACAATCTTACAACGAAAAAATATTGTGACGAATTTTTCTCGTAAACAATGTTCTTTTTTGTCGTTTTCAACCTAAACATTTGCCAACAATTGTGCATCAAATCGTAATACCAAAGTCATTGCATTGTTTTGTATTAAGCAAATTTCATGACTCTATATTCAGAGCACATTTTTCATCGCGCAAAATTCTGCCCGCCATACAAATGCATTATTGGTGGCCGTGCATGGAACATGATGTGATCGCGTGGTGTCGGCATTGTGATGTGTGCTTACAGCGTAAGGTCGCATTAAATTCCACATCTGTTCCTTTGCAACCAATCGAAGTTTCCGCGCCTTTTGAACTTATTGCGTGTGATTGCTTGCATATGCTGCAATCCCCCTCTGTAAATGACCAAATCGTAGTTTTTATGGATTGTGCAAATACGTGGAAGCTTTTGCTGTTTCTGATATAAAAGCAACGACAATTGCAAATCTGTTGCTAAGAGAAATCATCCACGTTACGGAGTTCCCAAAAAGTTTTTGATTGGGGTTCAAATTTTACATTGGCCCTAATTTTGGAAGTCTGTAAACTGTTGAATGTTCAAAAAATATTCACGACCCTATATCACCATACGTGGGCAGCAAGAAAATTCTGGGGGGGGGTGCAAGATTTTTTTGAAGGTCGAAAAATGGCCTTAAAAATGAATAGATAGCGGTGATAAAAACACCATTTTTCGACGTTTCTCATCAAGCACTATCCATTGGCATCAAAAATTGCGAAAAAAACGAAAAAAAATTTTCAAAAATTGAATTCTGGGGGGTATTTTGATTTCTGGGGGGGGGGGTATTTTGGTTTCTGGGGAAATTTACAAACCCGCAGGTGTGTATATCACCCTCAGTGTGATGGTCTTGTAGGGCACTACTGTCTTTATAATTGATGGATTGTCTAAATTAAGTGCACGAAACTAGTATGATTGGGAGCAATTTTTACCTTTTGTGTTATTCGCAGATCGCACGACTCCTCAATCATCAACTAATATCTCTCCTTTTGAAATGTTATATGGTCGCAAACCAATTTCCTCTTGACACTTTACTTATAATGACTTTCTGATAAATTCGAATTTATAGCCCATTGCGGAAAAATATGTCATTGATTTAAAGCTGACTTTGCAAGACCTTCATGCAATCGTGTCTAAAAACTTAGCTCAGCGCATAAGCAGCAAAAATCTCAATATGACAAATCTGTAACCGCAGCTAATTTCGCTGTCTCAGATATCATCTATCTCAATAATACCTCAGTAATTCAACCTGAAATTGGTAAATTATCGCCTAAACGTGTTGGTCCTTATCGAATTATTGCGTTACCTACACCAGGAAACACCAAAATCAACTCATCTATAATCCTCTAATCACCCATCATGTTCATTGGAATAGACTTTTACCTGAGCCTAAACTACCATACTCAGATCTCTCAAGATCTGTGCCGAAGCATGCATATGTTCCTGGCGATTTTGTGTCAAAGTAAAACTGCCACATCGCCCTCTCGCCCTGGCAGTAGTGATAAGTTTTTTGGACTTAATGGGCAGGGAGCAAAAAGCAAGGGACTGCGTGCCGGTACGTTTATTAAATGGCTCTAAAACGGCACGTGCCATTACCGTTATCTGACGTTTTTCCTTTGGCAGACCCATGGCTGACAAGGGTGCCCCATGCAAAGAGACGCTCACACTGGAATCAGCTGGTCATCGGGGAGATTTACATTCAAGGGCGCGATCCAGCGACCTAGATGAGTTCCGTAAGGTGTTGGTGGATATGGCTACCGAATGGGGGTTGGACTATCCAGACAGGTTGCCATAAAATGACAAGCAGCGCATTAATAGTTTAGAGGCATTAAGCACCAAAACAAATACATTTATAAAAATAAAAATGATGCTAGTTCCACCGAAAACGTGTGAATGAGCAGTAACTCTGGTGGGACAACACGTTTGGACAGTATCCGCTGGTGACCCTTTGCGTGCCAAAGCAGAACATTCTCCAAACCGCGTTAGTCACCAATGACCAGGACTCGTATTTGGCTATTTTGACTTTGTTACAGCGGTAAACCTGATACATGGCAAGTTGTTTTAGGCTATGACTCTGAGTTTGTAAATGACAGTAAAACGCGAAATTATAAAAATTGGGATGAGCGTTTTAAGCAATTTTCACCCCACGTTTCAGGACACTAACGGGCCATTTGTCCGTTACATTCAGCTGGCCAGTGCATACGGCCATATGTTCTGTTGGGATGTATCTTGCTTTCCCAAACCACCTTTTGGGTTGCACCAATTACTAGCAACATCTCTCTCAGACGTTAGTGTGCCACAACTTTCTTCATGAATAAAAATTGCATATTTTTCCGTTTTTGGACCAATGTTCGAACAAATTATGGCAATTCCCGATGAAGAAATTCGCCGTAATCTGCATTGGAAAAATCCTTTTAAGGCGATTTTCATTAACATACTCACCAATGCAAACATGTTCACTCGACGCCAAAAGATTACAACTTACTCGCATAAGCTATAACATTTGGCAGAGTTTTTCTTTGATATGTTTATCGATAAAAAAAATGACCCTGACAATTGGGGTCAAGCGTAGAACTTACTGCTAACACGCAATATGCAGGTCTATTTGGCCTTCGATGCCTTGATTACTATCGATGTGTTTATATTGATAGAGGCATGCTCACCAAATAACTGAATAACGGAAGATATGAAACCGTTGCCCTTTTCCTTTAAAGATGACAAATTATACGTTAAAAAAGACAAAACAAAATCGAAGCGTGCATTGCCCATTGTCTCACACGCCTTTGCAAGGCCAGTCAATCAGCTCGGCAGCTGAGGAGTCCTGTACGTTTGGACGGCAAAGAAGTTACAACGCCGTTAGACTTCTATACGCCGCTTCCACCGACAGAAGCGGCCATGGCAACGGCTACTTTGGTTGACACAATGGCTACCAGCTCGTCGCATGACAACGTTTGGGGAAAACCCTTACTTAGTGGTTAATGGGTGCAGGCCGATGCCAGCCTACAGCTGGGCCCGCCCGTGGCAACGTTCCCAACCAGCAGTTGTCAGTGCGATTTTGCCAGCCTCTGCAACTACCTCGCAAGCTGATATGCAATTTGAGTCTCCCATGGTTGGAATAGAACCATCCGTACCCACAGATCAGGCAGACTTATTGCCCAAACGCCTTGTAATCACAGTTTTGGATTCTGAAGCCAGAGACCAAGCAAATTTATTGCCCTCAAAACTGGACGTATTTTAACTGCTCCAGGAGGTGCCACTCTTATAAAGCAAGCAATTCTTTGCAATCGCTTGCTGATGCCATTACACGTGTTTTTGTTCGACCGTTACTTCCTTTACGGATATGATCAGATTAGGCAGAATGCACCATACGTGGGCAGCAAGAAAATTCTGGAGGGGGTGCAAGATTTTTTGAAGGTCGAAATATGGCCTTAAAATGGTGGTATGGCGATAAAGCTGCATTTTTCGACGTTTCTCATCAAGCACTATCCATTGGCATCAAAAAATTGCGAAAAAAACGAAAAAATTTTCAAAATTGAATTCTGAAATTATTTTGATTTCTGGGGGGGTATTTTTGGTTTTCTGGGGGGGGGTGCATACACCCAAACCCACGCCCGAGTGTAGATGCCACCCTGGGCTGTCTCATAATGACTGAAATTTTAGGTTCACCTCCGCAACCACAACACATGCTGCCGCCCCAAGTGACTCAGCAAGCTGCGCTATCTATGCAAATCGCATCGCAAGACGTGCCACCAGCTGCGTTAAATTTGTCTTTGCAGCATACTGGTGCTCACTTTATATACCCATGCCTATGACCGTTATATTGGATACTGTCATGCACAAACAGCCACAGGGTATCCAAAATATACCGTTGGATACACGGACATTGCACTTCCTCCACACATGCAAGCTATGTGTGAACGCGCAGCAACCAAACAAAATGCACAAGAGCAAAATTGCTCGCATTATATGTCACATTTCTTCAAATAATCAACTTGAGCCGTGACGCACCGTGCTGTATTGTCCCTGATGTTTTGCATGATTTGCGCACCTATTTAGGAGAAATTGAAGGATCACGTTTGTATGACAAGCTGCTAGAAATTGCTCAAGTGCATTTCAATAACGTTTATGCAGCTCACTTGAGTTATGCATCCACAGCTGACACACCTCAGCGTCCTCTAATTTGGACAACCATCGCACAACCCGCGACAGACTTTGAACGTGGGCCTTTCTTGCCTCGTTTCATCACACAAATGAGCGTTTTTCAATGTCTTGCATAGATAAATATTTTGTGCGCAGCCATTTTCCTCATCACCACCGGAATGATGCTTTATGGGGTCCCGCTGGAATACTTGGTCATTCACCAAAACCTCAGACAAGCATTTTGAGCTAAAACCAAGCTTTGAACATCCGACCGGAAGTTCTGCCACACCAAGTGTGCCCGGCACCAGACCATTTAGCACTATTGCTGGTCTCAGCAAATGATCGATGTTTTTGATAATTTCCGAGAATTTCAAAGAATACAAAATCGAATACCGGTTCATGCCAATCTTTTCATCAATAGATGTCATCTACACGCGCAAGTGCTGTTGGAATTTTTGGACAGAAAGGTTCACTTTTTTGCTTCCACTTACGGAAGCACCGCCATAACTTGGCGTATGGTGGAACAGCTGCGTCAAATGTTGTGTGTGGCCTTCCTTGAAATCTTACACGCCAACGTCAATTGATGCTTTCTGGAGTTCCCGGAATTGGCAGAGTGGATTGAAAATCACATTGATTACACAGCATAATCCGAACCATTTGGCTACAAACCGATCCACCAATTGCTGTTCCTGTGCAATTTGATCGATTCAAAAATTGCCAAAAATTGGCTTTTTACCTAAAACACCGTTTGCAACCGGAATTAGAAAAAAATTCGCAAGGAGAGACAACAGGCCTCTTTGCAAGATTTGCGATAGGTCTACAGCAAACCTTGTAAGGCCCAAGTCAATCTGTCCGTACAGGCACAAATCGATATAAAGCATGCATGGTTATCAAACAGCGCTTAAGAGAAAATCTTGCTTACGACTTCCGGCGTGTGACGCGCTTGCGTTGCGCCCGTTTGCATACGGTTGCCTCAGGCATTCGTCAAATGCTGGAAGAGGAACATCGTAGGCAATTAAATGTTCTACAATACAAAATCGAACTGCACAATCAGTCGTTTGAAAAATCTAGAAAAAGAACACGTAAAGGCTTGTTCATGTGGAAATCCGCGCAAAATTACAGCGCGTGCTAGCCAAAAGGGCCACAGGCGGCAAGATCACTGTCATCCCGGCAATTGCATGCTCAATTGCAACAGCGTTCACAATCACAATCAAAAGCACAAATAAAACCATTTGCACAAACCCAACCATGGCAAAAGCAATATTGGGTATCGCGCTCACGTTCCGAGATGTATTCACAGGCAGATGCTGGTCATATGTTGCGCTTGCAACAGCAGCAGCCTTCTGGGAATACCATCAACAATCACACCACGGAACTCATCAGGGTCAGTTGCAATCAACGCGTCAACAACAGGATCAAGCGTACTATTCACCGTCGCACCTGAGCCAACCAGCCACAAGGTTTGTGTAGCCACCACCTCGATGAGAGCCATTATTGCCTCAACTGTGGCCCGCTACTCAACCAAAAGAGCGGTCACATGATTCATCTCACGAACAATCTTATGGATTTAATCCGGAGCCATATTCCATGCGGTTCCTCAACACCGTGTTGTTACGCGGATGACTATGACGACGGCAATGAAGATGACCATCGACCTGTCAATCCTCATCGTAGTTTTGTCAACATGTATGGACGTAACATTTCACCATATTGTGAGTGCGGCGTTCAAATATGCATCGCAAAACGGATTTGGATCGTGAATATTTCCAACGCCGTCGCGGCAAACCGCGCGGCTCAAAGGCCAATTATCGACTTCGGTACAGACTTTGAAGTTCTATGTATAAACTCCGAGATAGGCGTCGACTCAACCAGCAGCTCTTCGTTTTCGTTTTCCTGATGTGGATTCCAGGACTTTTCGCATTACGTTAATTTTTCTTGTTATTTGACATTTTTCGCATCAAAATATTGCTGTAATTTCTTGATTTTTGGTGCATATTTCTTCTCATCAGTATCGCATAATTGCATTCCTTGTTTTAAAGTTACCTCATATTTTTAAATTTGTCTATGTCTTTAATTTTTTGCTTATGGATAATCTTGCCTTTTAATCTCGTGTCTTAAATTTTTGCTCAAATTGCGTTATTACTATTAACATACCTTAATTCCTTAACGGACAAGGGGTTTTTACACCCAATCTAAAAATCTTTTTAACTCAAAAATTTTCATCTACGAGAACTGAAGGGAGGCAAGGCGCCAGAGTACATGCAAAATGGTACAACTCCGGGCGCAAGAACTTCGTGGAAAAAGAAAAGAAGAATTGCTCAAACAAGTTGATGAGCTGAAACAGGAACTAGCGTCGTTGAGAGTGTTCCTGAGTGCGAACGAGGCCATGCGTTGGCGTTATCATTATTACTATTGTTATTTTTATTTTTGTTTGTACGTTTGCTCAGGATGAGGCGTTGCGGACGCCAATCGTAGTCAAATTTTTTTCTCTACTTGGGGGAGTGTAACTGCGAGAGTTACACGTGGCGAACTAGTTTTAGCAGTTTGCGGAAGCCATGCCGAAAACAGCTTGGTTCTGTATCAGTTAACATAGCCAAATACAAGTAGCTATTGCGCGATAGTGTACTTGTGGCTATGCCTTCAGTTTCTCAACTATTCCCCAATTTTCAATATAAAAATCAATAAGATACTTGTCCGGTAAATCAGAATTAAGTGTATGCTAATAGTAATTGTTTTACTCGTTACCGCATAATCGTATTCTAGAAGATTCGATGTGAATTAAAAGTAATCTTGTCTAATGTTTGTTTGTCTTAAACTTATGTTTTACTGTATCGATCCCCTGATGGGATATTAGTCTAGTTGGCTTTTGACGATTATTCTCGTTGCTCGTTTTATTCGTAGTTAGTTTTTGTTTTTGCTTTCCCGGCATCAGGCCGCGTGTACATATCGAATAAAAGATAAAAACCCACCCAGGGGTCTTCTTATACTGAGGGTGAGGTCGGTGCTCCAGTCGTTGAGGACTTCTTGATATTTGGTGGAAAGGAATAGGTAAATTTCGTGTGATTATTTATTTCGTTTAAAATTCAATATTCTTTTCTCAATCCCAAAATTGGTCAAAAATATTATTTAATTATTTATGATGACTGATCAACTTAGAGCTCGTTAGTGTTGCTTTCAAATTTCATTGTGCTTTGTACATTAGGAACCAAAAACATTTCTGATTGATTCGAACCTCGAAAATAAGTTAATTCATCAACTTGAGCGGGATTGAGATAGGTCAACTGACCTTGCGGCAATATCGGGATTAGGTAGGTACTCTAGGATCTAGGGCGTAGCTGCGAAGACTCCCGCCAAGAAGCAGCCAGCAATATTAGGGCTGAGGGAGTCGACGCCGTAGGTCTACAAGGGTCCAGAAGATCGAAGTTTCTATAACTACGCGATTGGGGCCAGCGCTAAGAGCAGATCTAAGTACCTACGTACCTAAGTAAGTCCCAAAGGTGAATACACCCGTTCCTATGTTGATTCCGTAAACATAGGGCGGCCCTGTATTTACAACAGTCAGTGATAAAAAGCGCAATGCATGCAGACGAAATAATGTTACTCTGCGCGCTGAATTTTAGGATTCAAACAATTATTTACCCTCTTGAATAGGCAAATTATAACTGGGAACAATGTGTACATTCGAAAACCGAAGCCTAAAAATTGGCCTATTGTAATGATCAGTATAATAATGGTTTTGTGACTAAGAATAAGGCTTGCATTGCATCAAGAGAATTTTAATATATTCATAAATACTAGAGATGTCCTGAGCACCGGCACTGGCACTGGCACGGCCGGTGCTGAGCTGGTGCCGAATAAAATGCAGAAAATTATCTAATACAAAGTGTAAACTTTTTATCGTTGATAAAAAAACGAAAAATGACATAAAAAGGTTGCATTTTTAATTAACATTCCTAATTCTTTCCAGGCCAACTTGAACATTTTTGATAGAACTGTGGCACCCGCACCGGTACAGGGGTACCGGCACAGGCAACCGGTGAAAAAACTCGACACCCATGTATATCACTAATACCTATTTATTGCGTTGCGCCCATTTTATTTGGTGCTTTAAAAACGATTTTAAAATGATATCTCCACATCACAAATACACTTGGGCACGAAGGTCGGGGTTAGAGCTCAATAGCATAAGTAACCTAAAAACGATAGAAACCCAGAATTGAATTCTTGTCATGTTTTTCGGAATTTTTTGCCAGTCTTTCACTATCCGGACTTCCCAGAATTTAGCTGCTGCCCATATATGGTCTGGCTTGCAAGTGTGCTGTTGTAATCATCATACCGCCAAGAATTAAAGTGCAGGGGACTGCCAACAAAAATCGATACTCTGAATTTTATTTGCAACGAGGGAAACCGGGAGAAACAAGAGGATCCTCTAAAATTAATTTTTTTAAAAACGGAGCAAAGATTGTTGAGTTCGAAAATGATAAATGTCACTAGCGCTTTATGCTGATTGAATATATATTTCTGTTGAAATTCTAGCACTGATTTTAGAAGCTCGAATCAGCCAAAAAGTTTTAATGATTTGTATTAATTCAGTAATTTGCGCAGTTTTGTCTTGAAAATTTAAACTTGAGTTGAAAATCATAGTGAGAATCACGCTTTGTCGCATTGGCTATTTTATATCTAATATATTTGTCTTCTTAAAGCTTAAAGTTGTCTAAGACGACATTTTTAAAATTTAATTTCTATGACACTTTCTGGCACTTAAAACGATTCACTTTTGTGAACTACATAATCATTTGTTGAAAAGGCTAAATTCTAATTAAAAACGATAAAAATATTAAACCGGCACTTCAAGACCTTCATAAAATTTTGCATTAGAACTGCTAGGGATTTCCACTTCCACTTTTAGCTATCTAAATTCTGCCTTTCTTGATCTAGTCCAGGCTTTTTCCACACCTCGTTCATTTTTTAGCTGATAAAGAAATTTTTACAGTTTTGTGATAGAAAGCGAGTAGTTTGACGAATTTTTAAGACAAAGTTGTATAGAAATAAAAACGGTCATTGATAATTTAGCAGGACAATTCTCAAGATCTTTGACGCTTTCCGCTGGATCATTTAGTTTCTTAATTTAGGGCCAGTCATTTTAAACGCTGTTTTGCGCATATAATTATTCGGCACTCATGCCGAAGATTATAAGTGCAGTCGGTTTGGATACTTGCGCGCTTTGAATACTCAACAATCTATTCGTACGATCTCAAACTTTTTGCCTCTAGCTCTTAGCTCTATTGATATATTAGAGTTATATGTACATCCTATCCTGAACACTATCACACGTCGATGCTATATCATAACTTCGGCTAATATCAACATAGAATTTTGAGAATTGTTGCATTATACAGATAAAAATATTGGGTATTTGTGGCGCAGATGTACCCCTCTAAAACTAGTAATTTTAGATCAGTTCAGAGACAAGCTATAAAATTATCTGACCATTTAAATTTAGTCTTAGATGAAAGAATAATACGATATTCGTGATCAGCAACCTTAAGTTACCCGGAAACCACCGATTTTTTGGGGGTGTACATCTGCTCCAGGAATACCAAATGTCGTTTAAAATGTTAAAAAGTTTTGGCTCCCATGAAATTTATTACTCTATTACACAATGTAATTTATTGACACACAGATTACACTATTTGTATAAATGAGATTATTAGATTTGAATGATCAATTACCTGATAAACCTGCTGCTGTTAGATTTCCTCAACAGCATGGCATTCTGTCACAGATGCGTAATAAATTTTGTGGGGATAAGATAATGCAAAAGATCCAAAGTTTTAACTTGCTGATGTGTTGTAGTACATAAAAACCATAAATTCTACATTATTTCGCATTACTGAGTGAGAAGGCATCTTTTTTCGACGATATCTTCTGTCAGAAAAACTATAATGAGCGCATTGTCTAAGCAGTACCTACCTATTCTTACCACTAGTGCAAAAAACTGCAGCGTATACCGCAAACTACAAAAACACATTCGACTTTAGTCTGTTTCAAGCAAGTTCGGTCATAAATTTTGAAGCCATCTCCGACAATAAGCTGACAGGTTGCGATTATAGGGAGTAAGTAAAGAATATGGTTCTTTCAGAATACTATATAATAGACTTCAGAAGAGCGGATTTTTTCGCCAGTCATTTAACCCAGCAACAAAATTAATATTGCTTACATTTAGATAACTAGTTGACTTTATTTTAACTTCCTTAATTTGAATTAACCAGTTAACATCGTTGTAAGCGTACCTGGGCGTGGGGGTTTGTGGGTATGCACCCCCCCCAAAGAAACCAAAATACCCCCAGAAACCAAAATACACCACCAGAATTCAATTTTTGAAATTTTTTTCTCAATCTTTTGATGCCAATTAACAATTCTATGCGCATAATTTATTGACGGATTTTTATGATCTGTAAAATACTATTGTACATTCGTGCATAATCTTGAATGCCTGTTGATAATATTTAAAATACAGAGTATCGTGATTATGGCTGTTTGAACATGTCGCAAAACAGCTAACTTTTTGAAAGAGCAAATATAACAACAAAATCGCAAAGTTTCATTGAGCTATCCCCGTTTTTTAATTTATATTTTTTATTTTACTTAGCGATTGGCATCTTTACCATTCTTTACTCTGTTGCTTATTGTTCTCGGATTTCGAATTGCCAAGTTTGTTATGTTTTAGTTCAGTTTTGTCAATTAGTCATTGTGATGCACTTTAGTTGGGTTTGCATTGTATAAAAGAGTAGGTTTTATGAAAATTCCTTTTATTTATTGAATTCTAACAATCCAAAGCCATAAATTAGAGCTTTGGTAGCTACAAAAGTTTTCTGTTAATCGATTTGAATTGCATCACTGTAAGTAAAGCACAGAAAATTTAGTCATGGTGGAGTTCTTGTACTCTTTTTCACTAAGCCAACCTCGAATGCCTTATGTAATGTAACAGCTGATATTCTCAGACTCTGATATCAGTGATGTTGCAGTAAAAGTTGGCGATATCAATTTACATAGGCAGCAACCAAATTCTGGGGTCTGATAGGGCGAAATTGCGAAAAAATTTACAAATTTTTAATTATGGGCGTCCAAACCAAACCACACATGGGAGTAGGGGTCTGGCTGGATCCCTAGAATCTGAAAGTTGCTAAAAATTGATAGACCCTAGAATCAAAGGTTTTGGTGCTTATTTGGCAATTGGGCTTCATCTGACCCCCAGAATTTTGTATTTGCTCATGTGTAGTCGAACCCCCAGACCTCCTTCCTCAAGTCCATGCAAATATCACTTACATTGGTAAACATTAATGATATTGCGAATATCCTCTACTTTTTCGACAATATTTCCAACAAAATTCGAATTAAGTGAGGTAGCCGATCATTTTTATAAAGGGAGAATGGCAAATGACCTTCAATTTTAGTGCAAAAATAACAATAGGGGGCCTAAAAATAGTAAAAAACGCAAATTTTAGCCGAAAATTGAGGGTCGGAAATTTCCAACTTTAAGGCACAGAGTAGGGATGATCAGCTTTAGGTGTGGAATACCCAAATCCCCAATTGCCTCTGATGCATGTATAGCAGCAATATTACCGAATTGATAATCTCAAATCTCAATATTTATTTCTGAAAGGGGCTTGTTTATTCTAAAGACGTATCATACGATCAAAAACTTTTTCAGGCCGTGACTGTTGAGGATCAACATAAAAAGAAGAAAACAAAGAGCAAGAAGGGTAAGAAAAGCAAGAAAAATGCGAAAGCTGGTGGTGAAGCTGAAATAACTCCTGGTGAAGTTAAGAAGGAGGATGAGATAGCATCTAAAAAAGAAAGTGCAGTAGCACAACCTGAGGCAGCAGGTGAAATTCTTGCATCAATTAAAAAGGAGGGAGCTGATGAAGAGCCAAAGAAGAAAACAAAGAGCAAGAAGGGTAAGAAAAGCAAGAAAAAGGCGAAAGCTGGTGGGGAAGCTGAAATTACTCCTATTGAATTTAAGAAGGAGGATGAGGTAGCTTATATAAAAGAAAGTGCAGTAGCACAACCTGAGGCAGCTCTTGCATCAATTAAAAAGGAGGGAGCTGATGAAGAACCAAAGAAGAAAACAAAGAGCAAGAAGGGTAAGAGAAGCAAGAAAAAGGCGAAAGCTGGTGGAGAAGCTGAACCAACACCTGATGAAGTCAAGAAGGATGATGCAATATCCACTGAAGTTATAGGCGAGAAGCTTGTTGTTGTCGAAGCTAAAAAAGATGCTGCTGATCTAGAAAATAAAAAATCAAAAAAAGGCAAAAAGGGTCAGAAAAGCAAGAGAAAGGCAAAACTTGGTGGAGAAACTGGACTAGTTCCTGATGAAGTCAAGAAAGGAGACGAGGTAGCACCTGAAAAGAGAGTGCAGTAGCACCACCTGAGGCTGCAGGTGAAAGTCTTGCAGTGAGTAAGAAAGAGGGGGCTGATAAAGAGCTAAAAAAGAAAACAAAGAGTAAGAAGGGTAAGAAAAGCAAGAAAAAGGCGAAAGCTGGTGGAGAAGATGAACCAACTCCTGGTGAAGTTAAGAGGGAGGATGAGGTAGTACCTAAAAGAGAGTGCAGTAGCACCACCTGAGGCTGCAGGTGAAAGTCTTGCAGTGAGTAAAAAAGAGGGAGCTGATAAAGAGCTAAAGAAGAAAACTAAGAGCAAGAAGGGCAAGAAAAGCAAGAAAAAGGCGAAAGCTGGTGGAGAAGCTGAAATAACTCCTGGTGAAGTTAAGAACGAGAATGAGGTAGCATCTAAAAAAGAAAGTGCAGTAGCACAACCGGAGGCAGCAGGTGAAATTCTTGCATCAATTAAAAAGGAGGAAGCTGATGAAGAGCCAAAGAAGAAAACAAAGAGCAAGAAGGGTAAGAAAAGCAAGAAAAAGGCGAAAGCTGGCGTAGAAGCTGAACCAGCACCTGCTGAAGTCAAGAAGGATGATGCAATATCCACTGGAGTTATAGGTGAGCAGCTTGTTGCAGTTGAAGGTAAAAAAGATGCTGCTGATCTAGAATATAAAAAGTCAAGAAAGAGCAAAAAGGGCAAGAAAAGCAAGAAAAAGGCAAAAGCTGGTGGAGAAACTGGTCTAGGTCCTGATGAAGTCAAGAAAGGAGATGAGGTGGCACCTAAAAAGGAGAGCGCAGTCGAACCACCTGAGGCTGCAGGTGAAAGTCTTGCAGTGATCAAAAAGGAGGGAGCTGATGACGAGCCACAGAAGAAAACAAAGAGTAAGAAGGGTAAGAAAAGCAAGAAAAAGACAAAAGCCGGTGGAGAAGCCAAACTAACAACTGATGAAGTAAAGAAGGATGCAGACAAGACTGAAGTAGTGGTTGAAGATGGGAAAGATGCAGGAGAAGAGAAAAAAATATCGGAAAGAAGAGTAAAAAAAGCAAGAAGTCAAAGATGCATAAGAATGAAGTGGATAAAGAGAAGGAAGGAGCAGGTGAAAAGAAAAAGAAAAGAAGCAAGAAAAAATAGGATCTGATTAGTTTGAACTATCATACCTACGTTTTAACCTATTAATCATTGTTTTTATGCCGTTATTTTGTTATTACTAATATGTACATTGCAAATATTTTATCATTGAGATAAAATCAATAATGCTACCTGCAAATAGTACTGATTCTGTAAGCTAGAAAATGCATTTACATCAGCGAATTTTTTTCCTGATTTGTGCACATACCTATGTATACATACTCGTAGTACATACAAGATATGTAAGGTAGCCTATGTACTCGTGCATACTAGCAACGAAAAATGCTCCAATGGATCAAAACTGACGAATATACTTGGAAATGCGGATTATTAAACATGTAAAAGTAGGGAACCAGAAAAAATCATGTGCTCACGCAAAAAGTCATAAGAATCTGCTAAAAATTGGACTTTCTTTATGCTACACAAAAATTGAAGTAGGGTTACTCTGCGGCCTAGAGAAGGAAGTTGCACTTAAGTTTATAAAATAGATAGCACAACAGCTTATTCTTCAAAAGAACATGACAAATCAATTTGTTTAGTGAATGCGAATTCGAATGACCAATGTAGCAATGTGACAGAAGTACGGCAAACATACCTGGGCGTTAGGGGGGTTGGGGGTATGCACTCTAGGTGGGCGGCACCAAAGGTCTGGGGGAGGGTGCAAGAATTTTTCAAAGGTCAAAAAAAGGCCTTAAAAAATGGTGGTATGGCGAAAAAACACCATTTTTCAACGTTTCTCATCGAGCTCTATCCATTGGCATCAAAAAATTGCGAAAAAAACAAAAATATTTTCAAAAATTGAATATTGGAGGGGTTATTTCGATTTCTGGAGGGGGGGGGTATTTTGGTTACTCGGAGGGGGGGGATGCATACCCCCAAACCCCCATGCCCAGGTATGGTATGCACCCCTCAGAAACCAAAATAACCCCTAGAATTCAATTTTTGAAATTTTTTTTGTTTTTGTCGCAATCTTTTGATACCAATGGATAGTGCTCGATGAGAAACGTTGAAAAATGGTGTTTTTTCGCCATACCATCATTTTAAAGGCTATTTTTTGACCTTTGAAAAAATCTTGCTCGCCCCCAGAACTTTGGTGCCGCATGGTGGCAAGCACTAAACATTTGCAAACTAGCAAAGAAAAATGCTCCGATGGAACAAAAAGGGGAATATACTTGGGATTGAGAATTATCGAGGATGTAAAAGGAGGGGACTAGGAAAAATCTCCCTATCTTATATGCCAAGAATCGCAAAATATATAAAAAATCAGACTTTCTCTAAACAATGCAAAAAATCGAAGTATATTCTGCGGTCTCTGAAAAAACGTATTATTTTAAAATAATTTTTTCTGATTGACATAATATCTTAAAAGCATATTACGTAATGCAACTTTTTGCAGACTTCATTCAACTTGGAGTTGCTTAATAATGTGACTGAAAGTGAAATGCTGTAAACAAATCATAATTAAGTTGTTCGCATTTCATTATTACTAAGCATGTGACTTAGCAGATACAGCCATTCTAAGTGTCAAAGTGCAAGCAATATTCAAATTACCAAAAATTGATTGAAAAAGCAGCGAATTAGCAATGCAGTAGCACAAGCGAATTGAATGAAATAGTACATATCGATAGATTCAAGACAATCGATGATATTGTTGAATGACTAATAGACACAGATGTAAACCACTTTACATCACTGTTGAGTGTAAACAAATGCGCCCAGCTGACGTCCCTTATGTTGATTCCATATAAATTTTCAGATTTCCGGCAAAAGATTTAGGTTTTTGCAAAGCTCTAGAACGAAGATAAACCACTTTACATCACTGTTGAGTGCAAACAAACGCGCCCAGCTGACGTCCCTTATTTGATTCCATGTAAATTTTCAGATCTCAGCAAAAAATTCAGGTTTTCGCAAAGCTCTAGAACGAAGATTGATTAGCAGTGTAAACTTCACACAACCGCCTAGTGTAAAGAGGATTTCATTCCGATTTGTAAATCTGATATTGCTCGGATATTATTATCAACATTTATGAAAAAATTGCATGTCTACAATGGTCTGAGGACAAATAAACAATAGTGTAAACTACTTTACATCACTGTTGGATGTAAACAAACACGCCTACGTGACGTCTCACATTTGATTCTTTGAAAATTTCTAGACTCCAGGAAAAAATTAGGTTTCTGGAATGCTCAAAAACGAAGATAAATACATATGTAGTGTAAACTTCTTGTAAACACCTAGTGTAAAGAATATTTTGGTCAGATTCGTAATTTTGATATTGTTCCGATATTACGATTAATATTTATGAAAAAATTAAGTCTCCATAATGTTCTATGGGCAAACTAGAAATAGGTGTAAACCACTTTACAACACTGTAGAGTGTAAACATATGCGCCAGACTGGCATATCAAATTTGGTTCCTGGTCCATTTCTAGACTTGATAATCGTGTCCCTGACTCATAACCGGAGAAGCAAGCAGAAAAAACAAGACAGAAACGCATTTTAAACACCAAATTTTTGACTTTACACTCGCTAAATATTAATGTATAGACAATTTGCTTTGACATGCACCCGATATAAAGCGCTTTATTTTCATTCTATTAGACTTATCCCGACTTCTGGACGGAGAAAGTGGCGAACAAAAAACGCAACAAAAACGTATTTTCCATCATTTAGAACACTGTAAACTTTAAAATTCCGTACCGAACTCCCCATTGAGTTTAAAGAAATTCGGTTTGGTACAATTTGTAGCTTTTCAAATCGTAGTACATTCCTGTGTGCCAAAATTCTCTTGCAAAAATTATTCGGTATGATTTATTAATCAAAATTCGGAAAAAACGTGTTTTTCGCCCATTTTTTACCTCTGATTTCGAACTTTACACCCCCATAAATAACTCAATATTGCGTTTTTTAAATGCGATGTTTGCTGCGATGTGTAGCCCCTGAGAGGCACTTTATTAATGCATGTCTTCAATTTACACTGACTCATAAGCGGAAAAATTTGGCAGAGAAATCTTACTTAAAATCCGTTTTTTTACACCATCCACTAGAGTGTAAACTTTAAGGCCCAGGATCTAACTCACCATAGAGCGTAGAAGACTTTGCTTATATGCAGAATGTAGCCCTTGATCCGCTCTACATTTCTGTAAGAAAACATTTCAAAAAACTCGTAATCGGAGTTAGTATCAGACATAAGCAGGTTGAAAATTCGACCAAAAAGTGCCTTGTCACCACCAGATTTTCGTACTCTTTACACTGCCATTCGATAACCAATGCGAATTTCAAAAAACAAAAAAAGTGCCATCTGTAGAATTCATCCCTCTATTATCCTATGCTGTTCAATTCTGCGAGTCATCAATACTCAGTTGTCCACATGCCGCATTATAAATGTCCCAAAATTTGTTCTATGTTATAACGTTACACAAAAACTTTACACCTTCTTTACACAGTCAGTTTTGAGTTTCAAGAAAAACAAAAAAACACGGGCAGCGAATTTTTTTATTATCTTTCTTTTAAAAAGAACCGCACCTTCCAGAAGTGTCCCGTTATAGCTGTAGGGGGAGTGCACAGGTGTTAGGGGTACCCAAGTATATTATAGGTACGCGCTAACGCGCTTTTACACTATGATAGGCGAGCACTGAAGAATATAGATCACGATGCAAGAATAATCAGCGAGATAGCTGTGCAAACAAATGCAACGATGCATAATAATAGAACAAAGTTTTGAATAGCTCACATGGACGCCAAAACAGGAAAAAAACATGGAGTGTCAAAATTATTAATTGAGCCATTAACGATGGACTGATTACTGGTTATATATTGTCAGACTGATATTCAACCGAGTCGGTTATTTAGCACGGGTCAAAATTTTCCTCTGAGCTTTTCAGCAAACCAATGAAAAATGTTTTAAGAAGATACCTTTTTCTCAGAGGTCGCAGAATGTACTCTGACTATCGTGTTGCTTAAAGAAAGTCTGATTTTCAGCAAATATGATTTTTTACGCTCATAGGCGTCTTTTTCCTAATCCTCATACTTTTATGTCTTTAATAATCCACATTTTCAAGTATATTTATTCATTTTGTTCCTTCAGGGAATTTTTCCTGCTAGTACCCTACGTTTCATTAGTATGGTTTGAGTAAAACAATCAGCAGTCAGCACTCATAGTTTAACTTGCCTAATGAAAGGCAACACCTAGAGTCTGTTTCCTATAGCTTCGTGCATAAATTTTAAGAATTTTTATCGGCATTAAGCCGAGAGTTACGTACGATAATTATCAATGCTTTAATCGCAATCTGTCAGTTTATTGTCGGAGATGGTTTTAAAATTTATGACTGAAGTTGTGTGAAACAGACTATAAACAATGCGGAAAACAAGATTGCTATTTCACATCAGCATCTGCATTGCAAACAAGAAAATTCTTACCTAATTCGTAATCCTGATGTTATGAACAAAAAATTTTGAAAATTACCTTTATCATCGTTTTCAAATTAAAATTGCTGTTCAGTGTAAACTTTGATCAACTTGTAAGTCAAACAAATTCTGCACTTTGATCTTATGTTAAAAAGCTTATAAAGAAGTTTACGTTTTGCAATCTCTGAGATCTAGAATTAATCTTCAGTGTAGGCTTTGCGCAACTTCCAAGTGTAAAGAAAATTGCAGTTAAGTGCAATCCTGATGTTTCCAACAAACACTGATGTTATAAATAATTTTTTCAAAGAACTTGACCTTCAGTAAAAGAACTAAATTCAATCTCTAGCCTGGGGGTTTACGTTCACACATAAGTTTAACAACCCGCGCAGATTGTTTAAGACCCCTTTTAGTAACATTTTTGGCGATTTCACCGAGCCAAAACCCCCAGAATTTCCTAGCTGCCCATGTATGAGGCCAACACTAATTGAATTAATTGAAAAAACAGTGATTAATACAGGAATTATGGCAAGCAGTGAAATTCGCAAGATGGTGCATAAATGTTCTTCGCTGCATTCACGACTATTAATTCAGCATTAACATTAATTATCAGAGAATCTGTAACGCTGGCATATTTTAAACATAATCAGTATGTTCCGCCTACTTAGCTGAGTGGCTGAAGAAATTTCTTTTTGGTCCCGAACTCTTTACACTAAAACGATCACAGATCAAGAAATATTGCGTTAAAAGAGAAAAAAATTAGTTTTTGAGATATTGTAACCTCTTACATTATAAAACTGATTTGGCTACACAGAAACCAAAATTGATTAGATAAGCTCTAGGACACGCTAAGAGTAAAAAACCCGTATACTTTATACTTTTGTGCAACAACCATTGAGTGTAAAGAAATTTTAAGGTTCGATTCGTAATCTACAACTCAGGGGAAACATTTAAAAAACAATTGGCCACCCACAAAAAATTTGATACCCAATGCTCTGGGCGGAAAAGTGCTTCTCAGTGTAAACTTTAGTCACTTGTGTTAACAACGCAATATTGGGTATACAGAAAAAAGACAAACCAGGATCTGTGACGCCTAGGTCAGGGTACATTTTAAGCATAATCACCATGTCCCGCCTACGCAGCGGAGTAGCTGAAGAAATTTCGTTTTTCGTCTCGAACCCTTTACACTAAAAAAATTTCAGATCGAGAAATATAGCGTTAAAAGGGAAAAAATTTCATATTATGAGATATTGTAACCCTCTACATTATAAAACCAATTGGACTGCACAGAAACCAAAATTGAGTTAGATAAGCTTTAGGACACGCTAACAGTAAAAAAACCCCGTATACTTTACACTTTTGTGCAACAACCAATAAGTGTAAAGAAATTTTAAGGTCAGATTCGTAATCTACAACTCGGGGGCAACATTTAATGAAAAAATGGACACCCGCAAATTGTTTGATACCCAATGCTCTGGGCGGAAAAGCGCTTCCCAGTGTAAACTTAACACTTTCGCTAATAACGCAATATTGAGTTTATAGCAACAAAATAAACTAGGATCTGTAACGCTAAAGTCAGGGCACATTTTAAGCATAATTAGCATGTTCCGCACACTTAGCGGAGTAGCTGAAGAAATTTCTTTCTTCGACTCGAACCCTTTACACTAAAACAATTACAAATCAAGAAATATTGCGTAAAAAGAAAAAAGAGTTTTGGATATAGTAATCCTCTACAACATAAAACCAATTGGACTGCACAGAAACTAAAATTGAGTTAGATAAGCTGAAGGACACGCAAAGAGTAAAAAACCCGTATACTTTACATTTTTGTGCGACAACCATTGATTGTAAAGAAATTTTAAGGTCAGATTTGTAATCTACAGCTCAGGGGCAACATTTAAAAAAATTGACCCTCCGCAAATTATTTGATTTTTCGGTTTACACTTTACACACTCATTGCTAACTCGGTATTGAGTGTAAACAAAAAAAACACCAGCATCGAATTTTTTATTTATCTATCGATCAAAAAAAACCGCACCTCCCAGGTGTGTACCGTTGTTGCTGTGAGGGGGACACAAATTTCGCACCCGCTATGATAAACATAAAAAACGTTGGCCAAGTACGTATGATTCTTAGAGATAAGATCGTGTTCAGACACAATGGAAGATGATAGGGGACAAAACCGACTCAGATATATGTACACGTATATATACCCACATATACGTACAAAATACACTAACGCATCCAAATATTTTTTGATGACGAGGTAGGGTCGGCCGCCCCTCTAAATTTATGCTTGTACAAAGTACATATGTATACATATATAACATCATTTTTCAACGTTTATCATCGAGCACTATCCATTGGCATCAAAAAATTGCGAAAAGAACAAAAAATTTCGAAAATTGAATTCTGGAGAGTGCTTACCCCTTCCCCAACGTGTGCCCCCAAGTCCGTTTCCGGCTAAATTTCTCCCATTGAAGGGCAGTTTGGGGCTCTGAAACGGGGTACCCCATTCATTTGCATGTTTGTGAAGCTTACCCCGGTGCCGCTGCGGGTTTATATAACCTGGGGGCAGTCTGAAGTCCTGGAACCGGGATTCCCCAAGTGAGACACATCAGGATGAACACTCCCAACCCCGTTTCCGGCAAAATTTCTCCCACTGAAGGGGGTTTAGGTGCTCGGAAAAGGGGTACCCCATTATTTGTATGTATGTGAAGCTGACCCCGGTTTCGTCGGGGGTTTTTCTGCCCTGGGGTAGTCCAAAGTGCTGGAAGCCGGGTTCCCCAAGTAGGGCTTATCAGGGTGAACACCCCCTCCCAAAGTATTTCCAGCAAAATTTCTACCTCTGAAGGGGGTAGGGCTCGGAAACAGGGTAGCCCATTATTCATATGTGAAGCTGACCCCGGTTCCGTCGGGGGTTTCTCCACCCTGTTGGTAGTCCAAAGTGCCGGAACTGGGGTTCCCCAAGTAGGGCCCATTAAGGTGAACACGCCCTACCCCGTTTCCGGCAAAATTTTTACCACTGAAGAGGGGTTTAGGGACTCGGAAAAGGGGTACCCCATTATTCATATGTGAAGCTGACCTGTAGTTCCGCCGGGTTTCTCCGCCCTGTAGGAAGTCCAAATTGCCGGATAAGGGGTTGGGGGTGCTCACCCTGATGGGCCCTACTTGGGAACCCCGGTTCCGGCACTTTGTACTACCCCAAGGCGGAGAAACCCCCGACAGAACCAAGTGCACAATAATATACGCGTCCGTTTCCGGTGTCACACCTTAAAATGTCCGGGTTTATTTTAAAGTGTCCGGGCCACAATAAGGTGCTTAAAAGCGAGAAAAAATGTATTTAAACATTGGGATAGAGTGGGCATCATACGTAGACGTAAAAGAATAGGATTTGAAACCCCAAAATCTTATGCAGTTATGCTCCATTTGACTGCCAGAATTTGGCCCACTGCCCATGTAGAGTAGCAGGCATTCTACAGCCCAAAGTGTTGGGTGGGGGTTCGCCGACCATTAGGGGAGTGCGCGAACTTCAATTTTTAATCAAAAATTGAAAGAATGGACCTATAGTGGCTAGAAATCGCAACTTTTTGCAAAAAATCGGGGAGAGGGAATAAACAATTTGTTTATTTATATTTATATTTTTATATTCACGACTTTGATTATGGGAATCTCCACCCCCTTGTTACATGTGTGAATGGTAGCTGGTAGGCAATATATAAAATGAAGTCTTAGCATGTCTTTATGTCTTTTTAGAACCATGAAAGAATAAAACCGTGTGCAGTTTACTCGCCTCTTCATATTAAATCTGGAGACTGATTAGTTTATATTTTGCTAAATCATAGTATTATGCTACTCAATTTAAATACTGTTTGCAGCATATTTCAACAATCTTTTATGAGCAGTGTAGCAACGCGATAAAACTAAGGACAGTAACATCATCCACTGCATAAATCTTAGGAGGTATCTACATATATGTGTAAGTCAGTATAAAAAAATTTACCTGGTTTCCAGAATTATGATTCATCCAAAAAATCTTGTATAATAAATTGTGTTCGTATGTATCAATGTTAATTTTATCTCCAAGTTTGCTAAATGACGCCACTGACGATGCAATAAATTCTTCGTAATGTATCGGCTTGCTTGTGTTTATGTACTCCTCAATACATTGTACAAGGTACGTACCTATATGTGCATGGTCCCGTCCCGCTAGACCCACCGTCCCGCTTGACCCACCGTCCCGCTAGACCCACCGTCCCGCTAGACCCACTTTTTAGTCCCGCTAGACCCACCGGAAGTCTCGCTAGACCCACCACGTGCATAATGAGGTGTCCCGCTAGACCCACCATTTTGCGACCGTCCCGGTAGACCCACTGTCTCGGAAGACCCACCCGAAAAAATGAATACATACATATTACATCGTCGCTTAAACGTTTCTGCGATTTTTTGAAAAATATAAAAAGTTCCGTTATTATCAGCTTCACAGACTAACATAGCTGACTTCATGTAACGAGTTAAAACGAGTGTATCCATTCAAGTATATATGTTTAGTCAAATATATAAATAATTAATTCAAAAATAATTACATTTAATCGACTGACTAATCAATCAAATTGAATCAATAAATAAATAAATTTTGTATATTATTGCATGAAATTGTGTACATTACAAATTATAAAATGCAAAGATATGTGCGTGCGTGCATGTGTGTGGCAATGAAAAGTAACTAACCATGGCCGATTATTTTTAAAGAATAAATTTTTATTTTTCATGTCAAGGAATACACTCTTGTCAAACACATTTCAGAGTGCATTTTTTGCTTTTTATTGTAATGGTATTGTACTCTTTGTATCCCCCGATCAGGGAATTTCCGCATACTTAGGCACACATATTGAAGCGTTGACACTGCATTCCGATAACAGTACAGATATGCACATATGAATATTATGAAACGCATGTAGGCATTTTACAAAGACGGCTCAACAATAATCAGGCCGAAAGGATGTTGCAAATTCTCACTAAAAAATCGGATATGTTAATTAGGTCATTGTCAATAAATCCGAATCTGTTCTTAAAAATAGGACTAAGGAGGGCTAATGTTCATGTGCTCAGTTTATTTCATCGCTTCAAAGACTATATAGAAATTTTGATTTCGAATCGAGCCATGAATTTCGGTCGCGCTAATTTCGTTTAAACTCATTACATGAAGTCAGCTATGCTAGCCCGTGAAGCTAATAATAACGAAACTTTTTATCTTTTTTTAAAAAAATCGCAGAAACGTTTAAGCGACGATTCAGTTAGTGAATATTATGAGTGCAGAACGTTTCGACGTTTCTCATCGAGCACTATCCAATAACATCAAAAATTCGCTAAGAAAGCAAAAAAATATTTCATAAATTGAATTCTGGGGATATTTTGATTTATGGGGGGTTTCCAATTTCTGGGGGTTGCATACTCCCAAACCCCCCCACGCCCACGTGTGATTACACCCCTGAGCTCTGAAAAATTGGTAGTTTATTTCGACCGAAAAACTGATCTCTATATAGCCATTTTGGCGAAAAAACAGCTATATAGCCCTTTTTGGGCTCTAAAAACTAGCTATTATAGCCTTTTTGGAACTTAGAACTGCTAGTTGTTTTTTTATGAGTTTGAAACGGATATATACATACCTACTTTCCTCACTTAAAAAATGCCTAAATAGCTATTGTTTTTGCAGCTACTCCTACTAGTATGAGCCAGTTCACATGCGCACGTAGGGT
The DNA here is from genome assembly GCA_036768485.1 of Mermis nigrescens. Lineage (NCBI taxonomy): Eukaryota > Metazoa > Nematoda > Enoplea > Mermithida > Mermithidae > Mermis > Mermis nigrescens. The sequence continues at coordinate 334,993 of JAVLUZ010000508.1, read as the reverse complement.
TGGGGATGTATGTGGAATAACACAAGAGTGAAGTAGAAAAAGCCCGTTTGGCTTAAAAAAACTCCGACTAGCCCTTTTCAGGTTCAACTCTTCTCTCCAATTAATTATAATCTTTTAATGTTTTCGAAAAAGACACAAATTTAATCGGTTTCACTTTCGTATTTAATTGTCACGTACAAACTTACCAAAACATAAGTGTTAAACAGGGGCGGATTTAGGGGGGGTGGGCGGGGGGGGGGCGGCCGCCCCCCATTGGCCCAAAAGATGCGAAAAATTAAGGATTTTTGAGCGATTTTTAGCGATTTTCGGGTTGAAACAACTAATTTTTCCGCCCAAGTCAGGGTTCCGCCCCCATAGGGGTACCACCCCCCTTAGGAAAATCCTAGATCCGCCACTGCTGTTAAATAACGGGCTAAAAAGGACCTACAGTCGCATTATTCACACAAAATTCTCTGAGTCACTCATTCAAATAATGCAGCACTTTCATAAACAACAGCTTCGAATTACAAAAAATTTTGGAGAATTCACTTAAGCGTCTTGATAACTATTTTTCATTTCACATGTAATATGTATGTCTTCATTTTTCGGGTGGGTCTTCCGAGACAGTGGGTCTAGCGAGACGGTCGCAAAATGGTGGGACTAGCGGGACACCTCATTATGCACGTGGTGGGTCTAGCGAGACATCCGGTGGGTCTAGCGGGACGAAAAAGTGGGTCTAGCGGGACGGTGGGTCAAGCGGGTCACAATCTGTGTTGCATACTTACCTAATTGTACAGCGAGTGATATGCGTGGGCATATATGCGCACGTATACTCAGCATTACCCGAACGCTTTAAAGCCCGAAACATACTTCACGCGATTCGGGCCGCAAAGGGGTTTACGGCCACAGTAACCCAAAAATGTGACGTCATGGCGCGAAACTGGAGCGGCGAAATTCATCTGCCGCTTCGCGCCACTTGGGCATACTTCACGCGGCGCGGTCGCCGCGCGGCAGGAAAAAAATGGCGCCAACTGGGCGACCCTTCGCTGCCGCTTCGTTCGATGTTGGCATACTTCGCGCGAATTGCCACAACGTATTTCATAATAGATCCAGAGCAGATCACCGGCGCACCTCATTAGCATTCGCGAGGAAAGTTCAAACGTTTGGACTTCTGCGGCGCGGCGAAAAAATGCTAAAAATAGACATTATTTGCTTCTCGCCGCGCGGTGAAGTATGCCATGAAAAGCGGCAAAAAATTGGACTTTAACGAATTTGGTTGCGGCGTGGCGGCATCTTGAAGTATGCCTTGGGCTGCTTGAAGTATGCCTTGAAATGCGGCGCGGCAAACTTCGCGCCTCGCCAGAAAGTATGCCATGGGTCAGCGCGAATTAGGCGCGGCGACCGCTTTGGCGAATTCGCGCCGTTCGCCGGGTGAAGGATGTTTCGGGCCTAAGGCACGGACACTTTAAAGTGCGACACCGGCTTTTACCCATCGTTTCCGTTTCCGGATTTTACTTTTCCCCGGGGTCTTGTGCGTGCATGAAAGGCAGCAATCGTAAACGGTCTTAGCTTTCAAGCTAAATTCAGACATTTGAGGAATTCCGATAACGTGTAGGTTAAACGCATGTGCGTTTACCAACTCGCATCGCAACAAAGGGAACGTTTGCATCGACACAAAACGAAAATATGGAAATTTGTGCACATAAATATGGTCGTTTGACTTGAAATACAACCGGATGGGGTCTAAGACGTTTCAGCGCCAGCAATAAATTATTCTAATTAAATCAATTTTGAAGCAATTTTAAAATAAATTATATATTCAGAAAGCAGGTTGTACAACCTACAAAATAGCGAAGAAAATCCAGTGTATTTTTAGATGCATTTAATTATTACACTAAATTTAAAGACATTCTAGAAGTAGTTTATACCATCACTTAGAGAATTGAATGGGCTTTCAGAATCTGTATTATGCTTTAATCATAAATGAAACATAAATAATTAATATTACATAGAGTGTGGCGCCAAAACGTCCCATTGGAACCGGATGCTCTATTCACGTTATACAGTAAAGACCGGCATCGATTTTCATGATAATAGTTGATAATATATTTGATCTGCTAGAATTTATTAATAAAATTTGAACGAAAATATATAAAAGAATGAAATGTGAACAATCAGTACATTCATAAATACGACGACCGAAAAGAATAGAAAACAAATTATTATTAAAAAAGCAATATAACGCAAAATTGAAACGAGGTAACGCTGCGTAAGTCAATCATCATCACCCGGATACGGACTAAAAAAATGTATAAGCGCGCGGAATAGCTGACGAAAAAACAATATCATAATTTGGCTGCTGCTAATTTGACTATGACTTTGGCGATTTTGAGAATTTGCTGAAAAGTTTAGAAAGTTCGGAGCACTGAGCACCGGATAATTTCTCAGCCAATTCGGCCATGCTGTCCAACAGCGAGTCAGAGTTCAAGGACAGCAATTTGTAAAATAGGTTTTTATGCTACACGCAAATCAATCGAACGTGCGCAAATTACACATTTAGGGGACCCACCATAGGTGGGCGGCACCAAAGTTCTGAGGAGGGGGTGCAAGATTTTTTCAAAGGTCGAAAAATGGTCTTAAAAATGGTAGTATGGCGAAAAAACACCATTTCGCAACGTTTCTCATCGAGCACTATCCATTGGCATCAAAAAATTGCGAAAAAAACAAAAAAATTTAAAAAATTGAATTTTAAGGGGGGGAGTATTTTGATTTCTGGGAGGGGGTATTTTGGTATCTCGGGAGGGGGGAGGTGCATACCCCCAAAACCCCCCACGCCCAGGTATGGGTCCCACCCAAAATTTGCAGACGTCAAAAAATGATGGTACGTACCCAGACATGTAACAGGGGGATAAAAGGGACCCACCACTTGAAGTTCATCGTCCCCCAATCCCCCTAAAGCCAGAAAATTTTTGACCGCCCCAACCCATTTTTAGAAGAACATGAGAATTCTGTCGGGTTTAAGTGTTTTTTGACCATGTAATTACGTTTAAAATGGCCCTTAAAATGGCCGGGGACCCCCCACCCAAACTTTCGGGCCGTTACATGAACGTATGTAATTACGTTATAAGCAAAAAGCACAATGTTTTTACAAACAAGGAAGAATCCGAAAAATTGTTTCAAAAAATTAAATTCATGTTCGTTGCTTTGGGGTATGTCCATACAGCGTTGTATTTAGGGGGCGGGAGGAGGCGGCCTGTTGTTGGCCGCGGGAGAAATTTTGGCAGGTAAAATAACGCACGGAAACATGAGAAAATCGCATCTGTTTGTCCGAAAATCATCAAATTTTCGGCGCTTCACGTTTTGCCTCAAGTGTGACAACAAAAAGGATATTTTTTACAGCCCATTATAAGTGAAATTTTTTCTCTCAGAAAAGTTCGAATTTCATGAGCTTAACGAATAGAGCATGTTCAAAAACGTCGGAAAATGCGGTTTTTACGAGCTATCCCGACGAAATTCCAGAATTCGAGATATTATTCGATTTACGTCGGCTCCGCCCCCTTTCCTTGACCGGATTTTGGATGGGCAGCAACCAAATTATGGAAGATCCGATGGAGAAAAATCGTCAAAAATAGCACCGAAAATTTAATTCAGATAATCAATAAAAATTTTGAGGGGCTTTCAGATTCTCGGAGGAGACAAGACCGTACATCGGCAGCGACAAGTCCAAAAAACGCAAAAACAACACCACAAATTTATTTCTATGGGGTCTGCCGATATCGATTTTGAGGGAGCCTGCCGGATTCTTGGGAGTCTACCTACTCCCCACCATAAGTGGGCAGCACCAAAACCTGGGGAGTGTGTGCAAGAAAAGGTCAAAAAATTGGTGGTATGGTATGGCGGGAAGAACACCATTTTCAACGTTTCTCATTATGTTTCTCATAGAACACTATCCATTGGCATCAAAAAAATTGCGAAAAAACCAAAAAAATTTTCAAAGACCGAATTATGGGGGGTATTTTGGTTTCTGGGGGGAGGGGTATTCGGCCTTCTGGGGAATGATGCATTACCCCCCGCCCACGTGTGCTCCCAACGCCCAAGTGTAGGCATGAACCTCCTCCAAACGCGCCCACGTCCATGAGTAGGTATGTCGCGTCCATGGAACAATTCCACAACCATACATATAAACGTGGTGAGGAGCCACCATCACTCAGGGGCGTTGGGAAGGATTTGCATAATTAGACCTCTAGAACTTGATAGTGTTTTTTTGTATAAAGTCCGTTTGTACATCTACAAAGATGGTCCCCAAAAGCCTTTGTACATTTTGTACACACAATTTTTCGGGTACTATAATATGGTACACTAGCGATTTTAGTGTGGTAAAAACAGGGTTGTTCGACTTTTGGTAGTGTATTTTAGCTAATTCATGGGTCTCTAAGGGTAAAAATAACAAAGAATCGTCTTAAAACGGCGCGAAGCGCCGAAAAATTTGACGTTTTTTCTTTTGAAATGCAATTTCTGCCAATATAAAGATATATAATGAACACACAATTACTCATTTCGGCGCGAAGCGCGAAAATTTCTGCGAATTTTGGACCTTTTTTGAAATTTTGGTCTTACCAAAAATCTTTGTATATGTACAAAGACGGCTACAAAAAGTCTTTGGACATCGGGAAAAATCATTGCCGAATGCAAAAAAAGACTGTTTGATAGTGCCCAAAATTGAGTTTTTGTTGCTTTTCAGATTTCGCCTTATAAGATAAGACCATACGTGTAACAGGGGGTGAGGGTGATCCCCCATCCCCGCAAAGCCAGAAAATTTTTAATCACCCCCTCAATTTTCGGAAAAAATGAATTTTTTGGCTGTTATTAGGCGCTTTTTGGACGTTTTTGACGAAAAATTGGAGGTCATTCACCCCCCATACCCTAAAAATGGCCGGGATTCCCCAAATTTCGAGCCGTTACATGTATGGATAAGACCCCTTCAGAATCCGTTGCTGCCCACGCATACATATGTGCTATTTCATTCTTTGCTTCACATGGTAGAAGGAAACATATGTAAGCTTGTTCGCATTTCAAACTTTTAAATTCAATATTGAGATAATTTTGAGCAAATAATTTTGACAATGCTGCTTGAAAAATATCTTTTTTCAAATTGAACTCACTTGTCAATGGGAATCCTTTGGCGCGTTTGATCTTTAGAACGAGCATCGGCTGAGACTTTAAATAATTCACAAAATTGGGCACCGGATAAATGCTGCATCATTTCCACTAAGTTATCCATGAGCGACTCTTTGTTAGACAGTAGCAGGCTGTAAAACATGAAAAGTGCTAAAAAATCGATTTCAAAATCTAAGACCGTTTTCCGATGAAAAGCAATTCTAAAAATAAAAGTGTTTAATTTACTTATTTTTTACATATGTGCGGAAATTGATTTCGAAGATTGATCAACCAAAAAAGTGTTAAAAAATTATGACGAGGGACATTTACGTAGATTTGGTCAGAATAAATTACACCGAACTCACAAAGGTATACCGCAGCGTTTACTTGAAATTTGCAATTGCAGCTTCGCAAGAGTGTAGTTTAATATTCGTTTTCTTGTTTGGTAAAATCTCAAAACGTGAGAAACATTTGTTCTGATGTCCAAGCAGTGTTTTTATTCGTATTCGGCAAAGATTTTCCCCAATGTACGTACAAAGACTTTTCGGGACCGTCTTTGTACACGTACAAAGATTTTTGGGAAGACAAAAATTGCAAAAAAGGTCTAAAATTCGCAAAAAATGAGTAATTGTGTGTTCTATATATCTTTATATTGGCAGAAATTGCATTTCAAAAGAAAAAATGTCAAATTTTTTGGCGCTTCGCGCCGTTTTAAGTCGATTATCAGTGACTTTTGCCCTTAGAGACCCAGAAATTAGCTGAAATACAATACCAAAAGTCGAACAACTCTGTTTTTACCACACTGAAATCGCTACTGTACCATAATGAAGTACCCAAAAATTTGTGTGCACAAAATGTACAAAGACTTTTGGGGACCATCTTTGTACATGTACAAACGAATTTTGTACAAAAATCACTGAGTCCTAGGCATTTCTCCTAAACTTACTCGTCGTACATGGTTCGAGTTTAGGCGCAAAAGCTTTTTCAGAAATGTTTGCTCAAATAGTAAGATTTAATAACTTGTTTAGCAATGCAAACAAAATCCGTGTACAAAATGCAGATTAGGAATATTGCACACATGAAAAGGCTCATTTTCGGGCCCGAAAGCGCCCGACCGCAAACAACCGATGACTTCGTCCACCAATTCGTCCAACGTTTTAAAGTGACTGTCAAATCTGACAGGCTATTGTGAATACCAGTTATTGTAACTTTACAGCAAAGCTTGTTTATTGTATTAAATGAAATTTTTCTCGTTTCTTCTCATTGTTACTATGTCTTAAAACGCTAAAAATTTCAGCAGTCCACTCGCATTGGTTACTAAATTACCAGCGGCCATCACCACTTCGGCCAAAATTTAACAAAAAAGTTTTGGCGCAAAACTCGAACCATATAGCTTTAGGAGACAGCCCTGAAGTTGGGAAAAATCTTTCCGGTGTTACGAGATTTTATTAAACAAGCAAGCAAACATTGGATTACACTCCTGCAAAGTTTCAATGGCTAATTTCAAGTGTACGCTACAGTATATCTTCTTGAGCGCGGCACCGTTTTTTATTGAAACGCATTGTACATATATTCCTTACATGCAGTACATCATACCTGGGCGTGGGGGTTTGGGGGTATGCCCCACACGTGGGCAGCACCAAAATTTCTAGGGGGATGCAACATTTTTCAAAGGTTAAAAAATGGCCTTAAAAATGGTGGTATGGCGACAAAACACCATTTTTCAACGTTTCTAATCAGCACTTATCCATTGGCATCAAAAAATTGCAAAAAAATCAAAAAAAAATTTCAAAAATTGAATTATGGGGGGTATTTGGTTTCTGGGAGGCTATTTTGGTTTCTTGGAGGGGGGGTGCATACCCCCAAACCCCCACGCCCAGGTGTATTATGCACCCCCTGAACCAAAATACCCCCCAGAATTCAATTTTTGAAATTTTTTTCACAGTTTTTTGATGCCAATGGATAGAGCTCGATGAGAAACGTTGAAAAATGGAGTTTTTTCGTCATACCACCATTTTAAGGCCATTTTTTGACATAGAAAAACATCTTGCACCCCCTCTCCCGGAGCTCTGGTGCCGCCCACCTATGCAGTAAATACATAGCTACAGTATGCAAATATTTATTCTCAGAGTTTCAGCGCAAAAACAGTGCTAGAATCTTATTATTGCCTGTTGTTCACACAGAATGACGTCAATTTTGAAAATTATTAGCTTAAACGCCTCGAATACAAAATTTTGGCAGAACTTACTCCGATATCGTAGCCTTCACTTGATCCAGACGCAATATTTTCATATTTTCTTCGACAGTCGGACTGGACGTTTCGGGCGTTAATTGCCTTTCGAGCCATTCAGCCGCGATGACGTCATCATCGAAGGAGTATTGTAACGGAAAAAATAAAAATTAGGCACTCGCATGTTACAAATTTGACAAATAAAATGAGCAAAATGATAAATATCAATATCAATGTCAATTTATTTAGCAGCCAATCCTTGAATTAAAATTCGAAAAAACAGCTAACACCCGTCTATTAAAAATCGAAAATACATAGAAGCTTAAAACAAGGAATAATTTTTTCAATTCCCGAAAATTTTCGAGCAGCAAAACTAAAATTTTAAGATGAATAAGGATTATACTTACATAATTTACTTTTATAAATTAATTACTAAATAAATTAGTTAGTAACTAAGTACTTAATTTGAAACGGCTGTAGTACGAATCAGGCACGTAGCTGGCCGTCCTATATTGGGGGACCAACACCAATTTTGGGGGGAGGACTAAGCCTAAAAAGGCCAGAAATAGCACAAAAATGTACGTTTAAAAAGTCATATTTTTCCGATTTTTCTGAATTTGGGGGGTCCGAACTCACTTATTCCCCCTGAGATACGTGCCTGGTACGGATGAATTTATACTTGGTCCTTCTTATCAACGCAGAACCATTTCCTCGTCAAATCAGCAATTTGGGAATCGGACAATTTGTCGCGAATGGCCAGAATTCGGGCCTTCAAACGATATTCGGCCATTCGCCTCCTCAAACGCCAATAAAATTTATGACGAGCCGTACGCCAGTTAACAATGCCCTTAAATATTTACTGTACGATAAATTAAGAAGAAAAGTAGTACACAATAAATGCTTATGTACGTTATTGTACGCAAAACTAGAAATTTTTCAATCAATTTATGCACGAATTATTTTATTCGGCAAAGTGCATTTTTACGTTCAAGAGTCGTACGCATAGGTGAGCGGCACCAAACTTCTGGGGGAAGGGGTGCAAGATTTTTTAAGGATCAAAAATTGGTCTTAAAAATGGAGGTATGGCGAAAAAACCCCATTTTTAAACGTTTCGCATCGAGCACTATCCATTGGCATCAAAAAATTGCGAAAAAACAAAAAAAAAATTCAAAAATTGAATTCTATGGGGTATTTTGATTTCTAGGGGTTGCATACCCCCAAACCACCATCCCCACGTTTTTCGGCACTGAGCTCTACCAATGGTATCAAAAAATCGCGAAGTAACGGGAAAAAATTTTAAAATTCGATACTAGGGGACTGGCGGATTCAGTGTACTTTATATTTAGCAGTTTTTTTGCACGAGCCTCTTTGCTCTATGCAAAAAGCCTCTCGAAAACCTCTCCTTTTGGCAACATTGCAGTAGCCGGCGATAAAAAGCCTGAGAACTGTCAGTATGTACATAAATATTGAAAAAAACAGTTACAGTGCGGAAATGTAAACTATGCAGGAAATGTACATAAAATAGGGACTCCTTATATTGTAAATTTAAAATAGAAAAAGTTCATGCAATATACAAATAAGACCAATAATAGCAAATAAAAATAAATTTAAATATTAATGTAATACATATAAAAATCAAAAATACGCATAGATATGTACATGAACAAGATACACACATGACATCTTTAATGGTTAACCTCCAAGGTGAGCAACCTTTATTTGCTTTGCGGGATTGATCAATGTTGTCCATTGATAATCAGCCATTTTTTAGCAACTCCATCAAAATAAATATTTTTCTCAATTTCCCGCGCTTTTACTATTGCGCTATTCATAAATAAGCAATTCGGTACTAATAATAAGACAATCGTTGCTGTTGCAGGGACAATAAATAATATTTTGAATATTTAATGAATAAAATGAGATTTTTAATTTAAATTTTATAAAATAACGTAATACATAAATAACATACCAAAATGACATTTTTGGCCAACATTCGACCGGGCGTGTCGTGCAAATCGGCGAATTGAACGGCTATTGTGTGATAGATAGGCAAAAGAAGTTCCTCGCGTTTCTTCAAATCGTTTTGCAACTTTTTCTTCTCATCCTCGGACAACGATTCGGACAAAGTTAATTGCTTCAAAATACGTTGAGCGACTGGATCCAATCGATGAATAGTTTGTTGCATATCTTTAAATCGATATTTTATTTCTACCGTTCCTTCGGGTTCAAGCACGTTACCTCTAAAAATTAAACCGAGAAAAAATACCACAAATAAGTGGCGGATCTAGGATTTTTCTAAAGGGGGAGCGGTATCCCAACTTTTTCAAAAACAGTCAAAAATAGGTCAAAAAATTTGCCCTTAACGCGCGAAATAGCGTTTTTTCGGTGTTTTACATTGTATACTTTTACATAAAATCACTTTTGACGCAATATTTTTCCTTAAAATTTTAAAATTTTCGACAATTTTGTGCGAAAAAATGATTAAATTTATTAGACTTTAACAAAAATCTGGCGCGAAGCGACGGATTTTTGTTAAAAAAATTAAGGTGGATAGACGTCTAAAAGCATGATTTACTGCTTGATTTCCTGTACCTAAAATTTGAGTTATGACATGGGAACAGGCCTGTATCCAGGAGGGCGGGGGGCCTACCCCCCAAAATGGGGAAAAATTTTTTGTTTCTCCTAAGGGTCCCCGAAGGGAAAAATGAATAATTGGCGAAGTGCGTCTGAAACAGCGCCTAAACAGGTTTTTAGCGTACTTTTGAGCTAGTAAACTCAAAATTTTCCGGCGATTCGCGCCGGATTTATTGTTTACGTATAGTTTTGTCTTCTGAACCGCTAAAAATCGCTCAAATTAGAGTTAGACATAGAGAGCATGTCAATTTTTTCTAGCGCTGTGCGCCGGATTCATTGTTTAGTTATAGTTTTTGCCTTCTAGCTCACTCAAAACAGCTCAAATTTGAGTTATGACATGGGAAACATGAAATTTTTCCGGCGCTTCGCGCCGTATCTATTGTTTATAGTTATATGTTTTTTGTCTTATAGTCCGCTCAAAACCGCTCAAATTTGAGGTTGATATGCAGAGCATGTCAATTTTTTCGGCGCTCCGCGCCGAATTATTCATTATCCGTATTGTTTTTCTCTGTAAAGCACAATGATTATGTACAAAGGCAAGAGATAAGAAATAATTCGCCGATTAGGTGATGAGAAATCAGCTTAAATTGTACCTATATAGCATTTAATGCGAAACATCGAAATTTTTAATTGAAAATAGAAGTAACACTATGCAAAAATAGCTGTTTCTGCTGTTAAAATTGTTTTGAAATCTACCTGAACAGAAAATGGCTCCCAGGTCGCCAAGAAAGTAAATAAATGTCATTAATTAGGTATCATCCGGCGCGTAGCGCCGGAAAAAATTCGAGAAATTATGGTCACTGACGAGCCAAAAATCAATGAAAATTGCATATCCATTCTTTATCTCACCAAATATTTTTGGCCAATGGGGGCGGCCGCCCCCTCACCCTAAATCCGCCCCTACCACAAATCGCACGAGAATTAATGAAACGTAGGCTCAAAAGACGACATTTCACACGTTTTATTCTTTAAGTTAGATATGTAAAAAGTAAGTTGAAAGACTTGAAACTTACTGAACAAAATTAATCAAGTATTTTAAGTCGATAATGATTTATTTACAGCACATATTTTTTATCGTAAAATTTTCAACGCGACTTCTGAGAGACGAATATAACGCAGTAAAATCGCACACCAATTTTAATACTGAGTTCGTCTCAAAAATTCTACACTAGCAGCCACAAATACTTCTTCAATCATTTAACAAAGTCATTCAAACGAACGTCCATAGTGTTTAAACCAAAACGAAATTATAATTTTATTAGATTTGATGTACATAGGTACATATGTATCCATGTTTAAAAGGAAAGGAGGTATTTATATAGTCCATCGTTCAATATTTGCTTGGAAAAGGAAAAAATTATATAAAATTTACGAAAGCGTTTTTTCCTCAAATTCAGGGAAAGGAGTGTGTGAAAATCGCAACTATTTTTCAGGAGAAATCGAAAGGCCCAGGGATGTACAGATTTCGAGGAAAGATTTAGGTATGTCATCTCCTCTCTTATGTCGAGCGCACGTGGGGGGTATGCGGGGAGGGAGGCGGCCGCCCCCCCCATCGGCCAAAAATTTTTGGCGAGATAAAGAATGGATACGTAATCTGCGATGATTTTTGACCGTCAGTTAATGTTTCACACCTATTAATGACATTTATTTACTTTCTTGGAGACCTGAAAGTCCTTTGTGCTCAAAAAACAGCTTTCAAAAAGATTTCAACAGCAGAAATAGCTATTTTAGCTTACTTTTATTCTATTTTCAATAAAAAAATTCCGAGGTTTCGCGTTAAATGCTACAAATACAGGAAATTAAGCAGTAAATCAAGCTTTTAAGCGCCCACTCGCCGAAATTTCACAAATTTTGCGGAGCTTTGCGCCAGATTTTCACTAAAGTCAAAAAAAATTAATGATTTTTTTACACCGAAATCGGACGAAAATTTCTAAATTTTCCGAATAAATATTGCGTCAAAAGTGATTTTATGTAATAGTATACAATGTAAAACACCGAAAAAACGCTGTTTCATGCGCTAAGGGCAACTTGGGACCTATTTTCGACTGTTTTTAGAAAAGTTGGGGTACCGCCCTCTTTAGGAAAATCCTAGATCCGCTACTGCACATGCAGGGTGGTCGAAAAAAGACTACCCGAGGCTTGCGTCATATCTCAAGACCACCCGTTCTTTACATGTTGCACATTAACTAAAAGTCGGGATATTTCGAAAAATACAAGAAGTTTCGAACAGTTTTGCGATGAAAGTCTATGCTACATATTTGTGCGTACGGTACAAATGCTATTTTAAATTAGTAAAACACTATGTGAGCATGTTAAGTAAGTTGGAATCATTGCTATTTTAGTGTCTTTAGTGGAGCTTGGTGAACTTGAAAAAAAATCTGCGGACTTGCAGATTGCGCTGGCTAGGACATGTCGAAAGAAGCCAGGACGGTAATGTCATATCAGTCAAAAACCTGATGGCGCCTGGAAAACTGCCAAGAGGCCGGCCGAAGACAACGTGGATGAAGACAATTTAAAAGGACTTGGCTGTCAAAAATCTACGCATGGAAGACACTCATGATCGGGTGAAATGGCGACATAGCATCAAACGTCCAACCCCAATTGGGAAAAACGACGTAAAACGGGATGAGTGAGTGAGTGAGTGAGTGAGTGGAGCTTGGTGCGAAAACTGAATTAAGTTGAAAATTGCAGTCATGACGGAGTTTTTCGGTGTTTTACTCCATCGGCATAGCACAACGAGCCATCATTGTAAGAAAGCTCATGCGGAACTTGTTTTAGACTCTTCGAATGTATTGTTCACCACTCAAAAGAAGAGCAAATTGAATGAGTAAAGATTGAGGCAAAAAAGAGATTTACAAGCAGGCAGTTAGTCAGATACGCAGTATTTTTCATAAAATAAACACTACTGAAAAATTTAAAACATCAATTTTACGGGATTAGCTATCAGCGCAAGATTCTACATTTGTCTTACAGCCCTTTTCTCTTGTTCTACAAAAATTTTAGGTGCCTAGCTGCCATGGTTCTCATGCTATGACATAAAACGTTAGTAGTGTTTTTTGTGCCACCCTGTACAAAGCACTTCATACATACTTACAAACATACATAATACAAAAACTCTAACATTGATTGGCATAAAATGTCGTACCTTCGACAATTAGCCAAAAATAATGCGAAATAAGTATACAGAAAATGAAAACCAACGCGAAGGCAAAATTAAAAAAACGAATACCCACGTAACCAGCACTATGAGCTAAGTGCCGAATTTTCATACCCGATAGATTTATTCGTTTAATTTACAATTTGATTACATTTCATTTATAGTGAGTGGGCAGCACCAAATTTCTGGGGGTGCAAGGTTTTTCAAAGGTAAAAAATAACGTTAAAATGGTGGTATGGCGAAAAAACACCATTTTTCAACGTTTCTCATCGAGCACTATCCATTGGCATCAAAAAATTGCGAGAAAACGCAAAAAAATCAAAAATTGAATTCTGGGGGGTGTTATTCTGGTTCTGGGTGAAGGTATTCGGCCTTCTGGGAGTGCATACCTCCTTCACGCCCACGTGTGATTTCATCTCACTTTACACATTGTCGCATTGTCAGGCAATTTATTGAACGATCTATAGGTACATTCACACTACAGACATAATTTTAAGCTAACCGAATGCGAAACGATAACATATACAGAAATGCCATCTATTCATCTCTGGCTGGAGACGTATTTGACTGAAAGTTCTGCATAAATTTCGACGAAAAAAAGCAAAAATATAAAAAATTAGAACCTAGAGTTCGGATCGGCATACATCTCCATGTGACTAACGTTAATGGCCGCATCTACGACTACCCAAGCGCCTCCCCTGAGTTCGGCGTACGGAGGCAAGTAAATAAACACAGGCTGCTTGTATTCCCTCAGACCATCCACTATGTACGCGCCGTATTTTAGAACTTGTTCAAACATGTCTGAATTAAACCGTTGTAGATAATCAATTAATTAATAAATTTCATATCGATTAACAAAGCGAGTGCGTACTTAAGTCCCGAGTTTTTATTATATCGCCCTTTAAAGGTGGGATTAGTCCACATTTTGTGTAACTTTAGGTATGGGAAATGCTAAAAAAGCCATACATATGTAGCTTATGTTTCAAGGAAGTATGTAGGTATTGAAAAACTGAATATAAAAACCTTGTTTATTAAGACAAGCGAAGCAGGTAGTTTCAAAAAATATAATATTTTAGCATTGTTACGTTAAACAAGGGATGGATGATCATTTATTTAGATAAATAAACATGGACTACTAAAGAAAAGTACACAAAAATCGAGAAAACGTACAGTGTGTATGTGTTGTTTATTGGAGAATATCGTTCGCGCCATGAAGAGAAGGGGCGCTTAACAATAAAGTAAAAAATTAATAAGCAGTGGCGGATCCAGGATTTTCCTAGGGGGGGGGGTGGTACCCCTAAGGGGGGCGGTACCCCTAAGCGGGGGCGGAACCCTGACTTGGGCGGAAAAATGGGCCGTTGTAACCCGAAAATCGCTAAAAATTGCTCAAAAATCCTTAATTTTGCGCACTATTTTGGGCCAATGTGGGAAGGCAGCCGCCCCCCCGCCCAAAATCCGTCCTGTTAATAAGCATTACGAATTATGAACAAAATACATATACACTAATACATAAAAACACTATAAGGGTTAGTATTCAGATCTAATAATGACTAAATAGCATTTTTTTAATTTCACAGAGTAACAAATCTTTTATTTGAGCTATAATATCATAACAATGAATACGTTTCCACCAATGAAAATAATTCTTTATTATCGTGAAAAAGCATCTCCAAATATCGACTAATTTATCATTTTTTTCAAAATCATTTCTTGTCAGCCGAATACAAGTATGCGCTAATTGTAAAGGATATTTGAACATTTTTCTAATAAATTATTTGCAACGATGTACCCAAAAACTTTATTTTTAGCACTAAATTGCAAAATTTTTTCGCATGTGAGTGTGTAACAGTTTAAAAGAACCGAGAAAGTCTCACGAAAAATCTGATTTGAAATGGATTAAGGCATTCGTGCTAATCACGCTAATTAATTATTCATTTGTCGCATTCATTTTTATCTATCCCACCAAACTGCTTTACGTTCATTCATAGATAATGTATAGATATCAACAGAGGCGGATCTAGGATTTTCCTAAGGGTAAAGGTTTCCCAATTTTCCCGAAAAAGTCAAAAATATGTAGGTCCAAAAGTATGTACTTGACGCGCGAAATACAATTTTTTCGGTGTTTAACATTGTATACTTTTACATAAAATCACTTTTGACGCAATATTTTTTCTTAAAATTTTAAAATTTTCGACAATTTTCTGCGAAAAAATTCATTAAATTTCTTTGACTTCAACAAAAATCTGTGAAAATAAGGCGGATAGACGTCTAGAGGCATGATTTACTGCTTGACTTCTTGTATTTATAGCATTTGATCCCAAACATCGAAATTTTTAATTGAAAATAGAAGAAAACGCTGCAAAAATAGCTGCTTCTGCTGTTAAAATTCTTTTGAAACCTACATGAACAGAAAATGGCTTCCAGGTCGCCAAGAAAGTAAATAAATGTCATTAATAGGTATCACCCGGCGCGTGCGCCGAAAAAAATTTGAGAAATTATAGTCACTGACGGTCATATCATTGCAAATTGCATATCCATTCTTTATCTCGCCAAATATTTTTGGCCAATGGGGGGGCGCAGTCCCCCTTAAAGCCGCCTCTGGATATCAGAATGTACCTTTCATGCCACCCGAGAAACCACGCCAGTTGGCAAAGATGAAAAGAGGCAATTGTTCTCGGTTGAAGTCCTTGATCGCCTGAGCCGTTTTGTACGCCGAATCCGGAAACCAAACTTGGCCCGCCTGGTTGATCGTTTTGGTTTCCGAATCGAACGTAGCCGGATCGGCCGGCACTTCAACCTCAACCGAACGGGTTTCGACGGCTATGACCGCACAAGGGATGCCTCCAAGGCGCGCCCGGCCGCACACCTTAACAAAAAAATTAAATCAATTAATTATTAATTATGTACACCCGGAAGGTGATACCATGGGCGTACGCAGGGGGAGGGAGGCGGCCGCCCCTACCCCAAAAATAATATTGGAAAGGCAAGATAATTGTATGAAGAATGATGGAAATTGGCATCTTTTCATTGAAAAATCTTAAAACTTTCGGCGCTTCGCGCCGTAGGATCATTATTTTCTATAATTTTGTCGCAAGTGCGGCCAAAACACCGTCATTTTTCATCGTGTATTAAGAAAAAATAAAATTTTTTCAAAAAAGTTTTAATTCTATGAGCTGAATGTGTAACGCATGTTGCGAAGCGTCAGAAAATGCACTTCGTTTTGTGCCCTGGCGAACGTATCTCTAAATATAAGGTCAATAATTTTGGACCGCCCCCTTAAAAATGGATAACACTATTTAGAACGCGAAGTTTTTTTTAAATATTTCAATTTTGATTTTTTGTTGTTTTCAATTTTCAAAATACTAGAACTTTTATTTTGGATACTATGTATATTATATTTATTATTTATGCATGCAACTGTTAAAAATTCTGAGTGGGGGTCCCGGCCAATTTCAGCGGATGGAGGGAAGGTAAATGACCTCTAATTTTTGGTCACAAACGGTCAAAAAAGACCGATAAATTGCGAAAAAATTTATTTTTTCCAAAAATCGGCAGGAGGGATTTGGTTGATGGGGGATTTGGTGATTTTCAATATTTCAATTTCAATTTTGTTTTTTTATTTACAATGTTGAATAAAATCAAACTTTCATTATCAATATTATATTATTGTAATTAAAGATTAATTACATCCGGAAGTAACACTATTTAATACTCTAACTTTCATTTTCAATATATCGATTTCAATTTTTGTTTTTTCCTCATTTTCAATGTTTAATATACTCGAACTTTCATTCTCAATATTATATTTTTAATAATTAATTAGTAATTGCATCCGAAA
This sequence comes from Mermis nigrescens, assembly GCA_036768485.1. Classification (NCBI taxonomy): domain Eukaryota; kingdom Metazoa; phylum Nematoda; class Enoplea; order Mermithida; family Mermithidae; genus Mermis; species Mermis nigrescens. The sequence continues at coordinate 317,998 of JAVLUZ010000508.1, read as the reverse complement.
GTAACACTAATTATAATACTCGTGTTTTCAATTTCATAAAATGTAAGACGCTGGGCTCTGATACAGTAATCCTGGCTCAACACAGCCAGAATTGAGCCGACACTACTGACTTAATCGTACTTGTAGAACTGACAAAAACTTACACACTTAAGTTGTTTACTGTATGTCAGAGGCAAAGCTCAGACCAGACAAAACAATCGTGCTGCAATTTTAGGAACTTTTCAATTTTTCAGCCAACTGTGATAAAGCACCGTTTTGCATCCACAATGCTTTTTAAAACTCAAAGACAAATTTAAAATGAAAGAACTGTTTTGCATGTTTTTTTGAATTGTTATTTTGAAACTCTAATCTTTTTTAAATATGTAATGTTTTCTTAAATTAAAAAAACCTAACATTTAAAAAAAACAAAACAAGAATTTCGATTAAGTCCGCTGTCCACTCGCAGATAAGACAGCCTAAAAATAAAATGAAATTTTTGTATACCCTACGTATATATCCATTTTTACGGTCAATAAAACACTGCAAAAGATGTATAGTAAATCCTCAATATATTTCGACGGAACCATGCATTTTCCGCTGTATTAAACTTCCTATCAAGAAAAATACATAATGCATTCTTCAGATTTCAAGCGAAAATCGCGTTTCTAATGAATGCGCACAAATGATAAAATATCCAGTGTTAAATTCAAAAAATAAGAAGAAAGTTTCCTGAAAACGAACAGGCCACGAATTATTCAATATCCATTTGTCTCAAATAGCAAATAAATTATTATTTACAGTAAAAATATATAAATGTGTAGTGATACATAGTAAGAAGTCATCAATACGAGAAAGAAGCAAAAAAGAAGAAAGAAAATGAGGAGAAAAATAAATAAGTAAATAAATAAATAGATAAATAAAAAAGCAAATGCTAAATAAAAAAGAAGGAAAAATTAATTAAATAAATAAATAAACGAATTAAAATTATAGATACTATAAATATAATGATAATAATGATGATAATAATATTAATATTAATAAAAAACAAAAAAATAAAAAATCTTGGCCCAACCAGCCATAACGAATTAGCTTACCACGGTCTTGGCCCAACCAGCCATAATTTCAGTCCAGGTATCGCGGTCGAAAAAGCCCGTTTCCCATTTTTGAGGATCCAACAGACTTCGGCGCCCTTCCAGCATCCACCGGGGATCATAAGGGGCTTTGGTCGGGCAGAAATCGATTTCCCGGTCGACCGGGTCCAACGTTTGCATAATGGGCAATGGGGCGTTTCGTAAGCAAGGCACATAGCTAAGCCATTTCAATATCAAATACACACCCTATAAATAAAAATTAAAAATTAATAAAATTGGAATCAGAATGAAAATTCCAATCGGAACTTCTAAAACATGAATCAATGAACACACGTAAACAAATTAAAATGAGCAATAGACAATAAATTAGTTAGCAAATGAATACATAAGTAAACAATCAAATAAACAAATACTCAAATATAAAAGCGAAGAAAAAGGCAGAAATTTCACCTCAAAATCACTGTGAGCCGTAGCGTGAGAAACGCCGTTGTTGTGCATAATTTGCGTGCCTCCCAATTGATTATTGGAAGTGTAAACTTCGCGTCCAAGCAATTTATTCAAAGCCATGGCGCCGGTCAGAATAATGTGGCTACTTTCAACCTAGAATGAGGCTTGTTTTACGCAGTCTACGTAATACACAATTGAGATATGAAAATACATCCGTATATACATCATAGGTAGCGCCTTAGCGCTACCTATAATATACGTGGCCTTATGTTTTCATACATGTTTATCACAGCGATGTACGAATTTTATTCCTACCCCCCACAGCCATAACGGGACACTTCTGTATTGTGCGGCTTTTTTAAAGATGGATAATAAAAGAATTCGATGCCGGTATTTTTTGTTTTTGTTTTTAAATCAATACCGGGTGTGTGAAGAGCGTGTAAAGTCTTACTGTAACGTTGTCGCACATAGATTTTTAAAATTATGTTCGGTCACACGACTTTTTTAACTCAATATTTCATCCTGTTTAGTCTGGTTATTTTTAAAATGTAAACAATTAAGTAAGCTCTTACCACATTTTTTCATATCTTTTAAAGAGACTTATTTCTAAATTCGCAGTGTAAAGAGTGTAAAGAAACCGAGGGTGAAAAACACATTTTGGTCAGTTTTTTGTCTGCCAACAACTCCGATTATGAGTCCCGAGAAATTCTTTCCAGCAGAAATGTACTACGGCCAAAGGGCTACTTTCAGCTAACCTGCAAACTTCTTCAAACTCAATACGGAGTTAGATCTAGCGGTTCAAACTTTACACTCTAGTGGATGATGTTAAAGACAGATTTTGTCCAAATTTCTGTGCCAACTTTTCCGCTTATAAGTTGGGCTTAATTGAATGAAATAGAAATTAAGTACCTTCTAAGGGCTACGCGTCGAAGCAAACCGCGTTTAAAAAACGCAATATTGAATTATTCATGGGGCTATAAAGTTGAAAATCGGGGGTATAAAATGGGGGAAAAACAGTTTTTCCCTATTTTGATTAGAAAATACCTCAAATATTTTGCAGAACAGAAGTTTTGCACATACAAACGTACTACAATTCAAAGGCTACAAATAAGCGCAAACCAAATTTCTTTACACTCAATGGAGAGTTAGGTTCAGATTTTTAAAGTTTAGCAATAAGGCGGATGGTGGAAAATACCTTCTTATCCGTTTTTTGTTCGCCACTGCTTCTGCTTCCGTTTAGAAGTCGGGATAGGTCGCATAGAATAAACATAAGGGGTACATGTCACAGCAGAATTGCGTTTATTTAAATTAATGTTTAGCTTTTTAGGGAGGTTAAAAGTCAAAATTTGTGTGTGTCAAACGTGTTTCTGTCTTGTTTTTTCTGCCAACTTCTGCGGTTGTGAGTCTGGACATGTTCTCAAGTCTAAAAATAAGCCCGGAAACAAAGGTAATACGCCAATTGGGCGCGTTTGTTTACACTAAACAGTGGTGTAAAGTGGTTTACATCTAATATTTATGTATTTGTCTTCAGGCGATTGAGATTTAATTTTTTCATGAATGTTGATCGTGATATCAGAGCAATATCAGAATTACGACTCCGACTAAAATCTTCTTTACACTCTGTGGTTATGTAAAGTTTACAATGCAAATTAACTTTAGTTCTAGAGCTTTGAGGAAGCTTAATTTTTCAAAATGTTTTACGTAACGTCAGAATTACGAATCTGACTGTCAATTTTCTCTAAACACAGTAGTTGTGTAAAGTTTGCGCTATTCATTTATTGTTAGTGTTTAGTTTACACTATAAATTTATTTTATGTACTTCCAGAGCGTTGCAAAACGTGAATTTGTTTCAAAATATGTTCCATAAGATGAGAATTACGAACCTGACTGTATGTTTTCTTTACACCCAGTAGTTATGTAAAGTTTAAACTGAAAATTTAATTCGGTTTCAAGAGCGCTTCAGAAGCTTAATTTTTTCAAAATGCTATTTATAACTAAAGATTACGAATCTGAGCGTGAGTGTTCTTTACACCGAATAATTGCGTGTTGTCTTGTTTAAAAAATAATGCATTGTTCAGAACAATATTATTTTCCGCGTCCTTGGACTGCTGTCATTATTGTGGCATGTTACTGTCATATATTTACCGATTGATTTAGTCAAATCAAAAGTAGGATACTAGGGAAGAAAAATGCTCCAATGAAACAAAAAAAGACGAATATACTTGGGATTGTGGATTATTAGGATGAAAAGGAGGATGTAAAAGATTTCAATGACTCTCTCACAAATCTGGCGCAGGTTCATGCATAAATAAAAGAGAAAAACATGAGCAAAAAAGAAAACTATAAAGTACATATAAAGCATTGAAAAGAAACGCGTTCGTTCATAACACAATAATTACGTTAATGAATAATAAAACAAATTTCTATTCAGATTATTTCAGATTTGAAGGTTTAAAGATTACGACTAAAAATGGAAAAGCATTTTAAATCACTGATGAATACCATCTCAATGACTCTCTCACAAATCTGGCGCAGCTTCATGCAAAAATAAATGAGAAAAACAGGAGAAAAAAGAAAACTATAAAGTATAAAGCATTAAAAAGAAACGCGTTCGTTCTTTTTTCGTTTTTTTAAAGATAACGACTAAAAATGGAAAAGCATTTTAAATCACTTATGTACCTAAGTCTAAAGTCGCAAAATCTGCTAAAAACCAGACTTTCTCTAGGCAACGCAAAAATCGAAGTATGTGCTCGCCACGAATGTTTACGTTTTAATATGCCCCATAGGATGATAGAGCGTGTTGATGTTATATATTTAACACGTCAGTCGTGCGTGGGCGGAAATAGGACCGACGTGTTAAAGATATAACCCTAACAAGCTCTAGAAGCTTATTAAAGCGTAAACATTCGTGGCGAGTAGTGTCCAAAAAAGTGATTAATCAAAGCACAAGTTAGCTATAGCATGCAGTAGCTATAGGAAATTAAATGAGGCAAATTAAGGCCGGCACGATCGCTTTTATCGATCTATCCAAGTTCTAAATGGACATAATAATTTTGATTGTTTCTTGTAATTTGTAAATAGCTACTCTATCTTTTACACTCGTCGTTTTTGTATTACTTCATAAGGGGCGATGCTCGGCCGGCACGATCACTTTCAATTTATTCGCCATCGCCCGTTTAACATGCCTACTTCAATTTTTCTTTGACCCCTTTTTGCATTATTATTTGGTTATGCTTGCGTGTACCTATATAAATATAATCGAAGGTCAAAAAAGCTAGAGAGACTTTGCAAGCCAATTTAATGGAATAGCAAACATCGATGCATTCAAGACAATCAAAGAAATTGTTGGTTTCAAGCAGTTGGAAACGCGTAAGCTTACAAGAAACAGACTACATGTGGATACACTTGCATGCCCGCAACGATTGTGTGCAACTTGCTATAATGCTCATGACAACAAAATTAAACACCTTTAAATACAATTGCACTTAGTTTTCTATCGATCACGATACAAAGCAAGTCAGCGATGCAACTTGCAAGCAGTTTACAAAAGTATACGTTTTAGATCACGACTAAAAGTCGGCAACAAAACAAAAACAAGACACCATGCTCCAACCTCGTAACTCATGTTTATGAACTCTCATGTTAAGCATTGAAAATTATTTAAAGAAGGTTACACTTTTTCAGAGGCCGCAAAATATACTTCGATTTTTTGCGTTGCTTAGAGAAAGTCTGATTTTTAGCAGATTTTGCGACTTTAGGCATAAGCATAAGTAGCTTTTTCCTAGTCCACTCCTTTTACATCCTTAATAATCCACAATTCCAAGTATATATCGTCTTTTTCGTTCTTCGGAGCATTTTTCTCTGCAAGTATAACAGGTTGGAAAAGTCACTTCTCGAAGAATCAGTCAAATTCCACTTTCTTAAATTTGAATCATAACCTTTGAGAACTTGCAATTTGCAATGTCAAAAATTTCCAACTTTCCGATATTGCTATGCTACATATGTATATGTACATCAATCAGAAGTGTTCCTTTTAATCAACAATAACGTTATGAACATTTAAACAAATATATGCAAGATCTTTTTCAGCTCGCAAAAAATAAAGAATAATGTCAATTCAGATTATAAAAAAATAAAAATTGCTAATGATAATTTACCTGGACGACGCGCTGACTCAAACGGACCAAATAGGCTCCGATGCCTACAGTACGACACGAGACCAAGCTACACGTAAACACTTGATTGTACGCGTCGGACATTTCGCCGGCTATCAAACCCGAACCTTTCAAATTTTCCACGCCTATGCTATCTTCTCGGCCGATAACATCCGTTAGCATATACCTTTTGTAAACAATAATGTGCAGTGTTTTTTGTACAAGGTTTGTTTGTACATGTATAAAGATGGTCCCCAAAAGTCATTGTACATTCTGTACACACAAAGTTTGGGTACTAAAATATGGTAAAGTAGCGATTTTAGTGTTGCAAAAACAGAGTTGTTCGACTTACGGTAGTGTATTTTAGCTAATTTCTGGGCTCTAAATGCAAAAATCATTAAGAATCGTTCTTGAAGCGGCGCGAAGCGCCGAAAAATTTGACACTTTTCCTCTTGAAATGCAATTTCTGCCATTAAAAAAGATATATTGAATACACAATTACATACTCATTCCGGCAAGAAGCGCCGAAAATTTTTGCGAATTTTAGACCTTTCTTGCAATTTTTGTCTTCCCAAAAAGCTTTGTACATGTACAAAGATGGTCCCGAAAAGTCTTTATACATCGGGAAAAATCTTTGCCAAATACAAAAAAACACTGATAATGTGCCTACGTGTAACACGGGAAGCCGAATACCTCCCCATTAAAACATAATGTGCCTATGTACGTGTAACACGGGAGGCCGAATACACAGAAGGCCGAATACCCTACCCTTTAAAAAACCGAAATACCCCTGCCCAGAATTCAATTTTTGAAATTTTTTGTTTTTTTTTCGCGATTTTTTGATGCCAATTGATAGTGCTCGATGAGGAACGTGGAAAAATGACATTTTTTCGACATAACATCATTTTTAAGATAGTCTTTTAACCTTTAAAAAATTTTGCACCCCCAGAATTCTGGTTCTGCCCATCTATGATCCCACTCCACTTAAAGTCCGTCGTCCGCCATCCCCCATGAAAACAAAAAATTGTGACCCCTTCCTGTTTCTGGCGAAAATTTGCGTTTTTTGGTCCACTTTTAGGTGTTTTTTTTTGTCATTTTTGGCCTAAAATTAGTGATCATCAGCCCCCACCTAGAAATGGCCGGGATACCCATCCAAAGTCTTGAGTCATTACATACCTTACATGCACAGGTGGGCAATGCCGCGCCACCCGCGCCACCGGGTGGCGCCAGAAGACACTTCGAGACCTTCAGAATCCCGGCTGGGTGGCGCCAGAAAAAACAATTTTTGATTGGGAGGGGTAGAATTTTTGACCCAAAAATAAAAAAGTGAGAAAATGATACAACCAACCAACTAGCCAACCAACCAACCAATTGACCGGCCAACTAACCAGCCAACTAGCCAACCAAACAACCAACCAACCACCTACCTAACCAAACAACTAACCAACTGGCTAAACAAACAACCAACCAACCAACCTCACCAAAAGGGACCCCGTTACCTTCAGAACCAAAATCCATAGCCCAGGTATGCTTACATGTTCATATGTAGGAGTGAGGGCTGAGGGGGTAGAGTAAAACCTCCCGCTGAAGGGTCAGTACTGATCGGCGACTTTGAGCTGATGGAACGTTTTCTGCATCATTTTTGAGCTCAAGCGCAGTAAAAATGTCAAAATTTTTCCGGCGCGAAACTTTTATGTACTTTATACTCAAACAGCGCCCAAAATTGATCATTTTGGCATTTTTCAGTGTTAAAACTGATATAATGCCTTCAAAACGAACTAAAAATGATTTAAAAATGCGATACTACCATGAAAAAACGTTTTATATGCTATTTTGACCATTTTGATCGTTTAAACAGCAAACAATCGTGAACGTTAAATTTACTGTTTTGAATTTCTAAGATTTCAACCCCCGCCGACCCTGAGCTTGTGCATCTATATTACATACAAGTATGATAACGCGTGCCCGATTACGAACAAATTATATAGCATGATTATAGCAATTAAATGAAGTAGAATTTAACTTTTTACAGTAATTGCGATGAATAAATTAGAAATGTTTTATGTGCATACATACATATATAAGAACAAGTTTTAGACTGCTAATCGATGAAAAGTGAAGTTTACCCGCAACCTGCCGTCATTTAGAAACCCATGTATTGAAAACGGATAAAAATTGAGTCAATTTATTAATATTTTTATATTTTAAGCTCTATTCTTAAGTACACATACATGTACGTGAATAAATGTACATACGTCATATTCAGGTCGCGATGGATTTGAAATGTAGATTTATTTTGGAATTTTTTGTTTAATAATTTACATAGTTTGGAATTTTTCATTTGAACATTTTGGCTGATTCAGCGACTGGTTTCATTACCTATGCATGTTGTATGTACATTAGAAAATTGATAAAATATTGGAAAAATAAAATAAAAAATTGGAAAAAATTATTAATTAAAAAATACCTCTGCTCTCCTTCATCTTCTATCAATTTACAATGAACTGAGTCACAAGTTGCATTCAGGCGCGCATATTCGTCGGGCAATAAGTAAAGATACTTGGTTCCCTTGTCGTGTTGTTCAGGATCTTCCCAACAGATCCGGAATTGACTCCTTACCTGAAAAACATTTAATTATATGCACAAGGTAAGGGTCAGCAGGAGAGGGGGAATTAAAACCACGAAATTCAAACCGGTAAATTTAGTGTTCACGATTTTTTGCTATTTAACGATGAAAATGGTCAAAATAGCCTATAAAACGCTTTTTCGTGATAACACCACATTTTTAGTCAATTTTGACTACATTTTAAAGCATCTTTTAGTCAATTTTGACTGCATTTTAAAGCATTTTTAGTTAATTCTGACTGCATTTCAAAGCATTTTTAGTCAATTTGACTGCATTTTCAGCCTATTTTGACCGCATTTTCAAGCATTTTTAGTCAATTCTAACTGCATTTTTAAGCATTTTTAGTCAATTTTGACTGCTCTTTTAACACTAAACAATAGAGAAATCAATCCATTTCGGGTGCTTCCTTAGTCATCACTGTTTTTGTCCTCAGAAATGGTGCGAAAAAAGTTATGTCAACTCAAAATCGCCAGGCAGTACCTGTCTGGCTGACCCTTCAGGGGGCAATACCCCTTACCCTGCTATGTTTACGTATGACCTATGGCCTTAACTCTTTAACTGCGTATACTTGGCTACAGTAACAGTCGAAATCGATGTATGCGCTAAATCAAACAATTATCAAGATTTACTGCATAGGTTTATAGATACAATATTTAGATTATGTACAAACCTCTTCAGCCAATCCGATGCGAGCTCCACTATTTGCGGCCAAATAAGCGCAAGGTATGCCCCGATTTCGACTGAGCTGCAGAGCCCGAGCGAATAAGTCGTCCTCCTTCACTCCAAAGCTACCAATTCTATGAGTCATGTCGTTGGCTATGACAATTAAGTCGCGTCCATCCGGATATTGGGGCGTCCTCATAGTTAAGCGCCAGGCAACGACGCTGCACTCGTTTTCACCTAAAATTTTTCAATTTTTCAAGATTTCTTAATGATTTTTCATGTAAATGTTGACGAAATGAAAAACCGATTAAATCTTTTGTACACGCCACGACTTGCATAATATGTATTTATTATCATACGAATGTACTCTACATGCACTGCACACAGGCCCGTATCCAGGGGGGCGGGGGGCCTTCCGCCCTAAACTGGACAAAAAAATTTTATTTTTCCCAAGGGTCCCCCAAAAGGGAAAAATTAAAATTGCGTCTAAAACACCGCCTAAACAGGTTTTTATACTTTTGAGCAAGTAAACTCAAAATTCTTCGGCGCTTGGCGCCGGATTTATTGTTTATGTATAGTTTTGTCTTCTAAACCGCTAAAAATCGTTCAAATTTGAGTTAGACCTAAAGAGAATGTCAATTTTTTTCCAGCGCTGTGCGCCGGATTCATTGTTCAGCTATAGTTTTTGCCTTCTAGCTCACTCAAAACAGCTCAAATTTGAGGTTTGACATGGGAAACATGAAATTTTTCCGCGCTTCGCGCCGTATTTATTGTTTATATATGCTTTTTGTCTTCTAGCCCGCTCAAAACCGCTCAAATTTGAACTTGTCATGCAGAATATATCAATTTTTTCGGCCCTTGGCGCCGAATTATTCATTAACTGTTTCTCTGTAAAGCACAATGATTAAGTGCAAAAGGCAAGAGATAAGAAACAAATTCGTCGATTAAGTGATGATAAATCAGCTTGAATGACAAATCTGCTGTATATCAATATGAAATTGAGTGGAAAAATTTTTGATTTTTTTTTAAATTTTTCTTCACCATCGTATAGAGCTCGCCGAGATACGCTCAAAACTGCCTTCATTTTCGCCTATCTCCTAATGGTTGTCGATATGTCTGGCCTCAAAAATTTTCGCCCCCCCCCCCCCCCCGAAATAAAATCCTGGATACGGGCCTGACTGCACATATATCATTATTTCAAAATAAAAAAATATATAAAAATTAAAAGATTGTCTTAAGGATTTTACAAAATTATGATTTATAAAAAAACAAGAACAATATGTATGTCGCAGGAGGCGGCATACATAGATTATACAAAGACAAGGAGAGAAAGTCGAATTTCATGTTTATTATTGCTCAAATACTTTTAAGATTTGCACTCGTGAAGTACATAGAACATTTCTTGATGCGCCGCATGCAATTATAAAAACTTATGGGAAAATCAGTGTACATGTATAAGAATGATACGAAATAAAAATGCTATGTAATTCAAAAACATGAAAGTAAGAAACATAAAATTAGTGCACCATAGATGACCTTCAAAAAGAATAAGCACTGCTCATCATGTATTTCTTGAGAAAATTTAAAAAGCATGAAATCCGTTTCCTACTGATTTACTAATTTTTTGGCTAGTTCTTTTCATATGTACAAGTGCAGCATGGGAATTATAGAAAGTCAGTCCCGAAAAGAAGTGGCCATTCAGGGAGTATAAACCCCCAAACCCTAGCAACACGTAACAAGATACTGATTGTAAATTTGAACTACGCAAGAACGACTAATCCATACATAAAACATGCTACGACGAAGTAAGCACATGTACTGTCTAGCTATATGAGATCATTTGATTCACGATGAATTTAACAATGAATTAAAATAATTGATAATAATAATAATAATGTATGTAATAATAATGATAATAATAACAATAACAATATGATAATAATAATAATAGTAATTATAATAATAATAATAATAATAATAATAATAATAATAATAATAATAATAATAATAATAATAATAACAATAACAATGATAATAATAATAATAATATTAATAATAATAATAATAATTATAAACTAGTACCCGGTAAGCGTATCATTTCAACGATATGTCCGCTTTCATCAAGAACCAATTCAACGCACTGCAGCATCTCGAGCAAATTAGGTTCTTCGATATCAGGATGTTCGATTCTAAATTTTAAATTATAAATTTTAAATTGTAATGCCCGCTGTTTGTATGGTAAGAAATAATTGAGCTAAGTAATATTGTTGTTGTAAACAATACATATGCAACAAACGTGTTTGGATTCCCAGAGAGAACGGCCGTCAATTTCTCAATGGAAAGATAAATCTTCTATTTAGTACAATCAGCTTTACGAGCCCATATCCAAGAATCAGCTTTCTTCATTTATCATGAATCAACGTTTTTTACTTGCGAAAGAAAATATACAGTGGCTAGCGAAGGACTATTCCCGAATTTTTCGATGAAATATGTCTGTAACGAATTCTACAAACAGACAATTACACACCTCAAAATTTTAGATGGGGTTATTTGACTATTTCTAAGGGAGTTAAGCATCGAATTAACTTCAATTTTAGGCCAAATGGCAAAAAGAGTTACATTAAAATAGCCATTCAATGCAAGTTTCTGCCAAAAATCGGAGGCGTCCAAATTATTTGTAATAATAATTATATTTTATGGTGTCGGTTTAATTTATATTAGCTTCGTGAATTTTTTTATTTAAATAATAAGTAGCTAAAGTAATATTAAATTTTATATAACTTAAATTAGAAATTAATCCTTGTTCATAAACTAATATCGAAAATTTATATTTGTTGAATTAAAAATAAATTTGCGTTAGCCTAGATATTCGTACTATACATATAGTACACAAATAAAGGGCTATATTCAATTTTTTATATTTAATAAAATTTTACACTTATGTTAAGATCTTTCCGAAGTTCATTTTGTATTAAGTGAAAAATTGAGGAATGGGGGGACGATCGAATTTTGATGGGATACTCATCCTTCTTCAGGCACGTAGCTGGTCGTCCTATTTTGGAGGAACCAACACAAATTTTAGGGGGACTAAGCCCAAAAAAACAAAAATAGCACAAAATTACGTTAAAAAGTCCATATTTTTCTGAATTGTTGGGGGGTCCGAACTCCCCAATTTTTCCACAGATACGTGCCTGTCCTTCTTGCGTAAATATATGCTATGTATGTACATAAATGACGAACTTGTATTCGCGCCACAATTTCATCAACGCTTGTCGGAACATTTCCGGATAATCGAATACGTAGGTGGTGCCATTTTTTTGAGCCACGTATCTTTTGGACTGCATGTGGTCCTTGGTTTGATAGGGCGTCGAAATGGGCAAATTGTGCAGGGGTCCCACACTACCGCCGCCCCAGGTCACAAATTTGACTAGGCCCGTTTCGGCGTCCACCACTTCCTGATACAAATGGAAATCGAGGTTGTAGCCGCTTTCGTTCGATACAGTAAGACGCATGGCCACCGGGGTCCCGTTGGCCGTCAATCGAATCATATACTTCAATTCGGCCTGTTCAAATCAACGCCAATTGTAACAATTTGAATTGAAAAGAAATATTAAAAAATTTGAAAATCGAAAAAATTAAAGAAAAAACAATTTGGAACAAATTTAAAATAAACGACTCGCAGATGGGTTTCAAAAATACTAAATATTTTCAGTTCGAAACCGTGGATATAAATAACAACTAAACAAAGTAGCCGAAATAAACAAAAAATTAAGTAGGCATACATACATAACATATGTGGTTTTAGAGAAATTAATAAAAAATAAATTAATACAAAGAATTAACAAAATTTCGACGCTACGTCGACAGGATTATTTGATTTGAAACTTGAGGCCAAACATGTATCGGTTCAAAATTTTGGGAGGGGTTCCCCGGCCATATTTAGGACGGGGGCTAAATGACCCCGAATTTCTGGCCAAAAATAGCAAAAAGTATCTAAATATGACCAGAAAAGCAAGTTTTAGCCGAAAATCGGGGGCGTAGAGGAATAAAAACTACCTTAAAGGAAGTTATCGGACCTACAATTTTCGGCCTAAAATGGCAAAACGAATCTAAAACGGTCGAAAGGAGAACATTTTGGCCAAAACGGGGGACGGGGTCAAAAAATTTTCAATTTCAGGTGATGTTATCGGCCGACTTCGGGTGGAGAATATACGTGGGCGTGAGGGGTTGGGGGTATGCAATACCCCACAAACCATAATACCCCACAGAATTCAATTTTAGAAATTTTTTTCCGCAATTTTTTGAGGCAAATGGATAGTGCTCGATGAAAAACGTTGAAAACTGGTGTTTTTCGCCATACCACCATTTTAAAGACCATTTTTTGACATTTGAAAAAATCTTGCCCCCTAGAGCTTTGGTGCCGCACACCCATGTTGAACCCCCAACCCCTATTATACGCCTATTTAGTGCGCTATCGGATTGAGCCAATAAGCCCACCTGAAGCACCCTGAGCTTCCTCAAACGCATGCCGTATCTCGTGGCGATGTCCCGCACCGTTTCGACCACTTTTTGCGGATCCAAAGTGACGCAAGGGACGAAATTGAGGAAAATGTGGTTGCAGTCGCTGCGTTTGGCCTCCAAAGTCGAAAAAGCGATCTCCAATTCGTCCAAAGCCTCCAACAAAACTCGCTCGCCCTCGTTGCGCATATATTCGAAACTAGCCTCCTTCGAAATCAAATCCTGATGCCTGATCAACGATCGTAGGAAAAATCGATAATCGTTCGCTTCGATTCCTTTATCTTTCCGGGCGTTCGCTGTCAAGTCAACGATTACTTATTTTGAGTCGAAAATTGGAAAAATTTATTAAACTTAAAAAAATTAAAATGAATTCGGGTTCAAGGACGTAACCATATGTATGTACGTGATCTGGGGGGGGGGTGGGAACCCCCAGCATTCGCGAATTTCCGACAGTTCCCCAATATTTCCTAACAATTCGTAGAAAAGGTGCCTTTTTAAGCGTTTTTAGCCATCTGATATATAGCTCGAAAGTGTCAAATTTTCGGCATGCTCGTGCTTTGACTATATTTTGTTCAATTTGTTCGACTTTTTTAGATTCTTTTATTTTTATGCTTCAGAAAGATGAAGAATCGTCAGAAACGCCGAAAAACGAACCACCTTTGGACCCAGAATGCACTTTAAAATTTCAACCTCACCCCAGAATTTCCATGCTGTACATCCGTAACCAGGGGCCGGGCGGACCCTCCTCCCGGAATGGAAGAAAATTATTCCACAAGGGATCTCCGAAGAAAGAAATAAAAATTCTCAAATTTTCGCTTCTGATTTCTAATAAAACACGAGGAGCCATACCTGTTCGCTATAAAGTCGAATAAAGCCCTGAATCACATATTTTTATATGTAAAGATAGAAAACTCGCGGCGATTCAGAAGGACAAAAAGTTCAGGTATACAAAAAAGGCTCAGCAGTAAAAAAATCGTTAATTATAGAAAAATATTGAATACATACGAAGGACGGTAACTTGAGTCAAAATGATAGATAAATACATTGCACCAACGGACTAAAAATTTAAATAAAATGCAATCAGAAATAGATTTTTATATCCAAGTTTGAAATGAAGCAAAACGAATTTCCATTCTTCTAAATTTTCCTCATCGTGGTATAGATCTCGTCAAGATACGCTCAGAAACGCCATTATTTTCGAGTATCTACGGATGGTTTTCTGAGATATAGGATTTCTGAAAATTTCAACCCCTCCCCTCAAATCAAATCCTAGTTACGCCCCTGCATAAGTGCACGTATGTACATAAAGTAGATGTAGCAGCAAAATTTTTCAGAAATTGTAAAATTTGTCGTCATATTTGATCAAACAATAAATTAGCGATGATTTCATACCGAGATAAAGATGCATTCGCCTATTCGAAGTGGGCACGGCAGTGAGGTGGAAATTTTTCATCCGGTTAATGTCGAGCTGGAATGCCATAGCCGGTTCGAGATGGCGATAAATTTTGTCCTCGATGAACCGGTCTCTCGAACGGAATGTGAAATATTTCGGGAATAATCGACTTTCGAGCAAAATGTACGTCACTCGCCGAATGCCTTAAGCAAAATTAATTTATAGGTTATTAATTAATTACGCAACAAATGACGCCTTGTGGCGTAGTGGTAAACACCGTCGCACTTGAGGCAGAAGGTTGACGGTTCGAACCCCACTTAATGCAACGAGTTTTCTCTTCCTGGAGGGACGAATAAAACTCGTACATGAACACTTGGTAATGTAAGGCTGAAGGATAGCCGACTTTAATGTTCGATTTCCTATCCAGTCCTTAAGTGTCACACACCTTATCGGGACAATTGACACGTTAAATAGGGAAGTTTAGTTGATTAAACAACGTCAATATTGGCATGCTTATCCTTTAAATAGAATTTTGCTCGAATTTAACTAAGAAAAAGCCAAATTTTGGACATAAAGTCAAAACCGCTATTGGTAAAATTAATTAAAAATCAATACAAGGATTTAAAAGTTTTAAATGCACAATAATGTGTGGACCACAAGATATTTCCATACACATTTCACGCTGTTCGTCATCGAATAATACCAGGTTACATTGATAGAGATTTTTGAATCCGGAAATACCGATTGTAAGAATCGATAAGGCAGCAATGCGGACAGATGAGATAAAAGTAAAGTGAATTAAATCGCAGAAGAGTATTAAGAGATATTGATATACGTAAATATTAATATTGAATTATGTATAATATTAATTTAAATAATACTAAATTATATGACTATAAATTATTAATTGCCCATTTCCACTAGAAAACGAAATAATACTTAATTATATAATTTTAAATTAATAATCACCCTTTTCCATCAAAAACGGCATTTTGGACATTGTGAATTCTTGAAACAGTTCTCCAATGGCATTATCGTCCGTGAGCGACTTCAACTGATCAAAATTGGGAGACTGAACTTCCGAGGTCAAGGACGACCGCCGACCTTCGGCCACAGTCTCCAGCCTTATGGCGATATTTAAAATTCGAATGGGCTCAGCCGAAGTTTTACCAGGGCTTAGCGCGTCTTCGCCGTTCAAATGCGTATTCGAACCCGTTTTGCCTATTTTTTGAGAGAAGTAATTTCAATTTTTTTAAATTTTGAATTTTAGAGAAAAATTCCATTTCTCTAGTTCTTAAAATAGAAAAAACTAAAACATTTATAAAACCAAAACATGACTCCAGTCTCACGAACATAGGGCTCAGAATTTCGGCTCCATTCGGACAAAAATGTTAAGATGCACAAAAGAAAGATTTTAAAAAAAGAAATTGGGAGGGAGATCCCCTTCCTATTTTACACATACAATGTATGTTCGTTCGAGGGGGTAAAAGTAGAGAAAATACAAATTTCGCAAATGAAAAAACGGCCAACCGATTTTTATCAGAAATTAGGAAATCACATTTTTCTGATTGAGAAGTTCACTAAAATACGGTAATGTCTAGATGAAAAATAAAAGCTGTGACTTGAACACTAGCCCAATAATATAAATTTTTTTACTGCCTCTCAGAAGGTAAAGGTGGGCAAAGTTAGGATGGGGAGAGAGAAATCAAGTGCCAAAATTAATGAAATGTAGCAGTGTAAAGATCAGATGACAGAATGCTTTTACTGCTTTTAATTGCAGCAACACTAGCCCAGCGATCTTTCGAAATGCCAAGTTATAAAGTTACAAGGTTAGATGCACTCTATCGTTGAAAGCTTGTTGTGAAACACTAATATGTTATAATTATTGGATTATTATGATAGACGGTTAATCATAACAGTGAAATCTAGTAGAAAATAAATTTGTTTGTACACATATGTACGAGTATATACAAGTAGATAAGAAAAACTTCAGATCATCCACGCACACGGTCAAAGGTTCTGTGAGGGGGTAAACCGAGTTTCCTTCGGGGGCAATGGGGGAGGGGCGTGAATGATTATTTGTTATGTAATTTTTATGGCTAATTATGGCGCTAAAATGATGTGTCTATGTTGATTTTTTCAGATTTTTGTCGTTACTTACCCCCTACCGTCACAACCCGTATAAATGCTTAATTCGTTGTATTTTATTTTTCTTGAATATTCGTGATTAGTTTGCGAGAAAGCAAATGATAATAAGAACGGTGGAATGACTTGGACTATCAAATATGAACTGTATAATGGACAAAAAGTGCCTGAATGGATGAATGGACAGAGTACTACTGGAAAAATACTTCAGATTGTACTGCTGGGCATCGTTTGGCGCTCTTTCGTAATTCCAACAATAGGTTTTGGTCCGCAAACGACCTGAGAAGGTATGCCTTTCAAAAGTTGTGGTAGGGGGATACCCCCCATACCCCTCAGTGTGCATGTGTGATTAAGATTGACTAAAAATCTGGATAAGGAATTGTACATATGTGTTTAATATCTCGTCATAGTAAACATATGTACGTAGGTAAGCGTTTAAATCAAGAATTCAGGTGATATTAATAATACAGTTGCATGAAATTGAATTAAACAAAATAAAAATTATACAAAAACAAATCCAGACAAACCCCTAAATAATGCTAAAGTAGGTAAGCGAATGCCCTACAAGCCTCTTTCGCAAGCAAAAAAAATTTGCAAAAAGAGGCTAATTAATCAATAAGATAGATGTTTTAAAAACCTTCAAAATCTCCCTGTTCGCACGTGACCGACAGGGTAAATTGTTGCACGAGTGAATGAAAATAGTGCATCAAATCATTAAAATTGTTCACGGCGACCAAAATTCCAACGCGCTGACAATTGGGCGAATCGGGTAATTCCAAGCCCAGCAATTCGTCGTTGCCCGAATTTCGGACGCGACTCATTTGCGCGCGCAAACTGGCCGCGCTCAACGTACTGCTCGCTCGCCTGTGCGTCGAATGCAGCCGATTCGGATGCGTGTTGGGCAACGTGAATTGATATTCGACGGCTGATAGGAAAAATCGACATTAATCATTTAAATAATAAATTTACTATATATTAATTAATAATTCATAATCATTTATATTAATTGCTTAATAAATAATTATTTACTGATTTTTCATTATTTGTTGACGCATTTATTACAAGCGCCGTCCCAAAAACGGGACGTAATCTGTTTTTCGCATTATGAAAGTTCGTGGCCGCGGCTTTGCTCGGATGACTTTGAAAATGCAACAATGCGTACTTTGCCCTACGAGCCACCACTTAACATATTATCTGCCTTTTGTAGGCTAAAAAGCGATGTGTAGACGTCAAAAACACCACTTTTCTTGGCATTTTTGATTATGTTCTTTCTTCCTAGAGCACATAAAGGCATGAAAATTTGAAAAGATCGATTAAATTAAACAAAATATAGTCAAAAATGACTATAAGGCGCCGAAAATGATATTTTTGAGCCAAAAGATCACTGAAAACGATTAAAACAGCACCTTTTCGATTTTTTTAGAAATCAAAAATTCCGTGAGGAGGGGCGGAAAAAACATCAGAGAGTGAAAACCTTTCTGGGGTGGAACCCTGGGCAGCATTCAATTTCGTTGCCATATGTTCAAGCATTGACGTTATAGGTTTAAACCTATTTTAGCCTGAACATCTTCGAACCGACTTATATAAGTTAAGCATAAACCTGACCATGTACCCTTTTGAACACTAAAGTCGGGTTAAAACCTAGCATAAGCCTGGACATATTGAAACCGGGCCCAGATGAGATTCACTTATAGTTGACAATAGGGGACATGCCCTCTGATTCTCCCGAACCCTACAAAGCTAGGTCTGGGTTAAACTTTATGCAACTTTTCTCGCGAATGCTGCAATTGGCATCATTGACATCCTCCTGAAAATCCAGTGATTCATAATAATGCATTAGAGGAAAAATAGTGGCATGAACAAGCGGGAGGTCGTTTTCTACCTTTTTTGGACAAAATTCTTCCATTAAACGACTTATGTACGGCATATATAAGTTTAGTAACATTCTGTACTTTTGTACATTCTTCGTCTATTTCACGAACGACTGATACGTAATTACTTTCAAATGTTTGGATTTAACAGCATTCATGAATATTGATTAACGAGAAAATCGTTCTTTGATTATACAATAAATTCAACGTGACCATTACGGGTAGTAAGAAAAGTAAAGAAGGCCGAACAGAATTCGGGACTGGTAAGTTTAGTGTTCCCTTTTTTAATCAATGCATTTATGCAGGCAGTAACACCGTGTTTTTACTAGGTTCCTTTTGACTGTTTTATTTCATTTAAAAAAACACAAGTTCATCTTAGATATATCATCAAAAATTACATACTTTTGTTCCCAAAAGTGAGAAAGAAAGCATTTCATAGGTTCAAAATCGCACGATAAAATTTCTATAAATATTTTTCTCGTTTTTGTTTGCATTTCCTTTTGTTTGTTGTTCGTTTAGTTTGAGAGGCAGTCTAGCCGCCTAGACCGGTGCCGCTAGGTCAAGGTGAAAGTCAGAGGATTAAATGCACGAAACTGTAGCAACCTACATAGTTCCTCTCTGATGACCTCGACTTTTTATATGATTTTTCATGTTGTTTTTTGTCGTACAGGCTTTTGACAGCAATATCTCATGAACTTGCGTGAACTTATTTAAGAACTTTTTTCATTGATTCAAAGCATTCAGATACTTAAAATTCACCATCTTTTATTGCTTGAGTGGCTTGCATTGACCGCAAAATACATATGTATAAGTTTTAAAGGGAAAGACTACAAAAAATCTAAGGTTTATACTAACTTCTGCAGAAGAAGCAAAACCGATCAAACCTTGTCAGTTAGTTTCCAATTGGACTTCTGACGATATCCAAAAATCATAATTTTTCTGACTATATCCAAAAATCATAAGAAATATTGAGAATTAACGGAGTTATTACGAAAGAATATGTTGAATAGTTAGGTGGGACACCCTGTACATTACATACTACGTACAAGTGCACGAATACAAAAAATAGACAGTAATGTTCAGTCCCCCAACCGTTCTTCTGTCTAGCCATATTTCGGCTACAGTTAAAAAAATTTAGACTATACATGTACAAATGTGTAAAGATTTTTCACTCACTTTTTAAATCCTGCACAAGCAAAGCATCTGCTGAATAAAATAGGACTACAGAAAACGTCGTTGTTTCCAACGTGAAAAGCATATTGTTGAACTAGTTTTTGAATCCATGGGGAACATAAGCCATTTTTTCAAGAGAGGAGGTGTGTAAACGGCTTCTATTTTTGATCAAAAAATTACAAAAAAGTGCCAAAATCGATTTAAGAAAGTTTCTGCCGAAAAGCCAACGGGCGATAAAAAATCTCAACCTTTGGGAGATTAACGATCCCTTTAAGCCTTAAACCATACATGCAAAAACACTCAAAATTTTGGGAGGGAGTCCCCGACCATTTTTGAGGGAGTGGAGGAAGGGGGTAAATGACCTCCAAATTTTTGGCCAAAAATGATAAAAAAGTATCCGAAAATAAGCCAAAAATCCATGTTTTCATTAAATATCGACAGGGGTCAAAATTTTGTGACTTTGGATAATGAGGGGGCGACTGCTTTATGTGGGGGATCCCCACCCTGTTAAACCTCAAACTGTGAACATATTATATTTCTACCAATCATATTGCCAAGGAGCCGATGATGCTCCAAGCAATTTAAATCGTAGGCGGTGTAGGCGCGTCTGACATAGACTTCCAGCGCCGCTCTTCGCACAGTTTCGTTGTTGTGGAAGAAAAAATCGTGCAAAACGTCAAAAATTGTCGTTTCGGACGTAATCAGTTTAGTTAAATTATCCGGCTGGAAACATTGACTGTACTTGTCGACGGCCGATAAAAAGATGCTCTCAACCTAAAAGTTCAGATTTTTAAAGACGTATAGTATATGTAATGGGAAGTCTGGGGGGCGTGAAAATATATGTAAAGTGCCTTTTTTGGGTGTAAAAATGGTAGGTTAGGTACGCTCACTGTTTTTTTTGTACTCGGCAAAGATTTTCCCCGATGTGTCTCTACATATATATATTTATAATGACAGAAATCGCATTTCAAAAGGAAAAATATCAAATTTTTCGACACTTCGCGCCATTTTAAGATTATTCTTAGTGATTTTTGCCCTTAGAGACCCAGAAATTAGCTAAAGTACACTACCAAAAGTCGAGCAACTCTGTTTTTACCACACTAAAATCGCTTCTGTACCATATTATAGTACCCAAAAATTTGTGTGTACAAAATGTACAAAGACTTTTGGAGACCATCTTTGTACATGTACAAACGGACCTTGAAAAAAACACAAAAAGTCACAACAAATTAAACAAAATATAGTCAAAACATGAGTATAATGGGGCGAAGCGCCGAAAATTTGGCACTTTTTGAGCAAATAGATAGCTAAAAACGCTTAAAAAGCATCTTTTCAACAAATTTTTAGAAAATACCTGGGAACTTTCAAAAAATCGCCAATTCTGAAGGAGGGGTGAAAAAATTTTACGGGGATAGTGAAAATTTTCCGGGGGATGACCCCCAAGATCATGTATGGTCACTCTAAACTACATAACTCAAGTTTTCTAGAGACAACACTGTTTCACTTATGTAATGTATGTATGTACTTACGCTTAGGGTTGGCACCTTCCGTGTAGTCGTAAAAAAACTGTCCGTTTTTGATTTAACAATGTCGAGTTTATTAATATTTTGCTCTCGGGCAGAGAAAAATAGAAAAGACGATTAGGAGATCAGAAACGACCAAAGTCTGCAATTTTGTCGTCATAGGAGCAATACTAAAGCACATGTGATACATTTTTGGTAACCTATTAATGTGCTTCACATTTCTAAATGAAAAGTAAGGATCTGCATTCATTATAAGCTAAAAGAATGCAATTCAATGAAAGAAGATAATTCTTTCGTGCCAGTCTTACATACATTCACTTTTTATTTTTTTTTGGTGCGGGACAACAATTTTGTGGCTTGTACAAAGACTATTGAAGCAACCTCTGTACAATGTGTAGACTTTTTGGGACAAAAGTATATTAATCTTAACGCTTTTTCAGAAATTCTTAGCAGATATTCAAAACATTGCGCTTTGCGTTCAATATCATAATTAATCTACATACATTTAGCTTCAAACGCGCGATTCAAACACTCCACAACTAATCTCTGAACAACCTTATAAACATATCTCACATCTTTCTCTTCTCTTCTTTATACTTTTTTGTAAAAAATACGAACTACGTGATAAATTAGCACGGTTTTCTGTAATTTAAAACAAAACTGACATTTTATTTATGTTCATTTTTCAATAAATTCATAAGCACAGTGGCAGTTATGATGACAACAGGATCGTTTCTAATTTTGTATTACAAACCGATTCAGCATTTTCAGTCAGGTTTATGGATATTTATGGCTTAAAAACTGTATAGAAGAAAATTGAGCTGGACTATATTAATAACCTAATTTGGGAATAGCGAATAGTTGCGGACAGAGTAGTAGCTGTGTATTCAGTCAGCAAATGGGTAACTATCTGCACATCCAGACCCGCATCAAGGATTTTATTTCGGGGGTGCCGAAAATTTCTGAGGCCAGATATCTCGAAAATCACTGAGGAGATAGGCGGAAATAAAGACAGTGTTGAACGTAGCTCGGCGAGCTCTATACGATGCTTGAGAAGAATTTCACGAAAATTTTAAAAATTCATTCGCCCTATTTCATATTGATACATACACAGCAAATCGATCATTATATCTCATCACTCAATCGACGAATAATTTCTTATCTCTTGCCTTTGTATTTAATCATTGTGCTTTACAGAGATAAACAATATAGATAATGAATGATTCAGAGCGAAGCGCCGACAAAAATTTGACATATTTTGCAAGTCCAGCTCGAATTTGAGCGGGCTAGAAGACAACAAACATATATAATCAATGAATACCGAACGAAGCGCCGGAAAAATTTCATGTTTTACGTGTCATAACTCTGAGCTGTTTTGAGTGAGCTAGAAGGCAAAAACTATAGCTGATCAATGAATCCGGCACACAATTTTTTTAGGGTTTCAGGGAGAGGTTGAGGGGGGTGCAAGTGCCTCGCCCCCTCCCTTGGCTACGGTTCTGCTTAAATATGTAAGCAGCGGCAGCAGTGTTTTTTGTACAAGGTCCGTTTGTACATGTACAAAGATAATCCCCAAAAGTCTTTGTACATTTTGTACATGCAAATTTTTGTGTTCTATAATAAGGTACAGTAGCGATTCTAGTGTCGTAAAACAGGGTTTTTCGACCTTTGGTGATGTATTTTAGCTATTTTCTAGGTTTCTGACGCCAAAAATTACTAAATATTGTCTCAAAACAGCGAGAAGCGCCAAAAAATTTGACGTTTTTCCAGTCTAAATGCAAATTCTGCCATTTTAAAAATACATATATAGAACAAACAATTACTCATTCCGGCGCGAAGCGACGAAAAATTCAAGGGAATTTTACACTTTTTTACAGTTTTTGTCTTCCAAAAAATCTATGTGCATGTAAAAAGACGGTCCTGAAAAGTCTTATCACATCGGGAAAATTTTTTGTCAAATACAAAAAAAACCGTGAGCGGCAGAGCAGTGAAGCTGAAAGAATAATAAAAGCTCGCTAAAGAAAAGATACTATGTTTTATATCAAAATTTCGGGTGGGATCATTTTTAGCTAGTAAATAAAATGGGCATAAATGACCTATTTTGGTGAGAGAGAAAAAAGGCGATTAAAGCACCTGAAAACGCTTAAAAACAATTTTTTGCCCAAAATAGCGATATGAAAGTCTTTAAATTCTGTTGAGGGATGAACGGCTCATCATAATAACTCCATTCGCGTTTAATATTTTGTTCTAGTACCTGATTATGCCTGCTGTCGTACGACGGTTGATGAGACGCTATCAAAATTTGCCTGGCCCTCAAGGCAACTTTGGAATGTTCGGCAACGCCCAAAGAGGTCAATTGGTTTAAAACGTCTTTCAATTCTTCAGTGAGACCAGGCTCGTGAGCGCTGATATGGTCCATGATCAGAATCATCAGCTGATTCTTCTTGTGTATTCGAGAATGAGAAAAAATAGCTCTGGTCACTTTGGCCATGTTATCCTTGTAGCGATCTCTAAAACACGTGATAGAAATCAGCTTCGACTCATACATATTACATATGTGCAGACACGTAACAGCTCAAAATTTCGAGTGGGGAAGTCAGTCGGCCAATTTCCGGCCAAAATGCATGTTTTTAAAGAAGCGGAGGGGGCAAAAATGTATAACTCTAGGGAATGGGGGACAAGCATGCATGCACAGCATGAGAATTCTAAGGGGAGAGGAGGGGGGGGTGAAATTATAAAGTGCCTTTCTTGGATCCAAAAAATGGTACATAGGTACGCGTTTAAAACATCGTTTTTCAGCGTTTCATGACGATGCTCTAGAGCATAAAACATGAAAAAATTTAGAAAAAAATCAAAAAAGTCGAAACAAATCGAACAAAATATAGTCAAAACATGAGTGTAATGGCGAGAAGCGCCGAAAATTCGGCACTTTTGAGCAAATAGATAGCGAAAAACGCTCTAAAAAGGCATCTTTTCAGCAAATTTTAGAAAATTCTTGGGAACTTCAAAATTGCCAATTCTAAGGGGATGAAAAATTATTTGCGGGGGTGAAAATTTTTCTGGGGGTTGAAGCCCCAGATCATGTATGAGGACGACCTCTTTTGGATCGGGGATGCCCCATTCCCCTGCTACACGTAGGCATATGAAAATATATAATGTGCATACGAAGAATCTCCGCAGTCGAAATTCGAGCTGAACTGGACAATAAAATAACGGTTTATCTTATGTATATTACATCGAGACTAAGAGGCAAACCAGTTTTGATGTACAATAGGCGAAATTTTTACGTCCTGAGCCACATTGTTCGATACATTTAAAGAGGCGGCCATCGCAGGATTTAATTACGTTCTCGCTAACAAAAGATAGCAGAAAGAAGCAACGAAGTCGGACAACTTCATATAAATATACAAAACGGTCACCGTATATTCAAACTTTTTGATTTACTCACAAACATGCCACAGCTCAAAATTTTCTGTGGGGTCTCCAGCCGTTTATAGGGGATGGGGAGAGAATGGCCTTCAATGTTTGGCAAAACAGCGACCAAAAAACGCATTTTTTGCCAAAAATCAGAGTGGGGGTCAAGAATTTTCGGATTCCGGGGATAGGGGAGCGTCCGGTTCTGGGTAGAGGGATCTCCCCAAAACCTCTTTTGCGTGTATGTCCTTACTCACCTTAGCATGGTTACGCTCTTGTCGTATTGATGCTGTTCAAAGTACAATTCTGTGCTCAAGTATTGTTTCAAAAGATCGTGAATGACGCACCTAAGATGACCGCGGATGCCTCCCCGATATCTGAAAAATAAAATAAAAATTCACGCTTTTCTATGCAAAGGCACATGCATTTTATTAACGATTTATACAATTATTTTGCAATACATTATACATTCTTTTCTATACGAACACTTAGCATGCTTTTGATTTTTGCGTGACGTTATTTATCTTTGCACCAATGACAACAAAGCCTGCGTTGTCATAAAGAACACTTCGCGTTCTTGCTTCTTTTGCAATTTAGCCGCATATTTATCCATCACGTCGGCTATTTGCTGAGACGGGAAATGGCACATGACCGAAGTGATGTTATTGGCGTAGTTGGTCATCAAATGACGAACTTTCTCCTCCACTTCGGCAGGGATTCGTTGACTAATAACCGACATTGCTTCCTAACGATCAAATTAGCAAAGTTATTAGCCAAGCAGTTCAATTCGCAATCGTTGAAAATTGATTGCTTCCTTCGCGATCTTTCTTTAATTAAACTTGTATCTGTATATGATGTCGTATTTTTTATAATTTTGATTCGTATTACCTTGTACCTACTACATTAAGACCTTAGGTAGTCATTTATCTAATGTAAAATTCAGTCCAATGTGGAATTACGAGCAGCGATTCAGACGGCGTAAGCAACTCATTAAAAACCGATTAAATGTCTCGGTAATACATACAGTAAAACATCTTTTTATGAATAGTTTAATTAAAAACATTACTGCATGAAATTAATTGTTACGCACTCGAACGTTATGTAAACACGTAGACGCTATGTAAGTACTACGTATATGCTCAAGGAAGCAATTACACGGCTTATTTCTTTCTCGATTGTTGACGGCAGTACACAGATGGGATAGTGTGTGCATGCGCAAATTATAATACTCGCGTAGAACGAAATAATTTGTAGCACGTTGTAATGCGATATGTACATATAGCTTGAAATGGCAGCCGAGCTTTACACTATTACCATCGCTGCTCGAAAATTTCGTACGCGAAATACTGAAAACCATTCCGAAGCTTTATACGACAAAGTTGGAAAAAATTTTCTTATCACAGCCACCTGTGAACATTGCTCATTAACTAAATGCAGTTTGCACCCAAAAGAGGTTTCATCTCCGTTTGCATATGAGCAGGCACGTATCTCTAGGGGGAATGGGGGAGTTTCGGAACCCCCCACTAATTCTAGAAAAATCGGACTTTTAAACATTATTTTGTGCTATTTTTGGCCTTTTTGGGCTTAGTCCCCCCAAAAATTGGTGTCGGTCCCCCCAAAATAGGACGGCCAGCTACGTGCCTGCATATGAGGAGCTGTTAAACACGTAAATGTGTATTTATGCACCTGTAATTCCAATAAAGGCAAAAACGGATCTTTCAACACGGTGAAGAGGCGTTCGACGCTATGTCGTAAATCTTGCGAAAATTTCGGCTCCGGTAGTGTATATCCATCCAAAATGTGCTTCAAATGATCGGAAACTTCGCGGAATGTCAAATACAGCTTTTCGCTGTGTGATGGCACAAGAGAATAAATGGGAAAAATGCCGTCGTACGGCACGGCCTGGGAAAAGGGAAAAAATTGTCAAAAAACGCTATATTTATAGTCCTTCTCCGATATGCATACACATGTAGCACGAGAATTCTGATAAGTGTGTGCAATTTTAAAGTGCCTTTTTGGCTTAAAAACGGTTAATACGCGTCAAGCAAATCATTTTTGGCGTTTCTAACGATGTTCTAGCTTTCTAACCTGTTAAAACATGAAAGAATTCCGAAAAAATCAAAAATTTGGATAAATTGGACAAAATATAATCAAAAAGTAAGTATATGGCGCGAAGCGCCGAAAATTTGACACTTTTGAGCAAGCAGATAGCAAAACCGCTTAAAATTACCTTTTCTACGAATACTGTTTCGAAAATCGCGAATTCTAGGAGGAGGGTGAAAAATTTCTGGAGGGGCGAAGGGAGGGGGAAGTGATCACCACAAAGATCACGTAAATGTACATATGTATGCTTCTTGACTTTTAAAAATTCGTAGGAGATACTATTTGGAGAAGACAAGACAAGCATGAAATACAAAAGAAGCTATAAATTTTATTTTCAAACTGTACAATTTCATTTAACTCATTTGCATACAGCTTTGCTGAAAATTTTGCAGAACAAGCGCCAATTCAAAAAGCGACTGATTTTCACGATTTTTGCATCAAAAATTATTATAACAATATGATAGCTGTGCTTACCGTTTTAACCCGATTAGGATCATCCAAAGCCAATTTCGCAATGATTGTTCCAGCGCTCAAGACGGCCCCGGATCTTTTCAAATAATGAACACTATAAGACAAAGAATAATTCAGGTAAACAACGAATTTTCAAGCGAATCAAAGCCGAATAATGCAAATACTGTATTAAATATGCAACAGCACAAGATTAGGGCATATACCTATGACCTTAGGAGAGGTTTGGAGGGGTCTTCACCCCTCGAAAAATTTGCACGTCCCTCTTCCCCAGAAATTCTTTAACCCGCCCCCCCCCAAAAAAGAATTCGCGATTTTGCATGTTTCCGAAAATTTGCTGAAATTTCGTAGAAAAGGTGTCTTTTTGCGCCTTTTTAGCTATCTGTTTGCTCAAAAGTGACAAATTTTCGGCGCTTCGCGCCATACACTCATGTTTGGACTATATTTTGTTCAATTTTATCGACTTTTTATTTTTTCAAGAATTTTTTCATGTTTTTATGCTCTAGAAAGATCGAGCATCGTCAGAAATGCAAAAAACGATGTTTTTAACGCGTATTCACCATTTTGGACCCAAAAAGGTACTTTAAAAATTTCTACCCCCACTCCGAATTCCCATGCTGTGCATGTCTGAATAAGGGCATAAGAAATCAAGACGAAGATATGTAGAAAATTGTTTGCTAATACAAGAGAAAACGGCTGAGAATTTTGGAGGACAACCGCCACTTCAAAAACGACTAATTTTTAAGATTTTTGAATTTAAAAAGTTTAGTATTGGGGGGGGGCGAAAAGGATATATTTGACATTCATTCGAATTATAAAGACATGTTGCGGTATTAGACAAAAATTATTAATTATCGAAGATTAAAGAGAACCCGAAATATTGAATAACCTTGGAAAACGATCGATCTCACGCGATGGATTTACTAAATCCATTCCTCGCAGGTGTCTATGTATTTACAGTAGAATAAACGGAAGGATCGTACCGTACATGATATTGGGGAAGGGGTTTAGGAGGGGGGTTTGAACCCCCCTAAAAAAGATTTTCAATCGACAGAAATTTTTTTAATCCTCGCCCTTAAATTTGCGAATTTTTCGAAAAAAATTCGCAAAAAAAGGTGCTGTTTTAAGCATTTTTAGCCATCTGTTTGCCAAAAGTATAAAAATTTTGGGCTTTGTACGCCATATACAAGTTTTTTGACCATATTCACCCCAGAATCTCTACGCAATGCAGTGCATATCTGGATCGTACCATCCGCTTTCGGTCACACTCAACGTCATTATCATCTTCATAACTTCAAGTTCGACGTAGGGACTGCCGGCGAAAACGTGGCCACCGTCTTCGACTAGATATTGCACCAGCTTGCCCGTAGAAGGGGATCTAAAAATAGGAAGATAAACGATTTATCGATTGCGCATGGACGCGTAAGGCTAAAAATAGAAGGCGGGGCATCAGAGCCAAACTGATCAGCGCGATTGAAGTTTGAATATTTTATATATATTTGTATTTTTTTTATAAATTTATTATTTATATTTTTTAAATTTAATACGTTTTTATTACAATTATTCATAAAAACAAACCTTAGCTGAGTGGGATCGTTGTTCTTTTCGAACTCGATAGTTTTGTTGCCGATTTGCACGCGATATTTGTCAACTTCCTCCTTCATGTAACACGTATACGAATTGAAGTTGTACGATAGCAACAGACCTCCGTCCGACATTCGGTGATATTCAACCGTAATACCGCTACCATTCATTACCAAATAATATGTCTGAGGCCCAGATCGCGTTACCTTTTTACAAAAAAAATTTACAAAATGAAAAAATTCAATTATAATATAAAGAGCACTATTTATAACAGTATCTGGCAGAAGAAAATAAATCAAAAAAATATAAAAAAATTTAATTATAATATAAAAAGCATTGTTTAAAAGAGTATCTGGCAAAAAATAATTTTAAAAAAAATTCAACTATAATAAAAAGAGCATTATTTATAAAAGTATCTGACAAAAAATAATTTTAAAGAAAATATCCAATTATAATATAGAGCATTATTTACAACAGTATGTGGCAAAAAAATAAAATAATATTCATATTATAATTTAAAGTGCATTATTTAAAACAGCATTTCGCATTAACCACCCCAAATTAGTACTATTTTAGTCGTCCGTAATCTCGCAATTTTATCGAATCCTTGAAACTACAATTTTCTAAACTTTTCGTCAAAAATTAAGTCCATCCTTCGACTTCATTTAAAACCTAATTATATAGCACGATTAATTAATTGATTAATGCATCAAGCGGATCCAGCCGAAAATCGTGAGTTCAGCTTATTTACCTGCACACAATATTTGACGCCGTCGTGAGTTAGCTCAACATCCACTGTATCCATTAGGGAATTGTCAGGCAGCACTTGACCTCTGAAAACAATGGAATAAGATTATCATGTTATTAATTATTAATTATTATTAATATCAATTATTAATCATTAATTATCAATTAATTTAACACTTAGTATTATACATACATACATATAACAGGGAAGATGAAGGGATACCCTACCCAAACAAGCACACCCAAACTTCATCCTTCATCCCTTCATCGTCGGGATAGCTCGCAAAATCGCATTTTATTAAAAAATTTTTTCTAAATTAAAATGCTATAAAAAAGTGTCATTTTTCTTGGTTGCGTTTGGGCCAAGATTTTGGGAAATACTTCACATCCGGCGCGAAGTGCCGGAAATTTGAAGATTTTACGACAAAGACATGAGATTTTTCCATTATTTCGTTCATCATCTCGCCTCTCAAAATTTTTTTTACGGCCAGGGAGGCCGCCGCCCCCGTCCCCCTTAAATGCGGCCCTGGTTATATGTTTTATTAGTATATACGTTGGATGTGAGGTGCCCCAATAATGTGAGAGCACGCTTTACGTGATATATCTAATACAGTGTCATTTGCGTTATGATGAGCTTTATGATGCGTTTTATTTGAAAGTGTAAAAGTGCAAACCGCTTATGTATTATCGAATTTAGAAATCATAATGTAAACAATTTTCTTGACTTGGCAGTGAGAAACAAAAATTATGTGAAAACGTCCATATACAAATATGTATTATATATGTGTATTTATATACATGCACCATGCATTTTTTTCCTTTTTTCAACTTTTTCTCTTTTCTTTTTTAGTATTTGCTGTTTTATTTATCTATTTATTTACTTATTTATTTTTCTCCTCATTTTCTTTTTTTATTTGCATCTTTCTCGTATTGATGACTTCTTACTATTTAGTTCTTACATATTTTAACAACGAGCACATGTACATATAAGGACAGAACCCGGTGCATGTAGAAAACATACCTGTCCTTTTTGTTGTTTTTGGCTTATTTCTTCCCGAGAGTAATCCTTCAAGGCGCTTGATCTTTACTTCTAGTTTAGGCTTAGTGAGTGCGAAGAGAGAAGTCAGGATTGGTTATTATTTCCTATGTTTAATACAGCGCCGGGTTCTGTCCTTATACGCTCGTCTTATTTTATCTCATTTTATCTTATGTATTTAAGTTTATCTGCTCAAATAATTGGCTACAAAAAGTAGTTTTTATGTACATAAGCTGACATGAAGTTACACACTGCAAAACAGGATTTTAAGCACGAACAACAAATGAGTGAGCACAGTGTTACGGTTGTTGTTTTAGCTTTAATCACTTTTGAAGTCGATTTACAACTACTACTCGGCGATTCTTAGCCGAGCATAGATTTTAGTGAAACCTGATTGTAAAAGGGAGATATGTAAATCACAAAAATAGCTAGAAGCACGTATTATGTACGTGGCAACCTGCCAACCACTTAGTGAGGAAAATTTTACCCGCACCGGTTTCCCGGATCTTCCTCTCTAACACGCGCGTGTAGTACTAACCGACTACTCGGGCTCTTGCTTACTTCTGCGCAATATATTCATTAGAAATATGTTTCACTACAACATCAACCCTACGGGTTGAACTTCGAAATATACTTTTTCCATTGATCCGTAGCTTCCCTGCTACATTACACTGACTAACATTTGAAAAATTGAAAAGATACGAATTGGCAAGAGAAGAGATGATGTTCCTACAATCTGAAAGTCGGCTGTGCCCGAAAATTGACGCTTTTTAACCATCTTCCCGAATCTTGGACACGGGTTGCTTTTTAAAGCGATTTTAACTATTTTTTACTGTTTATACGTACACATAAAAGATAGGTCATTCAATCCCTACGAGAATGGTCGACTATCCTATTCAACTCAAAATTCCGAGTCGCTGCATACGCATGACTTCAATAAGTTGTACATACATATAAATTAATCCGTTAAAAATAGAAATTAAAAAAATCTGAGATATTCCAGCAGAAAGCTTAATGAAAACTGCATATAATTGGCATTTTTGTACGCGCTGATCGTATTCCTAAAATTTTTGCGCTTACGCAGATCATTCAATCGCAGATTCCGAATGTAAACAAAATTAATGTGTACCTCTCTAACGAATTTTGGAAATTCTGAAACGCGTTCACAATGACCCCATCGGCGATTAGTACGCTTGTGCACATTACGCCAACGATGACGTCGGGCTTTTCGGCCTTAATTAACAAAATCCGATTACCGAAAAGAAAGTTAAGCCTGAAAACAAATTCAGCAAAGAAAATTCTGTCCCAAAATAAAAAATTATTTAAAAAAGAAAACATTTCTCCTTTATCTTTAATGCACCTTGACTTTCTCAGAAATTAGTTTGTCCAGCCAAGCAGTGTCGAAACGATTCTCTATGAAGCCCTCTGTTTCGAGCAGCTTAATCAAATATTCGACCGTTGTACGAAAATCGCCTCGAATGGATAATTCCTTCAACGCCAATGCCATATTTCTGAAAATCGCAGTATATTCGATTGAAAATTTGAAAATCGCAGTATTTTCAATTAAAAATTTGAAAATCGCAGTATTTTCAATTAAAAATTTAAAAATCGAAGTACATTCAATTAAAAATTTAATTACACTACTAGCTTCATCTCACTGATACAACCTGCAATGTTAATCTTCTGCTAAAACAGTCTATTTTTGTACAAGGTCCGTTTGTACATGTACAAAGATGGTCCCCAAAAGTCTTTGTACATTTTGTTCACACAAATTTTTGGGTACTAAAATATGGTACAGTAGCGACTCTAGTATTGTAAAAACAGAGTTGTTCGACGTTTGGTAGTGTATTTTAGCTAATTTCTGGGTCTATAAAGGCAAAAATCATTAAGAATCGTCTTAAAACGGCGCGACGCGCCGAAAAATTTGACTTTTCTTCCTCTCATATAGAACATGACAATTCTCATTTCGATGCAAGCACTGAAATTTTTGCGAATTTTAGACCTTTTGAAATTTTTATTTCCAAAAATCTTTGTACACGTACAAAGACGGTCCCGAGAAGTCTTTTGTACATCGGGGAAAATCTTTGCCGAATACAAAAAACCACTGTGCTAAAAGCAAAATTTTGTGATCAGACAGTTTGCTGCATTAATTTTAAGGCTTCACATTTTTACATTTCTTTTTCCATATATGTAGCATAAATAACTTATAAAAAGGGTTTGATATAATAAATGAGTTAAAAATAATTTCATTTCGAACAGGTTTTAGCGTGCAATTTGCTCGGTTAACTGATACATAATATGGCATTGCTGCGCGAACTTTCGAGACTATGAATTGTTTTTGAATTCAGCACCAAATTTCAACAATCCGTCTCTCCTCAAAGTAGAATTACTGCTTGATATTAAGAGAACATCAAAAATGTTAATATAATTGGCATAGATTATCAGCAGCTTATTAGTATATTTCTATAATGGACACCGAAAGTTAGTGAATCTGTGATTGAGTATGGCTACAAGAGCGCAATACAAGCAGACATGCACAGCATGGGAATTCTGGAGGGGGATGGTGAAATTTTAAAGCGCCTTTTTTGAGGGTAAAAATAGTGGGTACGCGATCAAAACATTGTTTTTCGGCGTTTCTGGCGATGCACTGTCTCTCTAGAGCATAAAAACACAAAATTTTTGGAAAAAATCAAAAAGTCGAATAAATTGAACAAAATATATTTAAAACACGATGATGACACTTTTGAGCAAATAGATAGCTAAAAACGCTTGAAAAAGCACCTTTTGTGCGAATTTTTAGGCAATTTTCGGAAAATTTTGAAAAATCGCGAATTCTGGGGGAGGGGGTTAAAAAATTTCTGGGGGTGAAACGCCCCCAGATCATATATGGTCCAAGCGCATTGCAATAATATTTGCTGAAATATTTTTTAATGGTTGTGTTATGCACTAACAGAAAATATTTCGTCAGTCACTCTATGGTCGCGAACAAAGTGTGCCGTGATTCCTAGAACATCTGTATTATTAGAACTTGTGACATTTTGCATCTTGTAATGTAAACCGACAAAAATAATTTGAATTTTATTATTTTAATACGGGTATGTAAAAAACGTAGAGACAGAATCGTCATTATATGTATCTGCCCTGGAACAATTTTAGAAATATAGATCAAGGTGAGATACATCCATTCGGAAAATTCAGGACACAATCAGACATGCGCTTGAGGGTCTAAGGCAGGCCCGTATCCAGGATTTTATTTCGGGGGAGGGGGCAAAAATTTTGAGGTCACATATCTCGAGAACCATAAGGAGATGGGCAAAAATAAAGGCATTTTTGAGCATATCTCAACGAGGTCTATGCAATGGTTAAAACAAATTTCAATAAAAATAGACAAATTTCAATGAAGAATTTTAAAAATTTTCCACTCTATTCCATACTCATATTACACAGATCTATCGTTTAAACAATCTAGACAACTGATTTCTCACCATTCAATCGACGAATAATTTGCTAACTTCTATATTTGTAATTAAACTTAGTCATTTACAAAGAAAAACAAAACAGAAAATAATTCGGCGCGAAAAAATTCGACATGTTCTACATGTCGAACTCAAATTTGAGGGTTTTGGGCGGGCTAGAAGGCAAAACCTATACATAAACGATAAATCCGGCGCGAAACGCCGTAAAATTTTGAGTTCACTAGCTCGAAAGTACGCTGAAAACCTGTTTTCATGCTGTTTTAGACCTACTCTGAGAATTTGAGGGACCCTTGTGTTTCAAAAATTATTTTTCATTTCCGGGGGTCGGCCCCCTTGAATACGGCCCAGTCTAAAGGGTCTAGGGACACACAGAAAACCTGAAAGCCCCCGAATCGAATTTAATTGCTATTTTTGGCGATTTTGCCATATCGTGTCCCCGAAAATTCGGTTGCTGATCATGCGTTTGGATACAATACATAGTTTTGTACACATTAAAATACACAAAAACACTAAATAACGCACGCTCTGGCTTCGTCTCTCGTTTCACCCCAAGAAAAGCAGTGACCGAATTGAGAATCGGCGAATTCGTGCAAACCACCAGCAGCCGACACGCTAAAGTAGCCCCAAACGTTTTTGCTACTGCGGAAATTCAACTCTTGCACAGTACCAGAACTGGGCTGGAAGCCTTCGTATTTTAAACATACGATAACCCGATCAATAGTATGTAGCTTTTACTGTTGTATCAATAAGCAGTAGCTGCAGGCACGTTTCTAAGGGGAATGGGCGGGTGTTCCCACCCCCCAAAGTCAGAAGAATCGGAAAAATAGGACTTTTTAAACGTTATTTTGTGCAATTTTTGGCCTTTTTGGGCTTAGTCCTCCAAAATTGGTGTTGGTTCCCCCAAAATAGGACGGTCAGCTACGTACCTGAGTAGCTGCGCAATAAGATTCAAATAACCGTATCTGAACTTGCATAATTGATAATAGTTTAAGCTTAAAAAATTGAATTTAATTTCTTACACCCGTCATTTGCACTTAGAATCAGTAATCAACAGCGTTTTTTGAGTTAATCGAGAGGCCTGCAAACTTTCAGAAAATCAAGATATAGCTCATTGGAAAGCGCACAAAATTTTCTATGTAGTATATGCTTGAAAAATTTCAAAGATATGTTAGAACTTAACGGAATAATAGCTAAAAACTTCAAAAGTTACAGTATGACAGCAAAATCACAGTTTGTTCTTCCGGAGAATGTCGGTTTTTTCGTTAATCTCAAGAACCACCGAACCGATTTAAAAAAAGTAAAGCATTTTAAGAACAGAAAAATAAAGCGCCAGCTATTTTCCGGAAAAAAACTTCTTATCTAGTAAATCACACTGCAAAAACAGGTGAATTTACAACATGATCGCATTTTTTACCAGTCTATGAAATTATGCTGAAAACAAGCAAAATAGTTGCGTTTTAGCATCCTCTAAAAGGCGCACCTTTCAGATTTTCTTCTAAACTCACCGTTCTCTCTATTAACAGATTTTAAATTTTTTCAAATATGGCTGCCCCTATGAACTGTGCTCACTGTACGCGGTAGATTGCATATTATTTATTGTTCAAGCAAATTTTGTAAATTCAAAAAAGCGCTTACAAATGATTGCTTACATATTTGATTTGGTAAAGAATTCGTAATTTTCAATATGGCCGCCAGGAAGGCTGTCATACTGTAAGTTTTACGTTTTCAGCTATTATTTTGCGAGTTTTTAAAATATTTCAAAATCTTTTTCGTGAAATAAAACGACAGGTATACAAGTAAAGACCAGGTTGTATTTAGGGGGCGAAGTCGGCCACCGGCCGCACCTCCCTTGGCCAAACAAATGTTGAAAGGCAAGATAAAGCACATAAAAAGATGGAAAAATTACACGTGCTTGACGTAAATTCTTCTATTTTTGGCGCTACGCGCCGGACGTAAAGCATTTTCCATAATTTTGGCTCAAACACGACCAAAAACGACACTTTCTATAACCTTTTGAGTAGAAAAAATTGTTTTCCGAAAAATTCCAAATTTTGTGATCTTGATAGATAAAGCACGTCGAAAGACGTCGAAAAATGAGGTTTTTGCGAGCTATCCCGATGAATTTCCTAATATATGGAATAATTTACGTTGGGTCCGCCCCTCCCACCTTGGCCAAATTCTGGCTACGGGCCTGCGTAAAGATATACTCATTGTAAGAGGGAATGAGGGAATTAGATCCGAAGTCGAACGCCCCTCCACTCTTCGAAAGATGAGATTTTCACGCCCCCATTCTTTGGCAAAAACTAGCGTTTTTAGGTCATTTTTATGTGTTTTTGCCATTTTCGGCCGAAAATATAAGTTATGATAAGCCTTTATAAATTGCGGACTGATTCAACAACAAAATTTTGAGCCATTACTTGAACGAGTGCAAGTCACGTGCTTTATACAATAAGCCTTGGCTACATTAAATTGGATACCGAGTTTCACACATATATACATGTAACGGCTAGAAATTTAGGAATAAGGGTTCCCGGCTATTTTCAGGGGAACGGGGGAGGTAGATGACCTTCAATTTTTGCACAAAAACGGCCAAGGAACACTAAAAAATAACCGAAAAACAAAATTTTTTCTAAAATTGGGGAGTCAAAAAATTTGGGGGATGGGGGGACGTCGCGGAGTCCACGGAACCCTCTTGTTACGGGTACGGTTCCACATATTTGAGATGTCTTCACAAAAGAATTAAAAGGTGATTGTTGAAAAGCCTGGAAGAAGATACAAGAGTGTGGGCGGTTTTCACTCCCCACAGAATTCGCGATTTTTTGAAAAAATCGCAGAAGAGGTGCTACTTAAACGTTTTTAGCTAAATGCTAGCTCAAAAGTGTCAAATTTCTGGTACTCATTTTTCGACTATATATCTTTTTTGTTCATTTTTATTCATTTTTTTGTTCATATTTTGTTCATTCGAAGTTTTTTACGTTTTTACGCTCTAGAAAGATAGAGCATGTCAGAAACACCAAAAATTATGTTTTTGAAGCGTGCGTACCCATCGATATTGAGCCCAAAAAAGGAAGTTTAGAAAAATTTTGTGGTTTAAGCCCCCCCCCCCGAATTCCCACGCTGCGCACGTCTGCTAAATAACCTTCGTCTGGATTTTCGCACGTGATTCGAGCAGCAATCACGTGACCCCTAGGCGATGGTTTAAAGTCGGGATTGAAGAAGTCGACAACCGTGTCGTCCCAAGGAGCTGCGCCGTACATGACCCTAATGTCTTTGATGCGGTTTAAAGGAATTCCCATTGCGATCTGCAGCTGGGCCGATGGCAAATTCACATTCGAGACCATTTCGGTACAGGGATGTTCCACCTATCAAGTTATTTGCTTGATTAGAATATTTTATACGAAAGCAGGTGTTTTTTTACTAATAGCATGCTGCACTTCTACGTATATCTGTCTTTCTTTCTTTCTTTTTTCTTTTTTCTGCACTTCTATATCTGTCTTTCTGTCTTTTTCTTTGTTTCTTATTATTTAGTATTTGCTTTTTTATTTATCCATATATTTATTTACTTATTTATTTTCCTCCTCATTTTCTTCTTTCTCATATTGATGACTCTTACTATTTGAGCAATAGTACATAATAAAATTCGTATCTTTTACTGTAGCATAAGGGTGAACCGAAATTCGCGTCCTTTAAACACTCTTTATTTTCCACCGCAAAGTAGATTACACTATTTTTGATCAAATAATATTCGTTTTTAATGAAAAATTGATTTTTAATAAAAATAAGCCTCATGCTCTATTTTCTTGCCAAGAAAATGCGTAAAGTAGGAACGTCCACCTAGCCAAACTCTTAAAAATGCACGAAAATCATATGACGCTGACAAAAAACACCAAATTTTAATGGAAATGAATCCAGAAACGGAGTTCGTCCGCGTGTCCCGTTAATCTTACAGAAATATATTGTAATAATAAAAATGCAAAACAAAATTTTTAATTCAAACGTATTATTATAGAAAAACAGGCTGGCTGTTGATAAAAAAGAAAAACTCACGTTTCGGAGTCGTCCTAGCTGGGCCAGTGAAAAATAACTACAAGCATAGGAGGAGGGAATCCCGGTCATTTTTAAGAGAAAAGGGGTGAATGACCTACAATTTTTGGCCAAAAACGGTCAAAAAACGCCTAAAAACTGCCGAAAATTCATTTTTTCTCCAAAAATCGAAGGGGGGGGTCAAAAATTTTCTGGCTTTGGGAATGGGGATGGGGGTTGTCCGACTTTAGGGGATCCCCCATCGCCCCTGTTACAGTGTATGGCTACAAGCATGAGTTGTCAGAAAAGATGTCAATAAGATTATTCTTAAAAATTTTAGCATATGCCGTTATACTTTTAGATAACTAGCGTATGACGCTCACTTGCAATCTCGGATTAAGTTCCAAGAAAAAATATTCGTTGGTTTCGGCCATGAACAAATATTCTACCGTTCCAGCGCTTACGTAGCCGACCATTTTGGCTAGTTTTATCGCATCCTGCAAATAAACCGAAGCGGTTGGAATGACGCGTTCAAAAACTGCTGAAAAAAGCTGTATAAATCTCAACTTGCATTTACGAGCCACATATGTACGATCAGAAATTCTTCCAAAAAACGCAACAACGCCGCAAAAATCAAAAGAATTTGTCATTATTTCTAAAATCCACATTTTCTTATTATGACAATGTTTTGACATTCCAATCTATTGAGATTAAAAAACGTAAGCATAGTTTCTGACTCATAAATCGAGCTTGTGAAAGCTCAAAAATCAATTTAAAACGAAAATAAGGAACCAAAATGACTTGTGGCAGACAGCGTTTTTTAGCACAAGGTCCGTTTGTACATGTACAAAGATGGTCCCCAAAAGTCTTTGTACATTTTGTACATGCAAATTTCTGTGTACTCTAATATTGTACAGTAGCGATTTTAGTGTGGTAAAACAGGGTTTTTTTAGAAAAAAATTGAAAAAAAATTTAGAAAAATTTAAAAAAAATTAGAAAATAAAAATTTAAAAAATTTAAAAAAATTCAGAAAAATTTCGGCGCGAAGCGCCGAAAAGTTTTTAGAATTTTACACCTTTTTACAGTTATTGTCTTCCCAAAAATCTTTGTACATGTTGTACACACAAATTATAATGTACTCTAACATGGTACAGCCGCGATTTTAGTGTGGTGAAAACAGAGTTGTTCGACTTTTGGTAGTGTATTTTAGCTAATTTTTGGGTCTCTAAATGCAAAAATCACACAGGATCGCCTTTAAACGGCGCGAAGTGCCGAAAAATTTGACATTTTCCCATTTGGAATGCGATTTCTGCCATCATAAAGATATATAGAATACTCAATTACTTCATTTCAGCGCGAAGCGCCGAAAATTTTTGCGAATTTCACACCATTTTTGCAGTTTTTGTCTACCCAAAAATCTTTCTACATGTACAAAGACGGTCCCGAAAAGTCTTTGTACATCGGGAAAAATCTTTGCCGAATACAAAAAACGGTGGTGGCAGACCATATCCGACCCTGGGATACAGAGCTTCCGTATTTCCTGCTAATTAATCAATACACACGTATGTATATACATAATATTGATTCATGAATTCGTTTATGTGCTCATATGTATGTTTTGAAACACAATAATTTTATTCTACTTACACTTGTATTTCTTATTCAAATTTATTCTTTTTTAATATTTTCATTTTTATTTACCCATTTAATTTTATTTCGTGGTGGCCTACAACTCCTACACTTCGATGTTACAAGTCGTAACCTCAATTGACATGAACAGACAACACTGAGTTCATTGGGTAAATATAAATGTCTCCTTAAAACCGTGCAAAAATTGTGGCCGGTAATCAACGGTTCAAGCGCTACTGCGATTTGTCATCACCCTGCTTTCAGGCACGTATCTCTAGCGAATTGGGGGGTTCAGACCCCCCTAAATTCAGAAAAATCGGAAAAATATGACTTTTTAAACATTGTTTTGTGCTATTTTTGACTTAAAAATTGTTGTTGGTCCCCCAAAATAGGCCGGCCAACTATGTGCCTGCCTGCTTTGATGGGGCTTTAAGTTCGAAAGCGTCATTGGCTCTGTCATCAATTTGCTCCCTTTTTTCACGACAATCTTGAAGTTTTTGCATCTACTTGGACTCTACCTACTCTGGAGGTTTAAACAACGTGCTAATTTATTTTTTACAACGTATATTATCAAAAAGTATACCTTTATACATAAGTCTGTGTGATGGCTCGAAATTTCGGATAATGGTCCCCGAGCATCTTTGGAGGGGAAATTAACGACCTCAAATTTTTAGATAAAAACGGCCAAAAAACACATAACAATATTATAAGAACGCAATTTTTTCAAAAATGGGGGAGTTCAAAATTTTCCGACTTTGGGGCGGGGGTAAGGGGACGTCCAGGTTTAAGAAGGAAATCGCCACCAAAGCCCGCTGTTACATGTATGCCTAGACTATATGCTCCGTAATGTGATACAGTGAAGAAACTCTGGGTTTAAACAACAACAAAGTGAGGTTAAACAAATCGCCGTGGTAGGGCATGAAGCGCACGCAGCTGGCCAGAATTTTGGCGTGTGGTTTAAAACAATGACATGTTTATCTATCTAATGCAACTGGCCTTAAATATTTTATGTCCATAATCAATTAGTTAGGTCATGATGTAACATCGAGGTGTATGTATGTACATAGGTGGGCGCAACCAAAGTTCAATGGGGGGTGCAAGATTTTTTCAAGGTAAAAAAATGGCCTTAAAAACGGTGGTATGGCGAAAAACACCA
The DNA here is from genome assembly GCA_036768485.1 of Mermis nigrescens. Taxonomy (NCBI): domain Eukaryota; kingdom Metazoa; phylum Nematoda; class Enoplea; order Mermithida; family Mermithidae; genus Mermis; species Mermis nigrescens. The sequence goes on along the minus strand of JAVLUZ010000508.1, from coordinate 276,782 downwards.
TATTTCAACGCTTCTCATCGAGCACTATCCATTGGCATGAAAAAATTGCGAAAAACGGAAAAAATTCAAAAATTGACCTCCTGAGGGGTATATAATGATTTCTGGGGTACCCCCAACCCCTCACGCCCAGGTATGTGTATGTAGCTTTTTCGGTCAACTCCCAGTATTGATTGTTACCAATTCCATCTCCTCGAAGACTTCTGGTGGAGCGATAGTAGTAGGTGCTTCTTCGATAATTTTCTGGTGCCTGCGTTGAATTGAGCAATCGCGGCCGAAAAGCGAAATCGCATTACCGTATTCGTCAGCTAAAACTTGCACCTCCAAATGACGCGCGCTTGGCCAATTTCATAAGAAAAATCGGAGACCCGGGCACTTCCGACTGGACCTTTTGGAACAAAATTAATTGTATTTTTAAATGCTTAAATTACACACATTACCAGCAAATTGATAATTTTTAATTAATTTAAATTTCATTTATTCTATCTTATTTCATTACTTTGTTAAATAAATTTTTATTTAATTCAAATTTCGAATTTTAAATTAGTTGACTTACACATACATATATGTACGTGTAGTCGGGCCCGTATCCAGGATTTTATTTCCGGGGAGGGCTAAAAATTTTGAGGTCAGATATCTCGAAAGCCATTGGGATGGGCAAAAAATAAAGGCATTTTTGAGCGTATCTCGACGAGCTCTATGCAATGGTAAAGAAAATTTCGAAAAAAATTCCCAAAATTTCCACTCCATTCCATGCTCATATAACACAAATGTATCGTTTGAATAATCTTTACGCAACTGATTTCTCATGATTCAATCGACAAACAATTTCCTAGCCACTGTCTTTGTATTTAAATCTTTGTGATTTACAAAAAATACAGAAATTTCTAACTCATATTTGAGCGATTTTGGAGGGTTATAGGACAAAAATTATAGATAAACGATGAATCTGGTCCGAAGCGCCGGAAAATTTTCAATTTACTTCAGCTCCAAAGTACGCTAAAAATCTGTTTTGGTGTTTCACACCTACTTCGAGAATTTTTTATATTTCCCTTTGGGGGACCCATCAGGCACGTAGCTGGCCGTCCTATTTTGGGGGGATCAACACCAATTTTGGGAGGTCCTGGGTCCAAAAAGGCTAAAATTACAATAAAAATAACGTTTAAAAAGTCCTATTTTTTTTCGGGTTTTTCAAAATTTTGGGGGTCCGACCACCCCCCCCCCCCATTCCACACACTACAGCTAATGTACGTGCTCGTGACCCATGCGTGTTTCAGAAATAAATTTTTATTTCCATGGGGCAGCTTCCCCCTGAATACGGGCCTGGATGTAGTACATATGAATGCATGTATATAAACTTAGGATTCGATGAGCAAAGAACCTTTACATTTAAGGCCCTATTAACAGATAGCCCCATTACTGGTGGAAGAATAAGCAAGCGGAAATATTAAAAGACCGATTCTTCATTAAATTTTTACATGATCGAAAAATAAAAAAATGGATGATTCGGCCAATACCACCGTCGCATTTATGTAGCGATGAGCAAGATATGTACGCGAGAACAATATCTACACGTCAAAGCTATTTAAGCGAGTCGAAAATTACTCAAAAAACGTTGAAAATTATTTATTTATTTTTAAAAATTACGATTGTGGCTAAACGTGCAAATTTTGTATTTTACAAAATGATAGGGTAAAAATAACAACATGAAAAAATAAATAATAAAATAATAATAAAAATGACAATACTTGTCTGAATAAGGTCGGAAATTCGTCGTAATTTTGGCATTTTCGGATGCCTTTGCCACCGCCTCCTTCCGACGCTTTGATCATGAGCGGAAACCCGATTTTTTGAACGATCTAAAAATCCAAAACGGTATTTAATATTTCACTCGGGACGAAAACTATTGTGAAACCTTGGGCCGAAAATAAAATTTACGAAAAAAGGAAAATTATCTGAAATAGGCGACAAGACTCAAGATAATGTCTCAAAGTCGAACATCACAATTCATAATATAACCTTTTTAACTGTCATCCGAGGAATAAGATCATTTTTAAGGAGGAAACGGAATAAAAATAAAAAACAAGAAAAAAACAGAAATAAAAAATAGTAAGATATAAATAAATAAAATAAAATAGAAATAAAAGAATTATAACGAGCGTCCAAAGTCTGCAGTCAGCCGTTTTCACACCTTAAATGATAGATTTTCTTCGCCATCCTTGCTTTTGGGTATAAAATTTATTTTTAAACATTTCTAGGCGTTTCGCCGTTTAGACGGAAAATGGAGCAAATAAACCATATGTAAGCGTTGCATTGCACAGGATTCAAAAATGATAAGGTGTGGCTATTTATATATTAGTAGTTACCATCATACATGCACAGCATGGGAATTCTGGGGGGGGGGTAAAATAACAAAGTGCCGTTTTGGGTCCAAAAATGATAGAAGCGCGTCAAATACATCATTTCTCAGCATTTCTGACAATGCCCTATCTTTCAAGAGCATAAAAATTTCGAAAAATCAGAAAAGTTGGAACAAATTGAACAAAATATAGTCAAAACATGAGTATAATGGCGCGCGAAGCGCCGAAAATTTGACACTTTCGAGCAAATAGGTAGCTAAAAACGCTTGACCACCTAGGGGTAGAAATAATTTTTGTGTGGGGAGGGCACGGTTTTTTTGTATTCGGCAAAGACTTTTCGCGATGTACAAAGACTTTTGGGGGCCGTCTTTGTACATGTACAAAGATTTTTTGGAAGACAAAAACTGCAAAAAAGGTTCGAAATTCGCAAGATTCTCGGCGCTCCGCGCCAAAATGAGCAATTTTGTGTTCTATATATCTTTTATAATTTCAGAGATTGCATTTTGAAAGGAAAAATGTGCCAAATTTTTTAGCTTCGCGCCGTTTGAGACGATTATTACTGATTTTGCCTTCAGAAACCTAGAAATTGCTAAAATACGTTACCAAAGGTCGAACAACTCGTTTTTGCTACACTAAAATCGCTACTGTACCATATTAAAGTAGCTAAAAATTTGTGAGTACGAAATGTACAAAGATTTTTAGGGACCATCTTTGTACATGTACAAACATACCTTGTACAAAACACTGGGGGAGGTTGAAAAGTTTTATGGGGGTGGGGGTGTGAAAAACCCCAAACCCCCAAGATCATATGTATATGGTTTCAACCCCCAGAAATACCATGATTTGCATGCCTAGTAATTACCTTTAATCCTTCCTCTATGTGCGTTACGGTAGCCTTAGCGTAAATGCTAGGAGGCACCACGATTTTTTTGCCGACGGCCAAATCCTCGTCGTTGTAATCGATGGTAAGGCCCGAGCCACTCCACTGCATAGTAGGTACTTTGGCCGTTTGGGCGACTATCGTACTCGCGATTTTGTCACCTAGAGCCCACATGGCCTTGGCCGGCGGACCTAAGCAGAATCAGAAGAAATCTTAGTAATATAGCACACTTTGGATACGACATACAAGCGTATAGGATCTAAGGGGCTTGGGGCAGCGTTTTTTTGGTACAAGGTCCGTTTGTAAATGTATTACAAAGATGGTCCCCAAAAAGCCTTTGAACATTCTGTACATGCAAGTTTTTGCGTACTAAATATAGTGAAGCAGCGATTTTTGTGCGGTAAAACAGGGTTTTCGATCTTTGGCAGTGTATTTTAGTTAATTTCTGGGTTTCTGACGCCAAAGATTACTAAAAATTTTCTCGAAAAGCGCCGAAAAAATTTGACATTTTTCCATTCTAAATGCATATTCTGCCATTTTGAAGATATATAGGACAAACAAAATTTTTGGGAATTCTTACACCTTTTTACAGTTTTTCTCTTCCAAAAATCTTTGTACACACAAATTTTTGGGTACTATAATATGGTACAGTAGCGATTTTATTGTGATAAAACAGAGTTGTTCGACTTTTGATTGTGTATTTTAGCTAATTTATGGGTCTCTAAGGACAAAAATCAATAAGAATCGTCTAAAAAACGGCGCAAAGAGCCGAAAAATTTGACATCTTTACTTTTGAAATGCAATAAAGGTATATAGGACACACAATTACTCATTCCGGCGCAAAGCGCTGAAATTTTTCAGCAAATTTCTCAGACCTTTTCTGCAATTGTCTTCCCAAAAATCTTTGTACATGTACAAAGACGGTTCCGAAAAGTCTTGTATATCGAGAAAACCTTGCCGAGTACAAATAAAACACTGCTTGGGAGGGGTTTTACCACACGTACTCCTAGAGGGGGGTTGAAGAATTGACACACCTTAGAATAACTACTGATTCCCCGCAAAATGGCTGCGACCTTCGACCAGAATTATCGATTTTTCGTAGAAATTGCAAAAGTGTGCCTTTTTTAAGCGGTTTTAGCCCCATTTTACTCAAAAGCTTTGTTCAATTTACTCGATTGTTTCAAATTTGTTGGAGATTTTTTGAGTTATTATTTTCTAGAAAGAACGAGCATTATCTAAAACGTCAAAAAACAGTATTTTTGACACTAACCCATCGTTTTTAGCCCAAAAAGGGCTCTTTTCAACATTTTTGGGCCTACCCCCCAGGAATTCATATACGTTACACGTATGGGTTCACCCCAGAAAGGTTTTCATCCACAGGATTCCCTACCCCAGAATTTTCGATTTTCCGAAATAATCGTGGCAAAGATGCTTCAAGCATTTTTAGCTATATCTTGACTCAAAGGTGTCAAATTTTAGAAGCCGCGCCATGCACTTAATTATATTTTGTTCAGTTTACTAAATATTTTCCAATTTTTTCCGAAATTTTTGTAATGCAAAGCATAGTCAGAAAAACCAAACACTTGTGTGTTTAACGTATACCCATCGTTCTGGAATCCAAAAAGTGAATTAGGAAAATTTTCCATTTCACCCACCACCTCAAGTCTCAACTGTATACCTATGCTGTGCATGTCTATATGCATACAACAGGTGATGTGTGTATAACGTGAGGCAAAACACTGATGATTAATGAAAACAGCAATAGAAACGCATTATTAATGTGATTTATGCACACAACGTATTTTTATTATTATTGCTAATCAATTGCTATTATCATTTATAACCTAAAACTCACATTTTACACATAACGTAACAATTCAGTGATCGAGGCCGGGTCAGATTTTCACCCCCGATCGGGGTCGGGGTCGGGGATGAAAAACCCGGTTTTCGGGGTCGGAGTTGGGGTTGAAGATTAACAATTAACATTGCATGATTACATACCAATTTGAAAGGATAAAAACGATACCTTCACTTGTTTGTAGAGCATACTAATGAAGCTGGTTATGTTCAACATTTTATTTTCATTTCCAAGTTCAAACATGGTTTTAGAATGAAATTACTTACAATTTTATCACTAATCGCGCTCGCTTTTTCGTATTCTTCACAGTTTTTTCATAACGGTTTTCTATGGCGCACTTTATTGACAAATAGTTCCGAAATCATAAGTGGCGCAAAGCATCAAGAAATTCAGTCATATTTTACCGCCCTAAGACAATAATCGGCGGTGCTAAGCGCAGGAAACTTTTGACGTTTTTACTCTTTAATCAATTTATACCGCTTAAACCATACAGAACAGATAAACTGATTGCGGCGCGAAGCGCCAAAATTTTTAAAGATTCCTAATCCTTTTACCTTTTCTATTCTCCTAAAATCTCTTTCAACATGTAGAACGAGATTAAATAGCTGGGGGTCTGGGGTGGAGCGCTTGTGCGCCCCAGCGAGGTCCAGAGCAGAACCCCCCGAAAATTTTGTAAAAAAGCACTCTAATTTTTAATTAGTAAAGTTAAAATTTCAAATTGGCAAAATCTCGGTTCTGAATTAAGTCCAAAAAAACTTTAAATTGATGAACACCTACACTGCACAAAAATCTGAGCTGAAATGCGTTTTTCGACCTCTGCTAAGTATGTAGCGCAGCAACGGGTCGCAACCAATAAGTCATTGGAAGATGTATCAATGAGAATTTTGTTCTTACCATTTTCAGGCCCATTTGTGCTCTATTAACTAGTTCAGAAAACAGAAAATGCGCAAAAACACAAGAAAATTTGGCCTTTCCTTTCATTTAAAATAGAATTATGTGTCCTTGTAAAGAAAGATAAACAAAGCAGAGAATAGACAAATTGGTACGCAAACATTTTCGCACTTTTTACTATTATGTTCAACAAGCATGTGCAGTTTCATTCAATGAAGTAATTGTGCATTAAATCACTGAAGTGCTGAGAAGTGTTGGATTATTTCAACAGATTCAAGCTTTTAAATTCATTGGATCTGTATAACAATAAATAATAGTGACTCGGCGCGCGCGCCGGAAAATTTTGACGTTGTGCCTTTTAAACTCAATGTTCTCGACACATTGCGCCAGAAAAATCAACATAATTTCTGAAAAATTCCGGGGGCAGGCATGTGCCTCCATTCCTCCCCGGCTACGCCTGTGATTCCGCAGTAATTTCGGCGCACTTCATAATGGAAAATATGCGAAAATGTACGTCTTAACAACATGGCGACCAGGAGTACTTTGGTGAAATACTGCGAGGCCGAGTTTAACATTAATTCTGCTAGTGAATGAATCGTCCTTGTTCAGGAATTTATTTGCTATTTATACAATTCTTCTATGTACCAACAAATAAAATGCTATATTTCACCCCGAAAAAAGGTTCAACCCCGACTCGAAAAATCATGCCCCCGGTCGGGGTCGGGGTCGGGGTTTAGGCCGGGGTTTATCGGGGTCGGGGTCGGGGTCCCCGTACGATCACTGAGTAACATATAGTAATTATGCATGTGCATTAAGTGTAGAATGCGACATCATCAAAACAAATGATCTAAAATCTCCCAATTTTATGCATTTCTGTGTAAACTTGCTTTCACACTTTCACTCCTCATGCTAAATTTTCAATTCCTAGCACCACATTAAGCACAAAAAACTTTATTTTATCTTCAATATTTCTCGGAATTTAAAATCAAAATAAAACTTTTTTCATCTTTTCCCCTAAAGAAAATCTAATTTTTTTGTAAATCCGTACATATGTACGTAAGTATAGTACCTAAGCTAAGTCTTGATTTCAGTCCACCCAGGATTTTTATGTAAATTATACGGAAATGCTGTGCTTAAACGGTCTCGCAAACAAATACTAATAAAATTAAATAATTGATGAATCAAATTTTTAAATTTAAAAAATCGATTAATAAATTTTAGAATTAAACAATTCTATAAATTCACCAATAAATACGATATTGTGTTTGCTCAATAATTCGGGCAATTTGGGATTTTCGGACGCGTGGCCCCAGCCGGCCCAAACGGCCTGAACCTCCATCTTGCGGGCCATGTCGCATATCAACTGAACATTGGCGTAGTTATTATTATTAGTTCCGCCAGGAACGCACACGAATTGATCAGCCATCTTGATATATTCTAGAAAATTAATTATCAATTATTAATATAAAGAAAATCAAATAAATACATATTTGAAAAAATTATTTGAAAAATTAAAAAAAAATCCAAAAAAATTAAAAACAAAAAAATGGAAAAATTAAAAAATTAAAAATAAAAATTTAAATACCAATATTCCTCATAACAACAACGTTGATCGGATTTTTCATTATTTTCATTTTGGTTTGTGATAAATTTTCTGAAGTTAGAAATGTACATTGAAATTATCAAATTACATCGATTCATTCCTTTTGTAAAAAAGAATTCAAGGAAACAATAAATGTAAATAATGATACACTACGTACATAAAATTTTATATATCTAAAAAGTAGTGTAAACAGAAAAGAAAATGACAGATTAACGAGCAGATAATTCTCGGCACCAGAATTCTAGGGAGTGCAAAATTTTTCAAAGGTCTAAAAATGACCTTACAAATTGTGGTATGGCAAAGAAAACACCATTTTTAAACGGTGTTTTTTGCCATACCACAATTTCTAAGCACAAAATGACCATAGGCATCAAAAAATTGCGAAAAAGACAAAGAAAAATTTCGAAAATTGAAATTCTGGGGGATATTTCGGTTTCTGGGGTGCATACCCCACCAACCCCCACGCCCAGGTATGCATAAATCTTCTCAATGAAAAGGAAAAGAAGCGTTACATACCTCAAGCCTTAAAGTGCCGCAATTTATCACGAATTAATTTGAAGCCGAGTCAAATTGCTGATTATAACAATGAAACGAATGATCCTTATCGATCAAACAATAAAAATTATTAATTTAAATACTCGGACCAGCGCAATTTCGGCCCTACACGAAGATTACTCGAAATTTAAATACATATCGCTAAAAATAGACCATGAAAATTACGATACGATGTCTGGCATAGAACACGATTTCCTGAATATAAAAATACTTACGAAAAAAGCAACAGGAACACATAAAGATTATAAAATAAGAACATTAAGGACCAAGAGTTAGAAAGTAAGAAGAATAAGAATAATTGAATTTGTATTTCATTTTTTATAAAATATAAACAGAAGACGAAAAAATAATCGAATAAACGATCAGATGATAAAATGAATGAAGGGAAATACGAAAGCGTTTTTAAAGGTACCTGCATTCGCCTTAAGATCTTCCGGCGTTACCATGGCAACGAACTTTATTATTCTATCATTTCGAAAAACTTCGTACGCCCAACGGCGAACCGATCGCATACACTTTACGGCCGCTATTCCGTTATTTGCAATCAGAACCTGAAACAATTTTTTTTAGATTTTTAGAAGTAAGAATGCTTTTTTACGGGCACGTAGCTGGCCGTCCTATTTTGGGGGCACCAACACCAATTTTTGGGGGGACCAAGCTCAAAAAGGTCAAAAATAACACTAAATAACGTTTAAAAAGTCCCCTATTTTTCCGATTTTCCTGAATTATGGGGGGTTCGACTCCCCACCCCCATTCCCCCAGAGATACGTGTCTGCTTTTTTAAATTAATAACTTAAATCTAAATTAGAAGCTAAAGTTGAAATATTATATGAATCAAATTTGCCACAGAATGCTCGTCAAAGAGCAAAGGAGGTATACTAAGGTTATAGCAATAATATAAAATGATATATTAGATATTCGCCCAAAATTAGATTCCATAAAATGGTTTGTCAGTGATAAACAGGCTGGTGGTTCTTATATGTGCTATAAAGAAAACTGGCCATTACACGCAGCCCTGCAACAACTGCGCTTTTAAATCTACCTACTCGTGAGTTTTATTTTCTGATTTCTGGCATAAAAATGCTTGAAATCGCATTTTTCTATACGTCTTGTAATTTTCTTCATTCCTTCTGTATCCGATCTATAAAAATTTCGCAAAAAAATCATAAATGGAACCACACACCGCAAGCCAAAAAACGGTGGCCACTTGAACTTGAAATTATAAAATGATTACATCTATTCAGCATATTTCTAAACCTCCCATTTTCGACCTCAATAAAAAATGACCAAAATTGATGAATGTCCAAAATTTTGATTAAAAATTATACAGGCAAATTTTATTACATTGTATAAAGATGCAGAGTCGTATTTAAGGAGAGCGGAGGGCGGGCGCCCACCCCCTTTGCAGTAAAAAATTTTGACAGGTATGATAATGCACGTAGATGAGAAAATTGCGTCTGTTTGCCAAAAAAATCGTCAAATTTTCGCCGCTTCGCACCGTATGTGAAGTATTTGCTATAGTTTTGCCTCAAGAGCGACCGAAAAATTGCACCTTTTAGAGCCTATTTGGAGAATGGATAGAGCATGTTAAAAACGTCGAAAAATGCGGCTTGTACGAGCTATCCCTACGGAAGTTTTGAGATATTTGCCAATTTACTTTGGGTCCGCCCCCTTTGGCCAGATCCTGGATACGAGCCTGTATACATCTATACATATGCAATATGTGCACATATATGTATGGCCACCAGGATCCTAATTGGTCTAATCTACAAGAAAATGGATGTACAAGTAACTTATCTCACTAGTTTTGACAAAAATTCAATAGTAGATGTATGCGTACTTTATTTATGACTCTCGTGCCTCCAAACTTAGACACGAACTCTTCCAAAGAATTCATGCAAAATGAAGGAAAGTCTTTCAAGTCGAGCGAACTGCATCTTTCATGAGTGCGTGAATTATTTCTAGCCATCTTCATAACGTATGCCGAGGACATAGAAATCCTGGAATGATAACCGTTGTTATTCTTTAAAAAATTAAATACCAAATTTTCTAAAAATAATCAACAATGAAATTTTTTGGTTACCTAAACCGAGCAATCTGAATAATATGGAACTAATTTTAGCAATCGGTAGTACTACTACTGCATGTACATGACATTTTTGAAATATTGGTGCTAAAATTTAGAGGAACGCAAAAAATATAAACGTTAAAATAAGTACGTTCCTTAAACAGAAGGTTGCTTTATTCTTTATCTAGTAAAGAATAGTCAATTCCACATATTAATGACAGAGGATCAGAGACCGTGCCAATACCCCATAATTATAGATTTTTTAAGCTCCAACCCGATTTTTAGACAAAAACAGCTTTTTGGGCCAAACAACGCGTTTTAAGCCCAATTCTAGTTTCTTCTCTGCCATTTATGACAAAAAAATTGAAGCCCATTTCCCGTAACCTTCAAAAAAGGCCGACTAGCTAAAACAAAATTTTGAATCGTTTGGTTTTTTGAATCGTTTCGTTATACGATGCTCCTGTTTTTGTCGCCGTCCTTCTCTATCACTTGTTCATATTTTTTAACAGATTTTATTGATGAAATCATTGTTCGTTTCAAAGCGCGTGGTTGTTTTGCATGTTTTTGCAAGTTAATGTCTCCATTAATCAAAGCAGGAAATAGCGTGCAAGGCGGTCTTCCCAAAATGCCTGAAAGCTTGCTGCTAACGGTATTAATATTAGCTGAGAATAATTCAGATAAAAATATGTTGATACAGCAAATAAGCCTTATCAAATTGAAGTTTGTAAACTCAGTAGGCAGCTCATAAACAAGTGACATGCTAAAAATAGCCAACGAGGCAATACAACGCGCGGAGAATTGATGATCATTTTGTTTTCACTGTCGATATGTGTATATGAAAGCAGTTGACAGCGGATGTCTCAAAACCATACACGTAACACAGGGGGATGGGTGATCTTCCGATCTTCCCCACCCAAAGTCGGTCGTCCCCCTAACCTGAAGCCAAAAGATTTTAACCCCCCTTCCGATTTTTGGGAAAAAATCGAATTTTTTGGCCGGTTTTAGGTTTTTTTGGCCGTTTTTGGCCAAAAATTGGAGGTCATTTACCCCCCTCTCTCCAATAGCCGGGGACCCCCATCCCAAATTTTGAGCCGTTACATGTATATATGCTCAAACCCTTTAAGTGTCTTCTGGTTTTCCATCTAGATTATTACTCTCTGATATTTTATTTCGGTACGATTTATTGGTCTTTAAGGTATGGTAATATGTCAATTGGAAAGAAATTTAAGAAATTTAAATTTTTGATTAGAAAGTCGTCTTTCTAATCAAAATTCAACGAAGACCTGGCCAAAAAATTTAATTTAAATCTAATTCCAATCGATATTAAATCAATAGAATTTTGATTCTAAATTTAGACGACGCCATAGTGACTGAGTTCGCAAGTTTATCCTGCTTTTGTTCAACACGTTTCTTGTCATCACAAGATATTGCCATTCAAAGCACATTTTACCGCGAACTAGAATTTTCTGGAAGAAATCAACAATTTTTTCAAAGGAATTATCTTTAGGTTAATTTTGTGCCTAGTAATGAATAAGCCATCAACGGTTGCATAAAAATTAAAAATTAAGGTTGGATTGTTTTTTAAATCATTGCTCCATAAAAGGAGCATAAAATGAGCACAATACCTCATTGGCTGTGGCTTGACTAAATCCCCCTCTGGCACGCTTTTAAATTTAGTGAGCGAAGAAAGACTCGTGTCGTTTTCCATCGAGTCGCCAGAAGACGAAGAACTAAAATCGCCGCAGTCAAACGAAACGCGCGATCCGCTCTTAGCCTACAAGCGCAAAATATGGGGAAGAAAAATCCAATTAACGACACTTCATACGTTTTGAAACAAGAAATTGTTCTCTAAACTTCACATTTAAAAACAATTTTTCCAATCGTAAACGTAAAGCTGTTAAAAAATCAAACAAATGTAAACAGTGTTGCTTTCAACATCTCTCACAGCGACTTTTATTGTTCAAAACAAACCGGATTAAGAAACTCTCCGTTACCCATGCTGCGACACTTAAAAAAATGAACAACACTTTTATAAGCGCACAACAGACTACAGGCAACTGCTATAAAAAGTTTCTTTCATAAAACGACAATATATTGAGTGCATTGTACAGCGAGATACCTACCTAATATGCACACATGCACACTGGGGAGGCGATGCCCCGCAGTATAATCTGAAGTATTTTTCAAGCAGTACTCTGTCCATTCAGCCATTCAGACACTTTTTGTCCATTATTCTGCCCATATTTGATAGTCTGAGTCATTCCACCGTTCTTATTATCATTTGTTTTCTCGCAAACTTAATCACAAATATTCCAGAAAAGTAAAATACAACGAATTAGAGCATTTTTATGGGTTGTGACGGGGGGAGGAACGACAAAAATATCTAAAAAATCAACACGAACTAATCATTTTAGCGCCATAATTCGCCATAAAAATCAATCAACAACCCCCTAGGAAAATTGGTTTTCCCCTTCCATCCCAGAAGTTTTGACCAAATGCATGTATGCTAATATGACTAATAAAAACAGGAATTCCAGCGTGTTCAATAGGAAATAATTAATCGATTAAGTTGTATGCGTACATAATCACTACTTTCAATTATCAATTCGAATTTTAAATTGATGTTTATAAGGTCAATCTACATTTTTCAATTAATTTAAAGCATTTTTAGTTTTCCCTAACGTCTAGACTATCCTTTCCCACCAAGTGTTTTAATCTTCATTATCCTCATAAGTCATTGTTGTTGATAAAAAATTAACGAGTTTAATCTATATATATTTCAACAATCTAAGTTCTTCTGAAAACTGATAATCTTGTTACTTTTAGACTGAAAAAGCTCGATTGTAGTAATAAAACATTTACTATAACAGTTTACAGCAAAAATTCAAATTATGTAAGATATTGGAAATTAATATTCGAAATTGAGAATACCGAATAACCAAGTAGATTCGGCCTTCCAATTTCTTAAGTCTCCAATTTCTCACAAAACTCAAAATTTAGAAAATAAGGCGTTTTATGGAAGTGTGAAAAAGCGAGGAATATCATAATAACGGTTACGCATGATTAATCCAAAAAAAGCAAATTCTATAATTAGAAACCTACCTGACGGCTGACCGATTCGCCCTTGTTGCCTAAAATTCCGTTTTTTACGACACCGTTCGTTGCGACGTCATTTTTACTATTATTGTTCGCGTCGCCATTCTCGATCAAATCTGGCGCAACGGCTTCCGAAGCTTGGTCGGGTTTCCTGCTCTTATTCTGGGTGGATTCTTGATGTTGATACGGTGGCGTTTGTTGCTGTTTGCTGTGCTTGGCAGTTCTTGAGCAAGCGGCGTTTGTCGCATTATTATTGCTGTCGCCTTTCGCAAAGGACGAAGCCGACGAACCGGGCGTAACAATTGGCATACTAATTAATATGATAATAAGTTAGTAAGGAGAAAGTTCCCTTGGCCGAATTCCTATAAATTTGTTAAATCATATAGGTGTGTTTCACAAAGTAACTTTAAGTTTTATTTCCGTATTGAGCGTCAACGAAAACTAGACTATACAATGACGTCACGTCATTCTGCGAATCGCGCCAAGTATGTCAGATATCGCTACTCGGAGGAAACGCAAAAAAGCGATTTTATACCTAGTTATAATACTCGTATGGAGTATAGCCGGACAAGGATGATCTTTGGAAACTCAAAATAATGCGAATTAGATAAAAGAAACTAAGTTGAAAGGATGTAAAAATGAAGAAATAGTGCATGTGAATATTTAAAACTCGCTCATTTGACACTATGATGCGTATGCGGCACAAAATCGATGGACCGTGACGAAATATTGCATTTGTCATAGCGATAAAGTACAATATGCGGGTGGTGGTTGCTTGGTACTACCAAAAGCCAATTCTGGATCGCTTAAATACAATCAGTGAAAAGCTATGATTTTTCGCTGAATAAAAAGAAATGACTTATTTGATTCATAAAAAACATTCATCGATAAATGCTCTGCAGCTAAAATAAGCAATGTTTGTCAAAAGCATTGTATAAAAATCGGATATGCGGCTTGGTAAGTGCGTTGAACTTCGTATTTAGGAATAGAGAAAATAGAGAGCTTCGAATCATAACGCGTTATATACCGCACCTAGTACAGCAAAATAACATGAAACAGAACCATACTTGCACATGCTTTAGAGACACGATGCTCATATCAACGAGGATTTTTTCTTCACTATGCGAACGAGACGCATTGAGTTAAGTATTCAGCCCACGCTATTTACATAAATTCTATTGTCTTACTACATAAGTAATATGTCATTCCTTTTAGACCACCGACATTCTTAATTTTGACTGTCAAACAAGACTCTTCTTTGAGACTATTAGATAATGAATTTGGCCCAGCCGCAAAACGAAAATTATAGAACAGTAAGCATTATACATAATAAACGTACCTAGCCAAAATGGACGAAACTCGCAAGCATTGTTTAAACTAGACAGCAAAACATAATTAAGAATCGCAAAGGTGACTTCATCACGTTCTTTAAGCACAAACTACTTTACTCTTCTAAGCCCGGTTTCCGAATGAAGGGGTTAACTAACCCCGGGGTTAAATTAACCCCAGGGTTAGTTAACCCCGATTAAAGTTAATTAGTTAAGCCCGATGATAACTTTATCGCCGGTTAATTAAATTTAACCCCAGGGTTAACTAACCCTCAAGGGTTAAAATTAACCCTCAAGGGTTAAATACTTCATGCATTCAATGTGCACATATTCGTGTAGCGATGCATATGCATTGCATTTTTAGTTAGAGCATAGCTGTTTGATAGTTTGCATTGTACAGAACTAATCGATATTTCAAAAAACATGAATAAAACCGAGCATGAACAAGCACACTTCGCATCTATCACTATTGGAATGTACTAGTACTTGAGATCGACAACACCGGTTGTCGAATGTGACGTATATAAGGAGTTTGACATACTGATGTACTACATAATATTCAGTCAGTCGCGGATCTGGGATTTTTGTAAGGAGGAGGGGCGGTCGCAGTGATCGACCGGGCTCAAAAATACCGGGCCCGGGCTTTGCTGCCGGGCTTGGTACCGGGCCCGGGCCCGGGCTTATACACTAACAACATGCCTTGCTTCCAATATAATGTTATGCATAAGATACATATTTAGACCAATTTTACATTTGTTATTTGTCAAACGCAAGGCTTACTGCTGCGTCAAGAAGATTTTTAAATTCTAAGCTCTGTTAATTATTCAATCTTTCTAAAAATAAATTGAGTAGTTAGCAAGGATTTTGGTAGCATTATTCAAGCAAGAACAAAGTTTTTAAAACAATAGCGCGCAATTCCATTATTAAAATGCACGTGCAACTAAACACGGTTTGAAAAAGCACAGGATTTCATGAAGATATTTAGAGGAAATTGAGCATTAAATTTATGCATTAAGCCATAACAGCGACTATGATATGGTCAGATAGAGAAGATATGCTATTTGGATTTTAGAACTGAAACTATAGCGTACATTGACGTCAATTGAAATTGTGTAGTGTATAGGATAGGACACGTATTGAAGCCATAGGCGTAGCCACGGGGCATTGGGGGCACATGCCCCCCCGAAATATTTCAGAAATTTTGTTGATTTTTCTAGTGTAATAATTGTGTCCGGAAAATTGAGTTCAAAAAGGCAAAAACGTCAAAATTTTTCCTGCGCTTCGCGCCGAGTCTTTATTATATTTATTGTTATATAGATCCAATGAGTTCAAAAGCTTGAATTAGCTAAAAGAATCGATCAATTCACATCACTTTAGTGATTTATTGCTCTATTTGTTCATTGAATTAAACTGCGCATGCTTGTTGAGCATAACAGTAAATGTGCGAAAATGATTGTGTATCAGTTAGTCTATTCATTGCTTTGTTTGTCTTTCTTTACAAGGATAGGACACATAATTCTATTTTAAATGAAAGGAATGGCCAAATTTTCTTGTTTTTGCGCATTTTCTGTTTTCTGAATTATATCTTGTTAAAAGAAGGCCACAAATGGGCCTGAAAACGATAAGAACAAATTGTCATTGATACATTTTTTCATATCTTATTGGCAGCACCCTTTGCTGCGCTTTATACTTAGCAGAGACCGAAAAGCGCATTTCAGCTCAGAAATCTTGTACAATGTAGGAGTTCATCAATTTTAAGTGTTTTGGGCTTAAGTCATAACTGAGATTTGACCGATTTAGCGAAAATTTTAGCGATATTATTTAACATTAAAGGGCTTTTTTACAAAATTTTCTAGGGGGCGATTGAGCGCGCCACCGCCGCCCCCCCGCCGTAAAATCTCGTTCTACATCTGCAACGAGATTTTTGTTGGACAAAAAAAGGGTTCGCCGGAATTAATTTGTCTGTTCTGTATGATTTAAGCGGTATAAATTGAGTTTAAATAGCTAAAACGTCAAAATTTTTCGGCGCATAGCGCCGCTGGACATTTGTTCTTTCTTTTTGTAAAGCTTGACCATTGCGTTTAATAGCCTAAATCAGGCAAAATATCACAGAATATTAGTATTCACAGGCTACAAATTGTTAAGGACAGTAAAAGATTACTAAATTCCTTGGTGCTTTGCACCACTTATGATTTCCGAACTGTTTGTCAATTAAAAGACCGTAAATTCTACATGGAAACGGTAAAAATTTCAAAAAATTTTGGCGTTTCGCGCTGATTAACATTTTTGTATTTCTGATTGTCAGAAACCCATAAATTAGCTAGGCTACACTACTTAAGGTCGAAAAACTCAGTTTTATTATAGGTACATAATGTTACTAGCATTCAATGCAAAAGTAGTCTTAAAAAAACTTTTGTGTATGCCCCCCGTACCAAAATTCTGGCTACGCCTCTGATTGAAGCGTTGTATAGAAGATGCATGTACATATGAAGTTGACAAGGATATGATAATGAGCAGGTGGGCAGAAGTAAGGCAAATAGATTTAAATAGAATCACAAGCTAAAGCAAATTCATAAGAAGTACAGACAACAGCTTAAATAGTAAACGTCTAAAATATTAACAGTAATTATTTGAGGCCCGGTGGTTTTCAGCCGGGCCCGGGCCCTGGCCCGGGCCTGCTATGACCGGCCGGGCACGGTCCGGGCTCGGGTGCCCGGTCGATCACTCCGGTCGGTATCCCAACTTTTTCCAAAACAATCAAAAATAAGTTTAAAACAACTACTCACGTACAGAATAACGTTTTTTTGCGGTTTTATATTGCCTATTTTTCATTTTCCCCTCGCTCCCTCATAAATACACCCCTGCATATATTAAAATGGAATCATCAAACTCGGAATTGGAAATAGTCAGACTCAGAATTCCGATAATAAAAAATTTAGTCAGACTCAGAATTCCGATAATAAAAAATTTGGAACTGGACAATCAAATATTTCATAACATTGGTAGTGTTATTAGAAACATCAAAGATTCTGGAATTTGCATTTCATTGTATATCGAATATATAACTCGCGTAATATAGTCCGTTTCATTAAACTTTGAGGTTTTTGAAAAAATTTAAAATGAGTAAGTGTTGTAAACTAAGACCATAGTTTTGATGTTCTACAGTATACCGAGTTATGGGGAGATGTTTGCCACTTTTAAAGCGCTTTACTGCATCAAAATTTTAGTCCACTTTTGTAGCCTGATTCATCCTGATTAAATTCAAATGAAAACCGGATTATAAAAAAATAAAACGGACTATAATTCAATTCACTTTAATTTTTCTCACAATAGCACATAATTTAAAGCTATTCAGACTGCTAATACACACCGAACCGTGAGCGACCAATACAGTTTGTAGAAATAAATCCTGATCGGCATCAGGGTCAATTTTTATAGGACAAAACAGGGAAAGTTAACCCTCAACAATTTAACCCTTGCATTCGAAAACCCGAGATAAGTACTGATATCAAATGCATATTATATACAAC
Source organism: Mermis nigrescens (assembly GCA_036768485.1). Lineage (NCBI taxonomy): Eukaryota > Metazoa > Nematoda > Enoplea > Mermithida > Mermithidae > Mermis > Mermis nigrescens. The sequence continues at coordinate 258,616 of JAVLUZ010000508.1, read as the reverse complement.
GCACTTAGCCCCAAAGGGTTAAATAAACCCTGAGGTTAAGTTAATCCCAAAGGGTTAAAATTAAACCTTATGGGTTAGTTGACCCCTTCATTCGGAAACCGGTGATTAATTATTTAACCCTCATCTCGACAAAATTTATCGAATTTTACCCCGGGGTTAGCTTAACCCCTTCATTCGGAAACCGGGCCCAGGAGATTTCGCGCCACAAGCTTTTTTAATTTGAGCATGCTTCCTTAAAGCTTTCGAAATACAAAGGCGATTCATACATTGAAATAAGCATTAAATCAAAACATTGCGCAAACAGTAGGTATTAAATGAACCAAACATGCTAAACCGCCAAGACAGAAAACGTAAACTTATAAAGAGTATTGCATAAAAATATATAATTTCATAAAAACAGCATAGCACCATTATTTTTGCATAAAATAATTAACCTAATAAAGGGATTTCCATCTATTTATCAAAAAAAGATGAGCAATGGAATGACAGCGCATCACTTTGTAATGAGAATTCTAAAAAGACATCATATATTGCTGTAAACAAATAGATACACAAAATCGGAATTATTTTATAACTTCGCATCAACATGCATATGCACAAAAGTCGAAACAATGCCTGGTAAATTATATTTATCACATCATCGTTACAAGCGCTAATTTCAATCGTACCGAATAAGCAAGCATGTTTTTGGCGGTTGAAAAATAATAAGGCGTTCAGCACGTGCACGGGAGATGTTCCACGTGCAGAAGTGAGGCGCAAAAATAATTTCCTAAAAATAGCATAGCACGTGGCAGACTGATGACTGTCATAGGCCGATAAGAAAGAGTTTTTGAAAGCATGTTGCGCAGCAAACAGCAAAATCACGAGCTTTTAAAATGGAAACTTCGACAGCGTGCGCACGACGTCGCTTATTCATTATTCGTTCTTATTAATTGCAGAAAAAACAAGCCACTCAGGTCAATCGGGTACCTGGAGCGATGATTTTGAAGCTGAAAAGCATTTGACTGCTCATCAAAGCATATGCGCAGCGTGGGTTCTGAGGCATTATACACTATAACACATTCAATTAGTTCTAGCAAACGATACCCCACAAGACTTTTCTCGAAAAAGATCACTTTTCATTTCTGTTATTCGAAGCATGAAGCCACATATGTGACAGGGGATAGGAATTCTCCACCTAAGGTTGGTCCTAGTGCACGTGTCGGGGGGTTGGGGCATACAAGTAAGAGAGGGGTAGGGGGATTCCCCACCCAAAGTCAAACGTCCTCCCATACATGTAACGACTCGAAATTTGAGGGGTCCCGGCCATTTATAGAGGGAAGGAGATGAATGATTTCAATTTTTGGCCAAAAACGGCCAAAAAACGCCCAAAAACGGTCAAAAAATTAAATTTTTCCGTTAAATCGGGGGAAGGTGTCAAAAATTTTCTGACTTTGAAGGGATAGGGAGGACGTTAGAGTTTAGTGAGAGATTTCCCAATCCCCCAAAGCCAGAAAATTTCTGACCCCCCATTTTGAACAAAAATCCAATTTTTAGGCCGTTTTTAGGCGTTTTTTTGCCATTTTTTGCCAAAAATTGGAGGTCATTTACCCTTCCCCCACCCCTAAAAATTTCCGGGGGCCCCAACACAAAATTTTGAGCCGTTACACGTATGGTTTGGGATCTAGACCCCTACAGAATCGAAAAATGGAAAATTTTGTGGGAAAAATAAGGCAAAATGGAGGCCAAAAAACGGTGAAAATTGAAAACTTTCTTTGAAAGTGCTTGAAATTGACCATAAACTGTGTAAATAACGTAATTTTAATGCTATTTTGGCGCATATACCAGTTTTTCAGGTCATTTTGGCCCAAAAAACTCAATTTTTGACCCCCCCCCAGATCAGTCATGCTGTGCACCATGGGCGTACGCAAGGGTTACGCTCAAAAATAATTTTGGAAAGGTAAGATGATGCATGAAGAATGATAAAAATTATCTTTTTCGGCGCTTCGCGCCATACGATTCTTATTTTCCATAAATTTGTCTCAATCGCGGCCAAAAAACGTTATTTTTCATAGCATATTAGAAAAAAACAAAATTTTCGAAAAGTTTGAAATCTATGACTTTAATGGATAGAGCATGTTCGGAAACGTCAGAAATTGCACTTCATCTTGCGCCCCGTTAAGATATTTCAAAATATAGGGTCATCAATTTCGGACCCCCTTTAAAAAAAATCCTGCGTGCGTCCCTGCTGTGCACCTATTGTCGTCACCCTTCATCAAAGTCATAAATTTTCGAACCCAGCATTTTTGGGAGAAACTTGTATTTCTTGGCCATTTTAAGTGTTTTTTGCCATTTTTGACTAAAAATTGAAGGTCATTTATCCCCGAAATGGCCGACTACTCAACCCCCACAATTTTGAGCTGTTACAGATCTGAATGAGGCTTTTGTTTTGCTATCGATTTGATAGACTTTAAAGCCATAAACATCATGAACATAGATTATATCTAACCATGGCGTACATATGCAACAGGTGAAATACACATATTGGATATCAAGACTGGAGAGGTCTACGCCCCTCCAAGATCATGTCTGTTATCCACCATTTTTAGAGCCCAAAACAGGTATTTCGAAATCCCCCCAGAATTCCCATGCTGAGCATAGCTGAATAAGACAACATTACTAAGGATAATACACTATCATACATGATTCTGGGGGTTTCAGCCAACCTCCAGAAATTTGTACATCCTCTTTCGAATTCGCGATCTTCCAAAAAATCCCAAAAAGTTTGTAGAAAAGGTGCTGTTTTAAGCGTTTCTTTGCTCAAAAGTGTTAAATTTTCAGTGCTACGTGCCATATAATCATTTTTGACTTATTTTCTTCAATTCATTTGAATTGTTCTGATTTTTCCTGAATGTTTTTATGTTTTTATGCCCTAGAAAGATAGAGCATCGTCAGAAACCAAAAAATGATGTTTTGCGTATCCGCTAACTTTGAGCCCAATAAAGTTATCTAAAAATTGGCCTCTGAAAGGTTAAGTTACATTTAAAAATTCCTAAAAACATTCATCAATGAAAAGGACGTTTGAGTTGATTGACATGCTTAAAGTGAATCGCTATAAATTTGTCTTACTTGTAAAGGTTCTAGATAAGTGAAGTTCATCTAACCTGTCTACATAGGACATGCTTTTGTCAGTAGAAAAACTTTTGTGAATCGCCGACGTGTTTTCAATCGTATTAATATCAAAACGCATAACCAACCAGCATAACACGTTTTTTGACCGAATGACATTTATTTCAGTTTTATTGGAAAATCTCTGGCTAAGTGAAGCACATATGTAAGACGGGAGATGGAGTAGGATCAGTGATCGAACGGGTACCCGAGCGCGGACCAGGCACGGCCGGTCAGGGCAGGCCGGGCACGGCTATATATAGGGCCGAGCCCGGGCCTAAAATTAATAGTTATTTCAAGGTTCCAATTTTCATCATTGTGACGCAATAGCAAAGCGAGTTAAAGATTCTTCTAGTTTATTGGTTGTAGAAATATAGTCACAATCATCATACTCGTATCGTGAATACTCATTATGTTTCAATCGCGTTCAACCCTTTACGTTCTGATTAGCATATTTTCCTCAATATCTGAATGTCTTCTGCTTCGCTCTCTTAAGTTATCTGCATCCATTAGCACAGATTCAACAGGAATCAGTGCACGCACGACTGCAACTGGACGCATATAGTTAAGCTCAGACCATTCCCTATAGGCAATAATACCCCTTACGTGCTGTATTGTACATGCTTACTCAATAACTTCAATGTGTAATGTGTCGTACTCATGCTATAACGTTCTCAGATTTGGTTAAAATATTTTATGATGAAAAATATAATATTGTTTTTAAGCAATATTTATATCAAAATATTATATATACGTTAATTTATTATCAAATACATGTTTTAAATACATGTAGGCCCGGGCCCGACGCTCAAGCCTGGGCCCATACTTTTTAAGCCCGGTCGATCACTGGGTAGGATCCCCACCACATTAGACGTCACCCTATTCCCCTCCCCCAAAGCCGGAAAATTTTCGACCCCTCCCCGATTTTTTAGCAAAATCGAATTCCTTTCGCCCTTTTTAGGCGTTTTTTGGCCGTTTTTGGTTATAAATTGCAGGTCATTGAACCCCTTCCCCTAGAAATGGCCGGGACCCCCACCCCCAAATTTCGAGCCGTTACACGTATGATCTAAAGTGGTGCGTACAGAGATGCAATGGCTCTAAATTGTGATTGAGATGGGCATCGGAGGGAAGTCGACCAGTTTTATAGGAGGTGAGTGACAGACATGCACAGCATAGGAATTCTGGGGAAGGGTGAAATTTCAAGATGCCTTTTGGGCCTAAAAATAGTAGATACGCGTTAAAATATCGTTTGTCGGCGTTTCTGACGATGCTCTATCGTATTAAAGCATAAAAACAAAAAATTTAAAAAAAAATTTGAATGAATTTTACAGATTGTAATTAAACATTAGTATAAAGCGCGGAGCGCCGAAAAATTTGGCACTTTTGAGCATTAAAGAGCTGGAAGGCTTTGAAAAGCACCTTTTCTGTGAATTTTCAGTGAGATTTCCAAAATTTGAAAAATTGCGAATTCAGAGGGGTGAAAAAATTTCTAGCGGGGTGGGGGTAAAAATTTTTCTGCTACGGTAGGGGGCGAAACTCCCCCTCCAGATCATGTATAGCGATTTCTAGCTAAACCGATAGAGCAAGTCTATGCCACAAATCGAAGAATAAAAATTTATGACTGTTGATAGGATGGGGGAACGACCGACTGAGGCCCGAATGACAGAACGTGGATTAGTTTACCCTTGGGTTAACGGGATTTCTCCAGTTAGCTAACCCACGGTTAAATTTAACCTTAGATTGAATTTTACCCGTAAGACAGAAGATGGGTTAAACTCGGGTAAGCTAACCCATGATTTAAGCAAGGTAACCCAATTTTTTATTACTTTAACCCGAGATTGACGCGTATTTTGCAATGCCGAACATGTATCGAAGGCAGTAAATGTTCATTTGTACTGCTTAAATAATACAGAATGGCCATGTTATTTAATATGCAGTAATGTTGTCACTGATTCGTCAACCATTGCGTATGCGATGAAAATAAGGAAATAAAAATCGGTCAAAGTAATAAGTACAATTAGTAAAGACGTTAAATGAAAAAAATAATCAAAAATAAAATAAGAATTCCCTCAATCTGAATCAGCATCTAATCGTTTTGACCGCCTTTTGTATGATGTGTTCGAAACAATCCGAACTTTTAAAATTATTCTGACCAATAGCGTAGGCACTGGTTATTCTATTTGCTCTGAGTTTGAAACAGCACGGATTAATTTTTGAGCTCAGTATAACCAAAACATGCATGGCCAGTAATGCAATAAGATAGACAACCCGAAAAAACCCCTGCTAGGAGCAGGTTTAAAAATCTCGACTTAAATCAATCACTTTTAACCCACCGTTGGTTTAAAACGCTTCTTGTCATGCCGACGTTTAACCCGATATGTTACCCGACTTAAACCATAGGTTAAAGTCAACCCGCTTCCTGACATACCAAAAGGAGTTTAACCCGAGATTTCTGTTGGATTTTACTCGATTTTAACCTAAGGTTACGTTTAACCCACGTTCTGTCATTCAGGCCTTAAAGTAGAGAAATCCGTCCGTTTATTTATATCATTATATGTATGTTTGCATAAGTACATTTGTTTATTTATATACTATACTTTCAGAAATAGGCATAAATGGATTTAATGTCCAGATTTTTTTGCAAAATATGTGCAGTGAAAGGCGAGAAACAAATTTTAACTAAACTCTTGCCAATATTGATAAATATGCAGGGCTTCAAAATTTACAACTCTACAGTGCTTAAAGTCTATCATTTCAAATATATACAGTAAGCCGGTACTCCCATTTTATCAGACTAAGTTATGGAAGTAAGACGCTAACATTGGTCCTCTCTATTTTGCTCAATTCTATTCATTATTTTCCTTAGTAATAATAGGCTTTATTTATCTCATTGATTTATTCCTTTTACATTCCTTAAATCAAATATTTTTTCTTGTATTAATTCTTTTGTCATTCCTGTTCATTCGTTATATGCATGCATGCATGTGTGTGTGTGAGTGCGCATGCGTGTGTGCGTGCGAGCATGGTGTGTGTGTGTGTGTGTTTTTTGTGTGTGTAACCGAATGTTTTTTAGGATCCAGGGAGATTCGGATCCGCACGCATACACACACACACGAGTAGTATACCGTGTCTCCCTAGGACGCATGTCTTATAACATAGCCTGTGTTATAGCATAGGCGGAGAGGGGCGTGGCTTGCGCCCTGAGGTAAAGACAGGGCGCAATGCTTTAGCATAGTCTGTGTTGTAGCATAGGTGCCTGCCCGGGAGAAGGCATGCGCCAGCCCAGGGCCAGGGGCCCTGGGTCAGGGGAGGGGGAAATTTCCCTGGGGGAAAACTTGAAATAACTATAACTCAAGGGCGCAAGCCACGCCCTCCTAAGCCTATGCTATAACACAGGCTATGTTATAACACATGCGTCCTAGGGAGACACGGTATACTGCTCACACACACACACCTGGGCAATGCCCCATATCGCCCTCAACCGGCAATGGGCCGGACCAATCGTGCAACGGGGCGAAGTGTCTCTGGGATGGGGGCTATGTTCTGTACATGGGCATAGATACATGCTGAAGGTCGATTGACAGTCTAAATATGACGACTTGAGAAGCAAATGAGCAAACTACTTATGCTACCTATGTACCAAGTAACCTTTTTCCAAGTTCATGACAAATCAAGATAACCCTTTTTGAGAAGCAGTCGAACTTTTTTGAGGACCAACTAATTTATTTATGGAAGCACCAACCTTTCTTGGGAACCGACCAACCTTTTTAAGTGGCAGACAATCTTTTTGCGAACCGACCAACCTTTTAATAGGAGCAGCCAACTTTTTTTGGAAACCACCAATTCTTTTGGGAACCACTCAATTTTTTAAAGAGAGCAGCCAACCTTTTAGGAACAAATCAACGTTTTTTGAGGGAGCAGCCAACCTTTTTTGGGAACCGACCAACCTTTTTAAGGGAGCAGGCAACCTTTTTGGAAACCAGCCAACCTTTTCATGGAAGCAGCCAACCTTTTGTGGGAACTAACCAACCTTTTGTGGGAACTAACCTACCTTTTTAAGAAACCAGCCAACCTTTTTAAGGAACCAGCCAACCTTTTTAAGGAACCAGCCAACCTTTTTGGGAACCGACCAACCTTTTTAAGGGAGCAGGCAACCTTTTTTGGGAACTAACCTACCTTTTTAAGGAACCAGCCAACCTTTTTTGAGAATTGACCAACCTTTTTAAGGAATAAGCTAACCTTTTTTGGGAACCGGCTAACCCTTTTCAGGAACCAGCCAACCTTTTTAACGGACCATCCAACCTTTTTTGGGGACCGACCAACCTTTTTAAGGGAGCAGGCAACCTCTTTTGGGAACCAACCAACCTTTTCATGGAAGCAGCCAACCTTTTTTGGGAACTAGCCTACCTGTTTAAGGAACCAGCCAACCTTTTTGGGAACCGACCAACCTTTTTCAGGAACCAGCCAACCTATTTTGGGAGCAAACCAACCTTTATAAGGGAGCAGGCAACCTGTTTTTGGGAACCGACCGACCTCTTTAAGGAACCGGCCAACCTTTTTTGGGAATCAACTATCTTTTTTGGGAACCCACTAACCTTTTTGAGGAACCAGCCAACTTTTTTGAGAACCGACCAACCTCTTTAAGGAGCAGGCAACCTTTTTGGGAACCAACCAACCTTTCTAATGAACCATCCAACCTTTTTGGGAACCGACAAACCTTTTAAGGAGCAGGCAACCTTTTTTGGGAACCAACTAACCTTTTCATGGAAGCAGCCAACCTTTTTTGGGAACTAACCAACCTTTTAAGGAACCAGCCAACCTTTTTCACGAGCCAGACAACCCTTTCTCAAGAAGCAGACAACCTTATTTAGAAAGCAGACAACTTTTCATTCTAAAACCAGACTATGTACCATTTTTCAGAAACCAGGGAACCTTTTTCAAGAAAGAGGCAACTTTAATGAACCGGGCAACCTTATTTCAGAAACAAGAAAACCTTATTTTCAGAAACCGGGCAACTTTTCTCATGAGCCAGACAATATTTTCTTCAAAAACCAGACAACCTTTTACTGGAACCAGTCAGCCTTTTTCAAAAGCGGGCAATCTTTTTCGGGATCGGGCAACCTTTTTTCAGAAGCCAGATAACCTCTCAAAAAAACAGGTAAAATTTTTTAAAAACCAGGCCTGTCCTTGACTGTTTTTGAATTAGCTGGGGCACTGCCATCCTTTGGAAAATCCTACATCCACCACTGATTCAGAAAGTTGCATAATTTAGTGTAAATAAATAAGTTTCAAAATTTTCTCGTACTTCATGCTAGATGTAATTACGGCATTGCTTATATTCAGAAACCTGTAAAATTGAGCTTAAAAGGATTACAAAATGTTTGTAATTTTCTTGCGCTTTGCGCCAAATCCAATTTCTGTTTTGCTTATCTTCAGAGAGCTTCAGAATTGAGCTTCAAGGGATAAAATTATAAGAACAGTCAAAAATTCCCATTACTTTGCTGCAAAGTTTTATAATGTGCACATTGATGCATTGTTTGTCCTAAAAAGACTGCAAAATTGAGTTCAAAAGAGTAAAAACGCTAAAATTCTTCTCGAATCACTATTATTTATTTTATCACCACAAGCTAAAGATATGATTCCATGATGCAAAACACGCCAGAAAATGTCGATTTATCGCAGAAGCTGGCTTATAAACGTTATATATATTTTCAAGATATTAGCCATTCTCTCTCCCTGAAATAAAATCCTGGCCAATGGGCTGTTTAGATGTGAATCATATTATTTTTGAATAGATCCACGATTTCTAGAGGGGATGGGGTGGAGTAGAAATAACTTTTTTTCGAAAAATAGCAAGAAATATTTCCAGCGATGTCAAAAGTTATGCTCAACTCAAACCAGCGACGTTCACAGTCTAAGAAGTTTGCCCTACTATAATTTATTAAATAGTGCTTCTGAAACAAACAAGGATCTAAACAAGTAGGATTTTTAGCATTTCAAGTCGAAATTCAAAGTTTTCCGTCGCATTTTAAGGATTGACTTCAGAGTAAATATTTTGAAAACGTTTAAAGCTTAAATGCTTAGAATCTCAATAAAGTATATAATAGTCCGACCTTAAATGTCAAAAATTTTGAAAATTTACATCACATATTTTTATTTTGCAAATTATGTTGGGCTATTGGAAAATAACGCAAATCTGCGCTTATTTTTGAGAGCACTCTTCATTTTGTTTGAAGCTGATTTATACTTGAGTAACCCAGCTGTGTAGCACTAAGCACGATACACTACACGTCATCTAATCTTCCGTCTACTGCTCATATATAATGTAGAATTTTGCTTAGTAACATTAACGCGTTAAAATTAAATAAAATCAAATTATAATTAGTGCGACCGACGTTTGTTGCCTCACTTTAAACCACGGTTTTTTATGCTCGGCAAAGATTTTAACCGATGCACAAAGACTTTTCGGGACCGTCTTTGTACATATACAAAGATTTTTGGGAAGACAAAAATTGCAAATTTTCGGTGCTTCATGCCGAAATGAGTAATTGTGTGTTCTATATATCTTTATAATGGCAGAAATTGCATTTCAAAAGGAAAAATGTCAAATTTTTCGGCGCTTCGCGCCGTTTTAAGACGATTTTTAATGATTTTTGCCCTTAGAGACCCAGAAATTAGCTAAAATACACTACCAAAAGTTTGAACAACTCTTTTTACCACACTAAAATCGATACTATACCATATAATAGTACCCAAAAATTTGTGTGTACAAAATGTACAAAGACTTTCGGGGACCATCTTTGTATATTTAAAAACGGACCTTGTAAAAAAACACTGGTCTGAACTGGTTTTATAATCGGTTCACATTAATTCAAGAATTGCCATTCAGGTATAAGATTTCTTGAAGTAGACTATATCTATTTATTAACATGAGAACACCTTCGGCCCAGCTTTTTTAGCACAACCCGCATTAGCATTCTTGCTAACTAATATTATTTTCCATTAGCACAAAATGACTTACATTAGCACGCTCTTTTTTACCTGTATAACAGAAATGGTGTCAAAAGGTGCGTGTTCCTTTGTTTTTCAATACAGCTGTTTGAGAATGACGTGATATTCTGCAGATCAATGGTTTGTTTGTGTTATTGTCAGTACAATTAGATTTGAAGCAATCAAAAAATTCACGTTAAGTCACAATTATTGACTTCTTAATGCTCAGTGGACACAAAAAGCTGAGACTTTCGCATCTATTACCACATCAGAAATGAAAAGGCGAAAAGGCAGTTGCCCAGGGGCGGATTTAAGTTGGAGGCAAAAATATTTGACGAGGTAAAGAATGGATATGCAATTTGCAATGATTTTTGGCCATTAGTGACCATAATTTGTCGAATTTTTCCGGGGCTACGCGCCGGATGATACCTATTAATGACATTTATTTACTTTCTTGGCGACCTGGAAGCACGGTTTTGTTTTGTATTCGGCAAAGATTTTTCCCGATGTACAAAGACTTTTTATGACCGTCTTTGTACATGTATAAAGATTTTTATGAAGACAAAAACTGCAAAAAGGTCTGAAATTCGCAAAAATTTTCGGCGCTTCGCGCCAAAATTAGTAATCGCGTGTCCTATATATATCTTTATAATAACAGAAATCGCATTTCGAAAGGAAAAATGTCAGAATTTTTGGGCGCTTCGCGCCGTTTTAAGACGATTCTTAATGATTTTTGCCCTCATAAAACCAGGAATTAGCCAAAATACACAACCAGAGGTCGAACAACTGTTTTTACCAAACGAAAGTCGCTACCGTACTATATCATAGTACCCAAAAATTTGTGTGTGAAGAATGTACAAAGAGTTTTAGGGACCATCTTTGTACCTGTACAAACGGACCCTGTACAAAAAATACTGCCTGGAATTTTCTGTTCATGTATAGGTTTCAAAACAATTTTAACAGCAGAAACAGCTATTTTTGCATAGTTTTCTTCTATTTTCACTTAAGATTTTCGATGTTTTGCATCAAATGCTATAAATACAGGAAATCAAGCAGTAAATCACGCTTCTAGATGTCTATCCGCCCCAATTTTACAAATTTTCTGGCGCTTCGCGCCAGATTTTTGTTGAAGTCAAAAAATTTAATGATTTTTTTGCACAAAATTGCCTAAAATTTTAAAAGTTTTAGAAATAATATTGCGTCAAAAGTGATTTTATGTAAAAGTGTACAATGTAAAACACTGAAAAAATGCTATTTCGCGCGTCAAGGGCAAATTTTCGGGCCTATATTCGACTGTTTTTGGAAAACTTGGGATACTGCTGCCCTTAGGAAGATCTCAGATCCGCCACTGCAGTTGCCATATACTAATTTAATCTGACAACAGACGCTACTGCGCTTTCTGTATTAATTGAATGATAAGTAAACAAACATTAGAAAGCTAATTTTGTTTTCAATGAGCAGAAAATAATGCGAAGTTGTCAGAAAGTAAATTATTTTGTGCTGGAAACCTTTAAACAAATAGACGAGGAAAATGCATAACCATTTAGATTACAAGAAGATTGACTGTGAAGTGTTTAAATCGTGCAGTTGGGGCTAAATAAACAGTAAATATAATACTCAGCGTTAAGCGCCAAAAATTACTTGGGATTTTTGCTGAAAAATACGTTAAAAATGCATAAAAATTACTACACTTTTGTACTAAAAGGACTTTGTATCCGTGTGGTGTTAAAAACCGTGCTCCAACCAATTTTTCGTTTCCCATTTGCTGGAGGCCAGGAATCGAAAAACAGCAGAAGCCAGAGCCAGAACCGGAGCTACGGTCGATCCCTAATAAACATTGACGAAAATTCACGAATTCATCAGGGTTCAGTTTCGATCTTACGACTCACATGTTGAGAAATCAACCGTGAAGTTAATTTAATCATAGATTTTTATGTCTGACTACGAAATTGAGCATATAATTTTGATTTATTTGCAATTATTCTGTTTCATTGAAAATTTCTTGCAAAGAAGTGCTGAAAATGCTTTTATTATTGCGTATACTAATTTTTTACAATATCCGAGCAGGCCCCTTCCCAAAACGGACCGCCTTCTCTCCAAAATAAAAACTTTTTTTAATTCACAAGTATCTCCCAAAAGAAAAAATGATAAATTCCTGAATTGCGTCTAAAACATCGCAAAAACAGGTTTTTGAGGTAATTATACAGTTTTGGTCGTAAAAACCGCTCAAAATCACTCAAATTTGAGTTAGACATCGAGAGCATGTCAATTTTTCCGGCGCTTCGCGCAGGATTTGTTTTTCTAGTGTAGTTTTTATCTTCTAAATTGCTCAAAACCGATCAATTTTAAGATATGATATGAAAAACATGAAGTTTTTCCGGCGCCTTGCGCCGGATTTATCGTTTATCTATCGCTTCTGTCTTCTATTCGATCAAAACTGCTCAAATGTGATTTGACATGAATGACATAAATTTTATTCCGGCGCAATTTTTTGTTCATGTATAACTTCTGTCTTCAAGCCCGCTCAAAACCACTCAAATTTGAGTTAGACATGAAGAAAATAATAAATTTTTTTAGCACTCTGCACCAGTGTTTTTGTTTTGCACAAGGTCCGTTTGCACATGTACAAAGATGGTTCCTAAAAGTCTTTGTACATTTTGTACACTCAAATTTTTGGGTACTGTAATATGGTACAGTAGAGATTCCAGTGTGGCAAAAACAGAGTTATTCAACCTTTGGTAGTGTTTTTTAGCTCATTTCTGGGTTTCTGAGGGCAAAAATCACTAATAATCCTCTCAAAACCGCGAAATTTGATATTTTTCCTTTCAAAATGCGATTTCTGACATTATAAACATACAATACACAATTACTCATTTCAGCGCAAAGCGCCGAAAATTTTTGCGAATTTCTAACCTTTTTTGCAGTTTTTGCCTTCCCAAAAATCTTTGTACGTGTACAAAGACGGCCCCCAAAAGTCTTTTTACATCGGGAAAAATCTTTACCGAATACAAAAAAACCGTGCAGTCAGCACCCAATTATCCATTTCCTTTTTTGTTTTTCTTAGCAAAACACAAACATTAAATACAAAGTCAAAAGTTAAGAAATTGTTTGTGGATGGAATGGTAAGAAATCGCTAGTACAGATAGTTTAAACGATAGAGATTTGTTTTGTATGATCATAAGATAAAGTGAAAATTTTTTGAAATTTTTTAACAGTTTTTCTTCGCCATTGTGTAGAGCTCGCCATGATATGGAAAAATGCCTTTATTTTAGCCCATCTCCAAATAATTCTCGAGATATCTGACTTCAAAAATTTCCGCCCTTCCCCCCCCCGAAATAAAATCCTGAATATGGACCAGTATCCGAGTATCCAAAAATTAGGCAACCTTTTTAGAAAAGTGACCAACCAACCTAAAAATTGGATGCCGCAACGGGGCGAAGCTCTGGCTATTGCCCAGGTATGCTCACACACACACACACACACACACACACACACACACACACACACACACACACACACACACACACAGGCCATCCTCGGTGTTGACACTTAAAGATTGAAAAACAGCAAAAAAAACTTAAAGACCGGTTTGTAGAAACTAAAGTGAATAAGTGCCGCGATTTCTTCTATCATTTGGCAGTTTCTATTGTTTCATTGCAGAAAAAGTCAAAAAAAAAATAACGCTTCGAGCGCAAATTAAGCTATGCCCTGTAATAAATGTAGATAAGTCGACGTCAATTAATCTAGATTTGAATATGTTCAAGCTAGGAAAGAAACTAAAAATTAGGCAGGTGGTTGCAAACAAAGAAATACTTGTAGAAAAATCGAATTTTTGTGAATTACAGCAAACAAAAGGAACAACTAGCTTAAAAGCGATTTGTGCAGCGAGTAGTATCTTTCTCAAGCACAGAAAAATCGGTCATGGAAAGACAAGATCTTTGACTAATAATTTCATACATCATACATACAGTTGCCGCCATGAAGGATGACGCGCTATCACCCTCAGAATTATAATAGATGGTGCGTTGCGAGTGCCGCATTTCGTCCATCATGCGCTATTCTCTTTTTATTATTATATGCCATTAATCTGTATCATCCCCTTAATCTGGCGATGCGGATGGCGCAATTTAGCTTTTGATAGTGCCAACAAGAAGGAAGCGCGCACGTGAATGCTGGAAGCGCGCAGGTGAATGTCCTTCTATATTTAGGCGAGCCAACAATAAAATCAATATTTTTGCAAGCCGGTGACAAGCGATGAAGAATTTTGCAGAAAGGTACGCAATACATAGCGATGTATGCAGCACTAATTGAGCAGTTTCAAACATTTCAAATTGATTTATAAAAAAACCTCTAAAAATGCTATTGAAGTTTTTTATATGACTTAATATATAAATAATCATTAATAGACAGTGCTCGGCTTGCAAAAATATTGATTTTAATGTTGGCTCGCCCCTAAATATAGAACGACATTCACGTGCGCTTCCTTCTTGTTGGCGCTATTAATAGCTAAATTGTGCCGTCCGCATCTCTAGATTAACAGGATGATACGGGTTAATGGCGTATAATAATAAAAAAGAGAGAATAGCGCATGATGGATGGAGCGTGGCGCTCGCGACGCACCATCTATTATAATTCTGAGGGTGATAGCACGTCATCTTTCATGGCGACCACTGTAAGCAAATATGCATGCGATGTAACTCTATCCAACTATAACGCTGAAGAGCCTCAAGCCTGTTTATATCACTAATGTAAGAGGGGTTTCATGAAGCACAAGAATATTCGAGGACAGTCTGACGTAAACAATGAAGGCCTTATTGTGATTATTTTTATCACGCGGAAAGAATGATTTCCTTATTAATATAGATCTCAAGAAAACTTATTCGATTATACAGCTGTAATGCTCCCGATATTCTAGGTTTTGCGAAATTAGCACACCTAAATCGCGAACAAAGACAGAATCGTCTGTAATAACTTAAGTATTAGGTGTGCATGACAATTTAGGATTATTTTTATCCAAATATAGGGTTGTGCATTTAAAATACAATATAGGCAAACAATTTTTGGTGGACAGATAGAAATGCTATCTGAATCAGTCTGAAGTAATTGATGATTGCAGAAAAGATTGAATATTTCAAGGTCATCAATGAAAATAAAAGTCGAACTTGACAAGTTATCAAAGATATGATTTATAAAAATGAAAAACAATGTAGGTCCGAGAATGGACTTTAGAATAAATCCACTTGTAACAGCGGCATAATCTGAAAAATGATCAACGGGGACACACTGAATACGGTTAGATAGAAAAGCTTTTAACCAAATAAACAGGTGTTGTTTAATAACGTAACTAGTTAATTTAACAACAAGTTAGGAAGCTTCAGCAAAGTCTGTATAAACAATATCAACGGTTTGTTTACATTCCAGTTATTGAACCCGAGAATATTAATAATTTATTAATAGCAATCTGCATGATTTCTTTTTTTGGGAACCATACTGAAAAAATGATATTAAATTATTAGTAGACAAATAAATTGATAGTGTACTATTGATAATACTTCCCATTATCTTACAATTTGAGCAACAGAAAGAAACAGGACGATACTTTTCAGGTAATGAGGGGTCACCTATTTTGATCATAGGTAAAAGTTAAGCCTCCCTCCAAATAACTGGAATATCACCTGATGAAAAAGAAACAGTAAAAATACTGATGAGGGGTTTGAGAAGATAATGAGCTAAGTTTTTGACAAAAAAGTTACTTATTCCATCAAGAATTAAAACTCAATAATTTATCTGAATTGCGCGGAGTGCCAGAAAATTTCGAAATTTTACCACTCTAAAACGCATTTTTGCAAAAAATTTCTGCACTAAACATCAATAGCAAAACATCAAATATCGTGAAAAAAGGCATGCAGTTAAGCAATCTGATCTTGCGTAGTTTTATTTCTAAAGACAGATTATTACTTGTCAAGGCCTTCATTACTTACATTCGACCAGTGCTTGAATATTGCTGTTTCGTGGAGTCCTTACCTGCTGTGTGATATCACCTCCGTCGAACGGGTTCAAAGAAGGTTTACGAAACGAATTTTTAGTGATAAAAATTTGACATATGCTGCAAGATTACATGAACTTGGTCTGGACACTCTTGAACTAAGACGCCTCAATAACGACCTAACATTAGCCTTTTCTATTATCAAATGTCAAGCTCTTCCTTTCAAGGATTTCTTCACAATTAATTTAAATTCTAATCGAGCAGTAAATTCTTGTAAACTTCTCGTCAATCATGTAAATAAAAATTGCAGAAAATTTTATTTTTGCAATCGAATAATTCCTATCTGGAACTCTCTACCTGAACAGATTATAAGTGCTCCAAATAGACACGTTTTTCTGACTAAACTTAAAAGAATAAACCTTTCTAAATTTCTTAAAGGGCGTAAGTAAGAGCAGTTTTTCCTATTGCCTTTACGTTTACCCTGCTTCGTCATACCTAATTTGTTTTGTCTTTCATGTATTTTCATTTTCGTTCATTCGTCTCATCCATGTATGTTAATATTTTCTTTCGACTTAGCGAATAAATTGTTGTTCTTGTTGTTGTTGTTAAACCAATCCGGCACGAAGCGCCGGAATGTTTTTGAAATTTTACCCCTATAAAGCATTTCCGCATTATATAAGTTGTCCCAAACCAAAATGTGAGAATTTTTAATCATATTAAAGTTTTAGGACAAGCTGTCGATAAAACTGCAGTGATCGGCGCGGCGCGGCGCGGCCTCAACATCAATAACAAATGCAAAAATTAAATCGATCCGGCGCAAAGCACCGAGAAATTTCGAAATTTCACCTTTCTAAAACGCATTTTTGCATTACCGAAATTGGCCATATCCAGCGCATCCTTAATAGCAATGACAAGTAATAAAATTAATTCGAGCGACAGAAAATTTTCACACTTTTCCTCTCACAAACACATTTTTGCATTTTAAAAATTGTCTAAATCCGGGCAGAAGATGAGGATTTTCAATCTTAGTAAAATTCTAGAACAAGCAGTCGATAAAAGTGCTACGAACGGCATGCATGGTGCGGCTTAAACATCAGCAACACAAGTAAGTATAAGATTAAATCAATCAAGCGCGAAGCGCCAGAAATTTTTCACGTTTTAGCTGTCTAATACGCATTTACACATTACAAACATTGACCAAACCTGTCCAGTAGATGAGGATTTTCAATTAAAGTGAAGCTTTAGGACGAGTCGTCGATAAAAGTGCTGCAATCGGCGCGGCGGGAATCGAAAAATTTCGTAATTTTACCTTTCTAGAACGCATTTTTGCATTACAAAAATTTTGCACAATGAGATCCAAGCCCGAAATTTTTCTTCCGCAACTCAAAATTTTGGTTCACAAAAACCCTTACATGTGGAAAAATAGTGAAATCCACTAGCATCATACGGCTAAAGTTTCTAATATGGTTTTGTCTCCGATTTTCCTAAAAATAATTTTTTCTGATAGATTCGAGGACGCTGAGTCCAGAAATGAAAAGCGTTAAGGGGGCTGACGGATATTTGTGGAGATAGAGCCCTTCAAACTTGCAAAAAACGTGATTATTTCAATGTTCTTAGAGCTCCATCTCCACAAATATTCGTCAGCCCCCTAAACGCTTTTGTTTTCTGGACTCAGCGTTGTCGAATCTATCAGAAAAAATTATTTTCAGGAGAATCGGTGACAAAAAATTTTTTGAATAAAAAAAAATATGCAAAAAAAAATTATGCTAAACCCCATTTTTAACATTTCTACATTACAGTTCTGACGATTTAAAAAGCGTAAAAACACTGTTATCGGGTAAATTGAGAAAAAACCATATTAGATAAAATTTGGTGATTAGATCCATGCGAGCTAAATTTTTGGCAAATAGATACTTGCCTACAACTCACCAGCTTGCTTATACGAACATCTTAGGCTTAGGCTTAGAAAGTGTATTCACATTAGTGCCAGCTGATGGTCTAAGCCTGAGACAATTGGGGCGAAAATTGCGGAGCGAGCGAAGCGAGCGGAGCAATTTTTTGCCCCAATGTGCTCTAGGCTTAGACCATCAGCTGGCACCAATTTGATATGCACGGCAAGTCTAAAATAATAACCGTGATGAATCGATTACACCCTGCTTCGGCTTTGTTAACGTCAGAACTGTAATGTAGAAATTAAAAATTGGGTTTAGCATAATTTTTTCTTGCATAATTTTTTTTCAAAAATTTTTTTGTCACCGATTCTCCTAAAAACAATTTTTTCTGATAGATTCGAGGACGCTGAGTCCAGAAAAACAAAGCGTTTAGGCGTTTGACGAATATTCGTGGAGATAGAGCCCTTAGAACATTGAAATACCTAAACACGTTTTTTGCAAGTTTGAAGGGCTCTATCGCCACAAATATTCGTCCAGCCCCAAACGCTTTTCATTTCTGGACTCAGCGTACTCGAATCTATCAGAAAAAGTAGTTTTAGGAGAATTGGAGACAAAACCATATTAGAAAAAAATTCCCATCATGCTCTACTTCCTACTATTCCTACAGTTTCTTCGTTCACTTGATACAGTAAAAAAGCCAAATTGTCTGATATATTTAATTGCGCCTAACACAAAACTTGGTCAATTTATCAAATAGAAGCATCAAAGTATAAAATGTCGCTCGTTAACCCTTCTCTGAAATAAGCACTTTTGATCAATGTCTTACACATCTTATTGGAAACAATTTGTCAAGTATATAAATAAAAGCATTAAAGTATCAAAAATAAAAGTTGCTTGCCCGATTTTATTATTAATTATTATTGTGTCGAGCTTAAACTCCTAACCGGTCGATTCGACAAAGATCAATAAAGCTGCGGATTCAACGTCTGAATCGGCCGAAAAGTGTCATTTGTGCAGAAATATATTCAAGGCCGGTGATTGCTCAAGGGGCGTCCAGTACGACTATTGCGACCTTGGGGACCCCGAAATGCATGGGATTGGACAAGGTTGCTTACAACGCGCTCAAAAAATGCGGCGTCAAATCCACGAAATTATTCTGCTCGAATTGCGTGTAACATTGGCAAAAGTCCGACTAAGGACTAGCAAGGACTATAGTCCGGACTTGGTCCTTTAGTCTTTGAACTATAGTCCTAGTCTTTTTTTAGCCCGTTAGTCCGGAAAAGGACTAGTCCTTTTTTGGCGGACTAAGTCCGGTTAGTCCGACCTACCGGACAAAAGTTCTTACTTCTTCCACGTTGTGCTACCAGACATTCGACGTGCGTTTCGCAAGTCTCCCCTTCTCTTTGGGGAGTGTTGTTTGCGTTAAACGCCTATATATGTTCACATTAGTTTTTGTTTTATTGTCTGATTTTCAAACTGGGCTCAAAGAGATATGTTTTATTTGTTTAGTGAAGGCGGAAAAAATAGGCGAGGTTGTCAAATATACAAGAGCTAATTACATAGTTGTCAACTCAACATTAGCTATAGTTATGTACATGTACATATGTAAGTTGGACTATAGTCCGGAAAGTCATTTTTTGCGGACTTTTGCAACGCTAATTGCGTGCCCGAGATACATATAGATCGTCTGCTTTCCATTAAAAAATGTATGAACGACATGGAGGCCCGCTTATATGAACTAGAGATAAAACTCACATTTTTTTACAGTGTAAATTCAATTTTTCTGTGGCTAATGACAATCCTTTTCCGGCACAAATGAAACCACCGCCGTTTCCAACTGCTCGACCTCAGCCCACGTTCCCCATGGCCCAGCCAGGACTACCTACCACCATACGTGGGCAACAAGAAAATTCTGGGGGGTGCAAGATTTTTTGAAGGTCAAAAAATGGCCTTAAAAATGGTGGTATGGCGATAAAAACACCATTTTTCGACGTTTGTCATCAAGCACTATCCATTGGCATCAAAAAATTGCGGAAAAAACAGAAAACATATTTAAAAATCGAATTCTGGGGGAGGGTATTTTGATTTCTGGGGAAGGGCGTATTTCGATTTCTGAGGGAGTGCATACCCCCGAACCCCCTCGCCCAGGTGTGCCACCCACCATTCGAAAGCAGGGTATTCGTCCAAACGGTGGAGTCGGTTTTGGAGGTGCAGATGATGCGACACAATGCGGTTCTTTTCGGGCTGCCCGACTCGACCGACGAGACGACCTAACCTCCATCCGGAATTTGATATCATCGACACGAGCGAGGGATACGACTCCGCCACACCTTTCGACATCCAACACGTTTTCCGAGATGGGCCGGCCAACGAGGAAGGCAGTCCACGCTTCCTGAAGGTGATCTGTGCCCACGTCAAAGGTTTGGGATGCTTTTATCGCTTACATAAACAAAGTCGTGAAATTAGAGGACCCTGAGTTCAGGGATTTGTGCGCCAGGCCGGACCTCACCTTTCAACAGCGGGTGGACGGGCGAAATCTGCGCGAAAAGGTACAAGTGCGAGGCCAAGACGAGCTGTTCGCAAGTTTCTTCATTGTTTTCGTCCAATTTCATTAATCATTGAGGACGTATGTACGCCCCTACATTTTTTAACACTATTGAAAAACCTGAAACTAATGTTAATCTAGAAAAAAATCAATAAAACACCTTTACCCTGGTCTCCCTATTCGCCAATCATTGAAATGCATACTAATTAATGCCAGAAGTCTGGGTAATAAAATCGGTCAACTTCATTGTTTACTCCCTCAGTCGATTTACGACCTCATATGTATCTATTACAGAGTCGTGGCTTAACGATTCTTTTCCAGATTACTTATTATTGCTAAACTTTGATCATAGTATTATCCGCCATGATCGTGAAAATAGAGTTGGAGGTGGTGTTGCAATCATATACAAAAATGAGCTAAAACTCAAAAATTTGAATATTCCTGACATTTATATGCAACAAGAAACCGTCGTTTGTCACTTTAACGTTCTCAACACAAAATATCAATTTGTGCTTTGCTGCAGAAGTCCTTTCCTTTCTTGAATAATGAAATGAACAATCAACTTCTCGAACATTTAGAATAGTCTTGTAGAACTTCTAGGATCAGCGTATTATTGGGTGATTTTAACTTTCAGAAATAAAATAAAAAAACAAACATTTTTTACTTGCTGAAAATAGTATCTCTTCATATTTTTTTGATTTTGTTAAACAGGTCGGATTACATCAGTTCATATGTCAACCAACAGTAGGTAATTCTTCTTCTTCTTCTTCTTCTTCTTCTTCTTCTTCTTCTTCTTCTTCTTCTTCTTCTTCTTCTTCTTCTTCTTCTTCTTCTTCTTCTTCTTCTTCTTCTTCTTCTTCTTCTTCTTCTTCTTCTTCTTCCTCCTCTTCTTCTTCTTCTTCTTTTTTCTTCTCCTTTTTTTAATAATGCTCCCGTCCCAGCTGAGTGAAACGCAATTGACATAAAGAAGGGGTAGAGGTACATAATCATGCAGAAGTAATTGCGCGATTTCATTTTTCGATGAGTTACTGTAAGGATATGTGTCAGCAGCAAACCGGTTGCCAAGCAAGTTGTGGAATTTTTTGAGGCCGTTGGAGGAATTGTTTAGCGATTAAATTGTTTTTGCAAATGTGCTTAAGCCTTGTTTGGAGGATTTCAGGCAATTTAAGGTGAAAATTGGGGGTTTTCAGACAAGACAAGAGCATTTGGTAACGCTGCAAGAGAATAAACCTAAAAAATTCGACGCTTCGCGCCGATTTCTTCGAGTTTTGCCTATTATATCTTAACTTAATGGCGACACAGAGCTACAAAGCATTTGTCACCATGACAAAAGATTACCTATTCGCAAACACTTCTAGCAAATACAAATTCAAAAGTATGCAGAAAATTCGGGCGCTTTATACATTTTGAACCTTTTGAAAACTGCTTAGCGTGATGACAATTGACAACAAGACAGGACAAGTAGTGATCGACCGGGGTGACTTTTTTGGCCGGGGCCGGGGCGGTACCGGGGCTGAAAAAAAATCCCCGGCCGGGGCCGGGGCTGGCCGGGGTCAGACAAGGAAAATATTGCATGACACATACTTGGGGTGGGCATATGGAGAGAAATAATGAGCGACTGCTCCATTCAAACAAAGATTTATTGCAAAACGTGACATGTAAAAATAAAGACACAGCGTACGATACAAAGATTTGATAAAACGACATATTACTAAAACGTCAGCATCGGGACACGCATTCACGAAAGTGAAAACTTACGCGTGCCCCTTCAGATGAATAGAAAAATCAAAAGCATTGAGTTTGCGTTTAAAAATTTCTAAGCTAGGTGAATTTACAACATCAACTGGAAGTGAATTCCACAGATTCACATATCTATGACTGAAATCATACTTGAGAATATCTGAACGAGCTGCTGGAACAGTCAGTTTAAGGTTATTGTCAGAACGAGTATAGGTAGTTGCGATTAAAAGCGAAAAACTCGTCACAGAGAATGTGTGATTTGCCATTAATAATCTGATAATAAAAGGATAAAGCAAAACGAATACGGCGAATTTCGAGACGTTCTAACGACAGACTTTTTAAACGATCATCATATGACAAACCACTGTTAAAATCAAAAATACAACGGGTAAACTTGCGCTGAACTCGCTCGATACGATCAATATCTCGAATACGATAAGGACTCCAAACGGTACAGCAGTACTCTAAAAGCGGACGAGCATATACAACAAAAGCACGAGACAAAATTTTATGATCACGAGAGAAGAATAACTTCAGTATCAGACTGGATCGCTGAGAAGCTTTTTAATCACTTCATGATAGTGCTGCTGAAATTTCAAATTTTGAGACATTAGAACACCTAAATCACGGACACAGTCAGAATCAGAAGGTAAAAAATGATTTCCAATAAAATATTGATGTTTAGGATTTTTATAACCCATGTACAAAACTGAGCATGTATCAATAGATATCTGAAGCTGCCATTCAAGCGACCATGTATAAAGCTTATTAAGGTCGTTTTGAAGTATAGTTTTAGAAGAGGACAAATTATACATTTTAACATCGTCAGCAAATAACCGAATACGACTACTCATATTATCACATAAATCATTCATGTAAATCAGAAAAAGGGTTGGCCCTATCACGCTCCTTTGCGGGACGCCCCTAGTTACATTAAAGCTATCTGAAAAAGAACTATTAACAACAACGCACTGAGATCGAGAGGATAAAAAAGATTTAAGCCAGTTGAAAAGAAAACCATTTAGACCATATGCAGAAAGTTTATGAAGTAACTTTGTGTGCGATAAAGAATCGAAAGCTTTTTTAAAGTCGATAAAAATTACATTGACAGTAGATTTTCTATCAATAAATTTTGCCCATTCGTTTTTACACTTTAGCAATTGAATTTCACATGATCGACCTTTTAAAAATCCGAATTGAAGAGGAGAAAGTAAATTATTTAGATTTAAGTAATCCAGAATCTTTTTATTAACAATTTTTTCCATAATTTTACAAGGAGAGCAACACAACGAAATCGGACGATAATTTTTTACACAAGCAGAATCACCTTTATTTTTGAAAACTGGAATTACGTTTGCTTGATACTAGTGATCGACCGGAGATCCGGCTCCGGCCTCCGGCAAATCCGGCCATTTTTTCCACTCCGGTGCTCCGGCCGGAGGACATCCAAAAGTCGGCCGGAGGCCGGAGAATTTTTCGTTTTTTGCATAGTGACCGAACGTACTAATTGCTGACATTATGCCTATTAAATTCAGTCAGAGCACAATATAATAGCAGAAAAAAGAAAATAACACCAAATAAAGTGTTTATCATCACCACAATCGTAAAATGTTTTTTAGGAAAACACGAAAGTGAAAATGAAACAAAAATTGTGAAAATCGCTGCAGTAAATTCCTGTTAACACTGGAAGTAATAGGGTAGCATAAGATGCAGTCTGGCCTGCACTGCACATGCTATACTGATTTTCCAGATAATGTTTCTGTCCATTCTGTACGTCATATTCGCAGTTCACTGAACATAATATAGTATGTAACGTACCTATGTATATACGGTCACACACAATCATGCTTTAACATCAAGTATTGCCTATTGACGCTTTATTTAGGGCAGGCTAAGAAGACGACAGCTTTTTCTTAATAAAAGCATTGAATAAAATTTTGTTGAACATAGTCTATTTTACCAGTTGCGCATCTAGAATTTTCCTACGGGGGCGGTATCCCTACTTTTCCAGAAACAGCCAAAAATAGGTCCAAAAATTTGCCCTCAAAGCGCTACATAGCTTTTTTTCAATGTTTTACATTGTGTACTTTCACATAAAATCACTTTTGACGCAATATTTTTTCTTAAAATTTTAAAATTTTAGTCAATTTTGTGTGAAAAAATCATTAAATTTCGTTGACTTCAACAAAAACCTGACGCGAAGCGCCGGAAAATTTGTGAAATTAAAGTGGATAGATGTCAAGAAACATGATTTATTGCTTGACGCGAATTTTAGACCTTTTTAGCAGTTTTTATCTTCCCAAAAATCTTTGTACATGTACAAATACGCGCCCCCGAAAAGTCTTTGTACATCGGGAAAAATCTTTGCCGAACATAAAGAAACTGTGCTTCTAGGTCGCCAAAAAAGTAAATAAATGTCATTAATGGGTATCATCTGGCGCGTAACGCCGGAAAATTTTGAGAAATTATGGTCACTGACGGCCAGAAATCATTGCAAATTGCATATCCATTCTTTAGGATTTTCCTAAGGGGGCATATCCCTACTTTTCCAAAACCAGTCAAAAACAGGTACAAAAATTTGCCCCTAACGTGCGAACTAGCGTTTTTTCGGGGTTCTACATCGTGTACTTTTACATAAAATCATTTTTAATGTAATATTTTTCTATAAATTTTGAAATTTTCGACAATTTTGTGCGAGAAAACCATTAACTTTCTTTGACTATATAAAAATCTGGAGGCGGATAGACGTCTAGAGAAGCAGTCAGTGTTTTCTGTACAAGGTCCGTTTGTACATACACGTACAAAGATCGTCCCCAAAAGTCTTTGTACATTCTGCACACACAAATTTTTAGGTACTATCATATGGTACAATAGCGATTTTAGTGTGGTAAAAACTTGTTCGAATTTTGGTAGTGTGTTTTAGGTAATTTCTGGGTCTCTTAGGGCAAAAATCATTAAGAATCGTAAAACGGTGCGAAGCGCCGAAAAATTTGACATTTTTCCTTTTAAAATGCAATTTCTGCCATTATAAAGATATATAGAACACACAATCACTCATTTCGGCGCGGAGCGCTGAAAATGTTTTTCGAATTACAGACCTTTTTCTGCAATTTCTGTCTTCCCAAAAATCTTTGTACATATACAAAGACGGTCTCAAAGAAATCTTTTTTACATCTAAAAAAATTTTGCCGAATACGAAAAAAATCGTGTCTAGAAGCATGATTTACTGCTAGATTTCTTGTATTTATAGCATTTGATGCGAAAAATCGAAATTTTCAATCGAAAATAGAAGAAAACTATGCAAAAATAGCTGTTTCTGCTGTAAAAATTGTTTAGAAAGCTACATGAACAGATAATGGCTTCCAGGTCGACAAGAAAGTAAATAAATCTCATTAATAGGTACATATCATCCGACGCATAGCGTCAGAAAAATTTTGAGAAATTATGGTCACTGACGGCCAAAAATCATTGCAAATTGCATATCCATTCTTTATCTCGCCAAATATTTTTGGCCAAGCTGCGGGGCGGCCACCCCCGCCCTCCCCCACCCTCCCCTTAAATCCGCCCCTGCATTCTTTATCTCGCCAAATATTTTTGGCCAATGGGAGGGTGCGGCCGCCCCCGCCATCCCCCTTAAATCCGCCCCTGTATTTCATATAACTAACTAGCTGATATGCAGTTAAGATGCATGTGCACTATGGTCTAGGTCTTGGTCACAAAGATGTCCTATCTATCCGCACGTGTAAAATTATATTTCTCCGGCTCCGACCTCCGGCTCCGGCCTCCGGCTCCGGCCGGAGCAACATGGTTCAATCCGGCTCCGGCCGGATCTCCGGCTCCGGCCATTTTGGCCGCTCCGGTCGATCACTACTTGATACCACAATTGTGGAATTGAACCTGATCGAAAAGAAGTTTCAAAGATAGAAACAAGAGGAGAAGAAAGCAAATAACCTAGTTTTTTCAATAAAAAATGAGCATAGGCCATCAGGGCCACATGCAGTACTTGGTTTAGATTCGCGAATAGCTCTGTAAACGGTGTCTACATCGAAATTGATTTCTGCTAACGAAGAAAAAGTACGAGTCTGAAAACCAGGAAGATTTTGATCATCAACAGTGGAAAGAGGCAAAATATGAGTAGTAGTAAATGGCAAGCGCAAAGTTAGGTGCGCCTTTTCATATCAAGTTTTATTACTATTTATGTCACAAGAAACAAATTTACAGGGTGGCCACTAGTGATCGACCAGGGCCCCGGCCCCGGCCCCGGCAATCCCCGGCCATTTTTGAGCATCCCCGGCCCCGGCCGGGGCAAGGTCAAAAAATGGCCGGGGCCGGGAAAAAATTTAGTGTAATTCGTATTTTGTACAGGCTGTGATACTGCCACTTATTTATCAATGAGCAAGTGTTAATTTTGAGAACTGTATATACTGATTAGACCATATGTATACTTACTTAGACCTTGTTATAACTTTGCTACTGTGTATAAATGAGCTTTTACTGAATAAATGTTTAGGAAAATCTGCATGTTTTCGATTCCCCCACTTAACTTGTTTAAACTAAATGCTACTTTTAACTCATTCATTCATAGCAATGGCTAAAAGATTCAGAGTTGACAAATACGTTCTATTTCTAGTTGAAAATTGTACGTTTTCAACAAACTATTTTTACAAAAAACACTTACATTTAATTGAATGGGAACCGCGTGCTTTAAAAAGCGTTTCTTGTGTAATAGTTATTAGGACAGACGTTAATTAGAGGGGAATGTATACTACGCTGCAGAATTGCGTCCGATCCGATAAACTAAATATGTCTCAAATAGTTTCCTAAGGTCCAGAGTTGAGGGAGGGGTGAAATCCCAAATGGGAGGACCAGAAAATTAAGTGGTGGACTATTATTAGCCAACTCTATTTTGTTGTATGAGCTTCTTGTGCTTGTACAAAGATCTCCGAAAAAGTCTTTGTATGAGCTAACAAATTTTTGTAGCCATATTATATAAATATATTTTTAAACATGCACATTTTCGTATACTATCAGTATGTGACAGCGTTTTTTTGTACAATGCACCTTTTGTATGTACATGAACAAAGATGGTACCCAAAAGTCTTTGTACATTTTGTACACACAAATTTTTGGTTACTATAATATGGTAAAGTAGCCATTTTAGTGTGGTAAAACAGGGTCTTTTGACTTATGATTGTATATCTTAGCTAATTTCTGGGTTTCTAACGCCAATTATTACTAAAATTGTCTCAAAACGGCACGAAGCGCCTACAAATTTAACATTTTTCCATTCTAAATGCAAATTTTGCCATTTTAAAGATATATAGGACAGACAATTTTTCATATCGGAGCGAAGCGCTGAAAATTTTTGGAATTTTACACCATTTTACAGTTTTTATCTTCCCAAAAATCTTTGTACATGTACAAAGATAGTCCTGAAAAGTCTTTGTACATCGGGAAAAATCTTTGGCTAATACAAAAAACACTGTTTTGTACATACAAATTTTTGTATACTTTTATATGGTACAGTAACGATTTCAGTGTGGTAGAACACTGTTTTTCGGCCTTTAGCAGTGTATTTGGCTAATTTTTGGGTTTCTGAAAATTTGAAATTTTTCCATTCTAAGCGCAGTGTTGCTTATTACAAGATTTAATTCGCATATTACAATTTTTGTAATTTTTCTGATTTTGTAGTACAAGTTGTTTTAGCTTTCTCAGTCGAGTTTTATGTGTGAATTCCATCAAAAGCTCATAAAAATTTCGGCACTTCGCGCCGAACTAATATTATCAACTAAACTCAGGCCGAATGATCACATTTAGAAGCACGGTCTTTTTGTATTCAGCGAAGATGTTTGCTGATGTACAAAGACTTTTTAGGACCGTCTTTGTACATGTACAAAGATTTCTGAAGAACAAAAACTGTAAAAAGGTGTAGAATTCCTTATTGCAAATTCTACCATTTTAAAGATTTTCAGGGGGTAAGCGGCTGCAAAAATGGAGCCGCTTACCACCCTTCTCCTGAAAATGGCCGATAAATATACATGTGACAGGGAGTTTGGGCCATCCCCCATCCACGCTTTGAAGCCCCGAACTTCCTTGAAAGTCAGAAAATATTTGACCACCCTCCCCATTTTTTGGCGAAAACCTGCGCTTTTTTTGGCTATTTTTATGTGTTTTTACCATTTTTAATCTAGATGCTAACCCCCTCCTTCTAAAAATGGCGAGGGACCTCTACCCTAGATTCCCAGCCGTTACCTGTATACTGAGGGACCCTCATAAAATTTTAAGCGATTGCATGCATGTTTTATAGTGATAGTTTATCTATTTACTCTAGCTCACATTCTAAAATAATGTATCACTTCGTGAAATTCTAATAGTTAGGTACACTTTTGCCATACAAAAAAATTAAGTACAAAAAATTCAAAAGGTTTTCACCAAAAATCGTCTGACAGTGACTTGTGTCTTGGACCCTTAGGGGGTAATACCCCTCCCCCTTATGGGAATGTGTGATGTCTCATTTATTACATCTATTACCTGTTGCATCCATACCTGGGCAATAGCCGAAGCTTCAGCCCGTCCAACTATGGGCTCTCAAAGATTGGTTGGTCCTTAGTTGGGCTGAAAATAGGTTAAAATGGCAATTTTCTTGGATTTTCCACTGTTTTATCGCATTTTTTCAAAATCAGCCCATCCAAATAGACCCTGCAACCCGTCCAGCTATTGTGTCAGCCCGTTCCATGGACGGGCTGGGATGGGCTATTGCCCAGGTGTGATTGCATCCAATCGCTAGAGCAGCAGTAGCAGTAGTGAAGATTCAAATGATATAGTGTGCTAATAGCAGCGACATAGACTTTATTGATGATTCAGACAATGAAACACTGGACTAAATTTGTTTCTTGTGACATAAATAGTAATAAAACTTGATATGAAAAGGCGCACCTAACTTTGCGCTTGCCATTTACTACTGAATGGAGCAGTCGCTCATTATTTCTTTTCCTATGCCCACCCCAAGTATGTCATGCAATAATATTTTCCTTGTCTGACCCCGGCCAGCCCCGGCCCCGGCCAGCCCCGGCCCCGGCCCCGGCCGGGGCCGGGATTTTTTCCAGCCCCGGTACCGCCCCGGCCCCGGCCAAAAAAGTCGCCCCGGTCGATCACTAGTGGTCACTCACCCGGGAATCCGGGAAACCCGGGAAAAGCCCGGGAATTTTTTAGCACCCGGGAAACCCGGGAAAAACCCGGGATTTTCGTCAAGAAATTTAGTTTGAACTCAGTTTTTGGGGGCCAAAAATATTGAATTAATAGTACAATGTTACATTTTTATCGCTTTTAGTATCTTACTAGTTTATGTGTTCTTATATTTTATCATGTAGCATTTATTTCCGTTTTTCTTCTCGCCCATTGTCACATCGTTGATTGCTATTTGTGTATTCTCTTTGTTTGATATAGATAGTAGCTATTTGTACTATTGTTCGCTAAGACGTTTTTGTAACAGTGTTTTTTTGTATTCGGCAAAGATTTTTCCCGATGTACAAAGACTTCGGGACCGTCTTTGTGCATGTATAAAGATTTTTGGGAAGACTAAAATTGCAAAAAGGGTCGGAAATTCGTAAAAATTTTCGGCGCTTAGCGCCGAAATGAATAATTGTGTGTTCTATATATGTTTATAATGGCAGAGATTGCATTTCAAAGGGAAAAAGGTCAAATTTTTCGGCGCTTTGCGCCGTTTTAAGACGATTCTTAGTGATTTTTGCCCTTAGAGACTCAGAAATTAGCTAAAATACCCTATCAAAAGTCGAACAACTCTGTTTTTGGGAAGATTTTTGGGAAGACAAAAACTGTAAAAAGATGTAAAATTCCCAAAAAATTTCGGCGCTTTGCCCCGAAATGAGTAATTTTTTGTCCTATGCAGGGGCGGTGGGGGGTGCGGCCGCCTCCCCCTCCCATTGGCCAAAAATATTTGGCGATATAAAGAATGGATAAGCAATTTGCAATGATTTTTGGCCGTCAGTGATCATAACTTCTCAAATTTTTCCAGCGCTACGCGCCGGATGTACCTATTAATGACATTTATTTACTTTCTTGGCGACATGGAAGCACGTTTTCATTTGTATTCGGCAAAGATTTTTCCCGATGTACAAAGATTTTTCGGGACCGTCTTTGTAGATGTACAAAGATTTTCGGGAAGACAAAAACCGCAAAAAAGGTCTGAAATACGCAAAAATTTTCGGCGCTTCGCGCCTTAATGAAGAATTGTGTGTCCTAAATATCGTTATAATAGCAGAAATCGCATTTTGAAAGGAAAAATGTCGAATTTTTCGGCGCTTCGCGCCGTTTTAAGACGATTCTTAATGATTTTTGCACTCATAAAACCAGGAATTAGCTAAAATACACTACCAAAGTTCGAACAACTCTGTTTTTACCACACTAAAGTCGCTACCGTACTATATCATAGTATCCAAAAATTTGTGTGTACAAAATGTACAAAGACTTTTAGGGACCATCTTTGTTTATGTACAAACGGACTTTGTACAAAAAACACACTGCCTGGAAGCCATTTTCCATTCATGTAGGTTTCAAAACAATTTTAACATCTATTTTTGCATAGTTTTCTTCTATATTCAATTAAAAATTTCGATGTTTCGCATCAAATGCTATAAATACAGGGAATCAAGCAGTAAATCATGCGCTAGACGTCTATCCGCCTTGATTTCACAAATGTTTCGGCGCTTCGCGCCAGATTTTGTTAAAGTCAAAGAAATTAATGATTTTTTCGCACAAAATTGTCTAACATTTTAAAATTTTTAGAAAAAATATTGCGTCAGGTGATTTTATATAAAAGTATACAATGTAAAACACCGAAAAAACGCAATTTTGCGCATCAAGAGCAAATTTTTGTACCTATTTTTGACTTTTTCTGGAAAAGTTGGGATACCGCCCCCTCCCGCTTAAGAAAATTCTAGATCCGCCACTGATCCTATATATCTTTAAAATGGCAGAATTTGCATCTAGAATGGAAAAATGCCTAATTTTTTGGCGCTTCGCGCCGTTTTGAGTCAATTTTTAGTAATTTTTGGCGTGAGAAACTCAGAAATTAGCTGAAATACACTATCAAAGATCGAAAACCCTGTTTTACCACACTAAAATCGCTACTCTACTATATTTTAGGCTGTGAGAACTGCTATCGACAACTCGTTAGCATCATTGAAAAAGAAATTAGGATTGTTCCAAAATGTTTCGTGTAGTATTTGCATTTGTTTGATTAAAAGTTGCTTGTGCCTTATCCCTTTCCATGTTCTTATCATGACACTTCTTCGTATATAGTGTGCGTGTAAAGCATGATTTAAAACCGGGAAATTGTCCATCAATCACCCGGGAAACCCGCGAATTTTATTTTGGGAACCCAGTGGCCACCCTGAATTTAGTCCGGTGTTTCATTGTCTGAATCATCAATAAAGTCTATGTCGCTGCTATTAGCACACTCTATATCATTTGAATCTTCGCTACTGCTGCTGCTGCTGTAGCGGTTGGATGCGATAGGTATTAGATGTAATAAATGAGATATCACACATTCCCATAAGGGGAGGGGGTATAACCCCCTCAGGGTCCAAGACACAAGTCACTGTCAAACGATTTTTGGTGAAAACCTTTTGAATTTTCGAACCTAATTTTTTAGTATGGCAGAAGTGTACCTAACTATTATAATTTTACGAAGTGATACATTATTTTAGAATGTGAGCTAGAGTAAATGGAAAAACTATCACTATAAAACATGCATGTAATCGCTTAAATTTTATGAAGGTCCCTCAGTATACATGTAACGGCTGGAAATCTAGTGTAGGGGTCCTCGCTATTTTTAGAAGGAGGGGGTTAGCGACTAGATCAAAAACGGTAAAAACACATAAAAATAGCCAAAAAAGCGAAGGTTTTCGCCATAAAATGAGGGAGGGTGGTCAAATATCTTCTGACTTTCAAGGAAGCTCGGGGCTTTAAAGCGTGGATGGGGATGGCCCGAACCCCCTGTCACATGTATATTTCTCGGCCAATTTCAGGGGAACGAGGGTAAGCGGCTCTATTTTCGCAGCCGCTTACCCCCTGAAAATCTTTAAAATCGTAGAATTTGCAATAAGGAATTCTACACCTTTTTACAGTTTTTGTTCTTCAAAAATTTTTGTACATGTACAAAGACGGTCCTGAAATGTCTTTGTACATCAGCAGAAATAACATAACCAGGATTTTAAGGTCGAAAAACTATGTTCTACCACACTGAAATCGTTACTGTACCATATTAAAGTATAAAAAATTTGCATGTACAAAACAGTGTTTTTTTGTATTCGCCAAAGATTTTTCCCGATGTACAAAGACTTTTCAGGACCATCTTTGTACATGTACAAAGATTTTTGGTAAGATAAAAACTGAAAAAAGGTGTAAAATTCTAAAAAAAATTTCAGCGTTTCGCTCCGATATGAATAATTGTCTGTCCTATATATCTTTAAAATGGCAAAATTTGTATTTAGAATGGATAAAATGTCAAATTTTTAGGCGCTTCGCGCCGTTTTGAGACAATTTTAGTAATTTTTGGCGTTAGAAACCCAGAAATTAGCTAAAATATACAATCAAAATTCAAAAGACCCTGTTTTACCACACTAAAATCGCTACTGTACCATATTATAGTAACTAGAGCTTCCGGGGTCAGGCCCCGGCCCCGGCCCCGGGCTGGGGCCAGTGTTAGAATTGATTATAATGTCCAAAAAAGACATTATTTCACACCTAGGATGCATTTTTATACGTTTTTATCGACTTTTAAGGTAAAAAATTCCTGGGCTTACCTGGGAAAAATCCTGGCTACGCCTATAAAGGCAAGGAACTTGTTTCCGTCACGATCAGTTACATGCAGCGCCATAACCAGGATTTTATTTCTGGTGGCAGGTTAGAGATTTTTAAAGTCAAATATCTAGAGAATCTTTAAGGTAGGTAAGTCGCGCGTTTTGGATTAAATGACATGCGGTGTGTTGCAGCGAAAAGTTTCTTGATTTTCTACTGAAAAATAGATTAGAAAGCGTCAGCTAAGGTGCTTTCTTTTTGTTTTAAATTTCTCTCTTCTGTAAAAAGGTAAAAGGGTTAGGGTAAACGGTGAATTGAAAGGGTAGAAGCTTTGAATTTAAATAGGCTTGAACTTCGCAGAGTTCAATCAGAACTTATTGTGACATAAGTGCAATATTATTCATGATAATCTCTTACATACCTTCTGACGATTGTTTTATTATCGGTTTTTGTCATTCGCGTAGTAGGAATGCATTTACAAATCAGATCTATTATGATAAATTTCGACTTCATTGTAAAAATTATTGTTCTGCTACTTAATCAAGTAGAATTTGGAAATGTATTTTGTAATATATAAGAAATTTTCAAATACTGAAGAGAAATTGAAAAAAAGGTTTATTCCAGTAATTTTTTCATATAGCTCACGTAAGCGCAATTGATTATTTGGTTATTTGCCTTGTTTCCAGAATTTTCGCATTTATGTTCACTATGTTACCCTTCGTTGTGACAATTTATCCTTTCATTTGTCTGTATAAAGTTTGTATTGTATTGTATACTCAGAAAGTTGCTTAATTGAGTTTTGAAGGATAAAACTTCGGAATTTTTCGACGCTCTACATCAGATGTTATTTATGTACCTATTACTTACGTTGAAAAAATATAGAATTGAATTTAAAGGGGTGGTTTTATAAGTTTGAATAATTTTTTAAGTAATACCTTTCTGAATATCATCATTGAATGTTTTATCATTAAAGACTATTAGAATAAACAAAATCTGAAAAGGTCGAAAAATATCGTTTTAGCACGTAATACCAAAATCAATCATTCGCATATTGTCAGAAATAGATCGATCAATGCCGGTTAGTGATCGATTTTGCTTTGATTTGTCTGTCTGATGTGGGGTGTGACATTGTTTATATATGAGTTTCAAAACATGATCAAAAGCTTAGGGTATCTATCATGCTTACTTTCAGTCCGTTAATTATTGAATGTTTCTTGCGACACATTTATGCCGAGATGATTGAAGTCGACGAACCTCAGAATTTGCAGAAAAACTTCTCCGATATACTTAAATATGCGAAAATAAGCGAATCAGAGCTTGCGCCAGAGTATCAGGAAATAAAGTTCTGTCCGACCCTATCAGCTACTTACAAGCTTGTGGAAATTGATAATAACATTCTGGCAGACTTGGAACGTGGCAAAAAGTGCGTACGTTTATACAAAACAATTTCAAATTTTCATTTTTTCGATTTCATTCTTTAAAAAATTAAAGCTCGCATTTCCCGTTTGGATATTGCGAGCTTTAATTAATCGTAAATTTTATTTATTACTAACTATAAACTTTACTTTACTCTGTGCGGCAAGGAACTATGCTTCAAGCACTCTGTTGTGTTACAATTAGGTACCAAATTCCAGACTGACCATGCCAGTCTTGTTCGCCTTTATATTCCCTAATGTAACTGATGTACATTGTGTCGGAAAAAAACATCTCATCAGCTTTTGGAGAATTGCTCAAGCTTGTGAATGGATATGAGCAAAGCTGAAAAACGATATGCAATGCAAACAAAAATCTATAAATTATGCTAAAATTTTGAATTTTTTCGCGGAAGATCTGTGAAAAGCTTAGCAACCTCACTTCAGTTTAGGCTAAGTATATACTCGTATTTACGTTCTTATGTAATTTACAATGATTTGGCATTTTTAGTCGTTTTACGAATCTTTGTCTTTACACTTTTTCCTACTTTTTTACTAAAAAATTTAATACCAATCAAAACTGAGTAAACTATCCTAAAAAAATTTTTCATATGTGTACATTGTGTTGCATTAGCGATTTAGCAGCTTCTATTCCTCAGGTTGTATATAAGAGGGGAAGCTGACGATTCAGCCGTTATCTGCTCCGAAGATAGAACATATAGCGTTAGGGAGGCCGAAATTTCGAACACAGTGCTTATTATGCCCGAATGTGCATTCCCACAGCAATCTAACCAGTATGCTCATATCTCACAAGGTCCAAGCATCGCTGAAAGGAAGGTATTATATTTGTTATGCTATGAACATGATATGATATGGATTGCACCAATTAGATAGGCCGAGGAAGGAATCTGAGACTTTAACTACCAGATAGGCACTTGAGGGAGTCTAGTCCCTAGGTGCACAGCATGGCTGATCTTAAGGGGAGTCAGCCGGTCTGCAGGGGAGTCAAAAATAGAGCTTTGTTGGGCTAAAATGAGCTCAAAAACTGGTATAAGCGCTAAAATAGTATTAGAGGAAGTTATTACGCAGTTTCTGGTCAATTTAAGGCACTTTTGGAGAAAATGTTCATTTTTAAGTATTTCAGGCCTTCATTTTGCCTCATTTTTCCTAAGAAATTACCTGTTTTTTTCCATTCTGGGGTGTCTGGCAGGACCTTGTGCATATTGGTTTAGTACCCCCAAAATGGAAGAATGGAAAATTTTTAGGGAACAGAAGGCAAAATTCATGAAAATTGAAACAATTGTCAAATCGCTCGATATCGGCCAGAAGCTTGGAATCACATATAACGCTAAATCAGCATTTATAACAGTTTTTTGAGGTCATTTCGGTCCAAAAAAGCTCCATTTTTCACCTCTTTGCCCAAATCTGCTGACCCCTAGATTACAAATATAACGGCTCAAAATTTTGATTGGGGTTACGGCCATACATGCCTAGCATGGCAGTTCTGGGAAGGGTGTAAAATTATAGTGCCTTTTTGGGTCAAAAAATAGTAGGTACGCGTCAACAACATCTTTTTTTCGGCGTGAGCATAAAAAGATAAAAAAATTTTAGAAAAAATTAAAAAAGTATGAAAAAATTGAACAAAATATAGTCAAAACATTAGTATAACTAATATAGCGAAGCGCCGAAAAATTTAACACTTTTGAGCAAATAGATGGCTAAAAACGCTTAAAAAGCATCTTTTCTACAATTTTAGAAACCCTCAAAAAATTTTTTCGGAGGGGGTTATCAAAAAATTGCGAAAAAACAAACAAAATTTTTAAAAAATTGAATTCTGGGGGGTATTTTGGTTCCTGGGGGGTGCATACCCCCACGCCCTTGTGTGGTTGCGACCCCCAAACCCCCCTTCCCCGAGATAATGTATGGTTACGGCCAAGTTTTGATGAGGGGGGGGGGGTAAATGATTCCCTGTTTTTGACCGAAAACGGCCAAAAAGTTCGATTTTTTATAAAAATCGGGTGGCGGGTCAAAACTTTTCTGGCTTTAGGAAATGAGGAGACAACCATTTGGGTGGGGATGCCCCATCCCACTATTACATGTATACTCCAGATCGGCCATGCTCTGCATCTATGGTAAATACTATGTACATCAAAGTGTTATTACTTTAGTGTTTTCGCTTTAAGTACTACTGACTTTCTAATTCTTTATAAATGGGCATTATATTATTTCGGTCCAACAGCCGACATAATTTTAGGTTTTTTCAACACATTAAAAATTGCGCTGGATAGTGCGCATTGTAACTTAATCCGTGACTTTATGTACATTAAGAAAGCCATTTCATTAAACAATTTGTGGATGTTCCTATCTGCGATTTATTATTCTAGAGGAATTATTTATCGTTTACTTCGGTCAGAAATTTAATATTTTTTTTTAATTTTGAGGAGAAACAGAGAATCTAATGAAAAATACAAGTATAGATTTATGATTATTGGTGTTGTTTGCATATTTATCATTTAGATAGTCGGAATGTGCCACACATATTGGGAGCTGAAGCAGGAGTATAGAATAAATGCTAAGAAAATAAAATCTTGCCTAGCAGAGGTGCCTTTTTGTGGACCGGAGAAAGAATCCAGTCGTCCAAGTGGCAAACTCGTATGCCATTCTTCACTTTGCTCTTTTTGCGTGTTTACCATGCGTTTTAACAGTTTACGGCATAGGTGCGCAAGGTACGTAGCTGGCCGTCTTATTTTGGGAGACCAGCACCAGTTTTTGGGGGGACTAAGCCCAAAAATAGCACAAAATAACGTTTGAAAAGTCCTATTTTCCCGATTTTTCTGAATTTTGGGGTGTCCAAACCCCCCTCCCCATTCCCCCCAGAGATACGTGCCTGCGCAATGTCAAACTTTCAGATGGGGTGAAAACCAAAAATTTGTCGGTGTAAATCTGCATTCAGTGTGCTCTATTTACTTAGATGGTGCAAAATGAACCTGACAGCATCAGTTTTAAAAAATAGTGCTAGGTTGCAAATAAACAATCCTGATTCTCTGTGTATCCCTAATCAATTTCATTAAATCGATTTTTCTTCTGGGCAGTTGGATCGTCAGTACATTTTTCGAATGAACGAACCACTTTTACATTATAATATAGATTTAGTTGTCAAGCAAGTACATATATACATACATAGCATGCATGACCTTGGGGTTTTCACACCCCTTCCCAGGAAAAGTTTCACCCCCAGAATTCGCGATTTGTTGGAAGTTCCCTAGAATTTCTCTGCTTTTTAAGCGTGTTTAGCTATCTATTTTGCTCCAAAGTAGTCAAATTTTGGCACTTCGCGCCATATGCTTATGTTTTGATTTTACTATATGTTGTTCTATTTGTTCGACTTTTTTGATTTTTTTACGTAATTTTTTAATGTTTTTATACACTAGAAAGATAGAACATCGTCAAAAACGCCGAAAATAGGTGTTTTTGGCGCGTGCTACTACCCACCATTTTCGGACCCCAAAAAGGGCACTTTAAAATTTCACCCCCCAGAATTCACCATGATGTGCATGTCCGCATGTACATAGGTAGCAAAATTACTAGGAGCTAATTTTAAAATTTTCCAATACCCTGAAGGCTGACCGTGTTCATGTATGACAGAGACTCTTGTTAGATGTAAGCTTGTTGGCTTGATTGATTGAAGTAAGTGTAATTCAATCAATTTTAATGTCTCATTTTAAGTTAGAGGCATAATTTTGAGAGTTGAACGAGCTTAGTTTCTGGGTTTCTGACGACAAAAAGTACTTGAAGTTGTCTCAAACAGGCGCAAGACGCCGAAAAGTTTGACATTTTTCCTTCCTACAGGCAAATTCTGGCAATATAAAGATACATATGTAAATGGAACAGACAATAAGTCATTTCGGAGTGAATTGCTAAAAATTTTGGATCTAGTATACAATTTACCCACCACCGTTTTTTTAGCCGATTCAAATAAGCTACAGTGACCAACCTTTACACAAAAATTATCAAACACGTTCTGACTCGCATCAATAAAAATAGTGCTGGTCACTGTAGCTTATTTGAATCTACAGTGTTGGTCACTGTAGCTTATTTGAATCGGCTAAAAAACGGCGGGTAAATTGTATACTAGATCAAAATTTTTAGGGAATTTGAGACCTTTTTACAGTTTTTGTCTTCCCAAATATCTTTGTACATGCACGGTCCCGAAAAGTCTTCATACACCTGGAAAAATCTTTGCCGAATACAAAAACACAGTTTACATAGTACGAGAGAATCCTATAGGTATTGCGAAATTTGAGTGTTTAATTTAGAAAAGTTCAACTCAGTCATCCAAAATTTTTAATTGACAAAGTTATCCTCTTGCTGAAATATAAAACATGGTCAAATGAAATCACTCATTCGATTCGATGAAATGCACTTCAAAATTGAATGCAATCATCTTGCATCAAAAATTGCAAGAGGCTGATTGACTGACCTTGGTATAAAAGAGTAAGATATGCTTATTCCTTTGTTTACCCTCCCCCACCTTCTGTGACTGTTTGCCCTTTTTATAGTATGTCCGACAGTATACACATACATAATGTCTAACTGATGTATTTTAGTATACGCTTGATAATTTGCTTGACAAGATACCGGCCAGCGAAGCTGAAATTTTAAGCGCTATTCAGAAACTTCGCGCTGGTACTTATCAAGGCATGTTTAAAGTATATATGTATATACATATATGTAGTGTACCAGACACGCACAGCATGGGAATTCTGGGGGGTGAAACCAAAAAATCCTGCCAAAGTGCATTTGTGTGCTAAAAAATGGTGGATATGCGTCAAGGACATCATTTTTCGGCATGTCTCAATCTTTCTATGACATAGAAAGATGAAAAATTCCAAAAAATACCGGAAAATTTTGAGTAAATTGAACAAACTGCACCCAAAGAATAAGTGTATGGCGCAAAACTCCGGAAATTTGGTACCTCTGAGTCAAATGATCATGAAACGCCTAAAAGAGCGCCTTTTCTACGAAAAATCGCGAATTCTTGAGCGGGGGCTGAAAAAATTTGCTAGTGGGTGAAAACTCTGCCGCCCCCAGATCATGTATGATATGTATAGTCTCGCCTGTAGGAGCACTGAATGTCTGATATTATGTAGGTTCAACCTGATGCTTACAAATGTACAATTCAGAATTTGTAGTTTTACCAAGGTGAAGTACATACGTATCATCAAAATTCATTACAAACTGCTAAAATGGTTCAACGACTATTTTAATTTCACAGTTTTTATTTATTCAGTTTTTCACAGAAATTCTTATTTTCGCCCTGTTTGCCTTGCTTTGTGATGGTTGTTTTTTCAGAAAATGTTTTGCCTTTTTCTTAGTTCTTGTGTCTTCTTGAACCCTGGATATGTATAATTAAATAAATTAATAAGTAAGGATAATATAATATTGATATAATAGTAAGTTATATCTTAAATTTCATCTCGAAGTGTTGTGCATGTATCAAACTGTAGCTCTTTACTTTTAACTATTTCAAGCCCTTACGATTACTTCAATAGTTTGACAAATACAAATTTAGAAAGCACGCTTGCTTTGATTGCACTGATTCTAATTGAAAGACAAGTAAAAAATAAGTCTTCAATTAAAAATCGAAAAATGTGAATGTTTCCCGATTGAAAATTGAGAAAATGTTTGTAAAACGAAGTATATAGTGGTTTCCTTGTTAGATTTTCGCGGTGTTTCATTCCGTAATTTTGGTGATGAGGAGGCGGAAGTTTAAAATTGAGAATTCTTCTAATCATTTCTTACAAATAAGCGAGTATATGCTCTATTTTTTACGCTATCAGTAGGAATTAAATTAAAATGGATAAACATGCAAAAACTTATGGGATAATTATGTCCTTGCTATGAGTTTGGATACATAGGCCACCTGTTTTCGATCATAAATGAAAATGCTCAGTGCTCAATATATATGTGAAAAACCTGAGGATATTTTTAAATATTTTACCTTCTAAATATTTGGGCGGCATTGTTAATACAACATATACTCTGGTTACTCATTCAAAATCTAGAATATCGCTCATTACTTATTGAAGAAAATAATAGCAGAATGTTGTTTTAATAAAAATCATGTGAAATATAAAATCTTTAAGTCATGTAGTTTTAAGAATAACCAACTTTTATTGGTGGCTTATTAATGACTGTGAAGAATATAATTACATACATATATAATCGATCGATTGTTAAACAGGAAAAATACGTCTAATTGATTTTGAATATTTGGTTCGTCTGACAAACGAAGTGCTAGAATTTATCGAAGAAAATTCTTGGTCCTGGCGTGCAGTCGATTACGGAAAGACTTTAGCCGAATTGTCAAATTTAGAGCCGAAAGTTATGCTTGAAAAGTGGTTCGAATTATTTGCATCCAAGAATCATGATGGTACGCTTGAAAATTGCAGATTTAATAAGTTTTCTTTCCGTAATTTTATTCAGACGGTCGACTTAGGATGACGTTTCTGACAATATACATGATCTTGAGGGGGGTTTCATCCCCCATAATTGACGATTTTTTCAAGTTCTCAATAATTTTCTAAAAATTTGTAGAAAAGATGCTTTTTAATCGTTTTCAGATATCTATTTGATAAAAAGTAGTCAAATTTTCGGCGCTTCGCGCCATTATACTCATGTTTTGACTATATTTGTTCAATTTGTTCTGACTTTTTGATTTTTCCGAAATTTTCTCATGGTTTTATGCTCTGGAAAGAAAAAGCATCGTCAGGAACGCTGAATAACGATGTTTATTAACGCGTACCTATCATTTTTGGATACAAAAAAGCACTTTATAATTTCACTACCTTCCCCCTCTTCAGAATTCCCATGCTGTACACGTATGGTGATAATCGTATACAAATGAATAAGCATATTATTAATGATAATACAATACTAGCAGACATGTAACAGGGAAATGAGGAATCCCCCACCCAACGTTGGTCGTCCCCCATCCCCGAGGGGCACAAAATTTTTAAGCGCCCTCCTTGTTTTTGGAAAAACTTGAGATTTTTGGCCGTGTTTAAGTGTTTTTTGGCCGTTTTTGGCCAAAAATTTGAGGTCATTTACCCCCTCCCGCGTAAAAATGATCGGGGACCACCTCCTAAAATTTTGAGCCGTTACATGTATGAATACTAGTGAAATATTAATAATGCTGTTAATGATCGTTTGATTAGTGATAACGTTTTTAGTTTGGATGGACCACGATGTATTTTATCAAATAACATGTTTTGAGCAGTGGCGGATCCAGGATATTCCTAAGGGGAGAGCGGAACCCTGACTTGGGCGGAAAAATTAGCCGTTTTAACCCGAAAATCGCTAAAAATCGCTCAAAAATCCTTAATTTTGCGCACTATTTTGGGCCAATGGGGGAGGGGCGGCCGCCCCCTGAATCCGCCCCTGGTTTTGAGCCATGTCATTTGCTCATACGATCGATTTCCGAACTCCTGACATGGTGCTAACCACATTCGATATTTCTTGAATTATTTAATTTATTTTTTTGCGGGAACAGACATGAAATGCACGGGATTCTGTTGTTGAAACTACAAAATTTTTTGAAAGTGCCTTTTTGAGATTAAAACCGGTGGGATTCGTGCCTCCTATATTTTGCGTCAGACACATAATTTATAGGCGTTTCTGACTATGCTCCATTTTTCTATATCGTGAAAACACTTAATAAATTCAGAAAAATATCAACAACAAAAATCCGATTAGATATTTAAATTGGACAAAATAAATTCAAAAAATGAGTTTGACAATTTTGAGCAAACGGATATCTAAAAATGCTTGAAATAGCGCCTTTTTCTGCGAATTATTTAAAAAATCCTTATTCCGGTCAATCCAGTTTTCTTCATCCCTTCGAGGCCAATCAATTGGAAGCCAAACCCCTTGAGGCGGAGATTAGAGTTGAATAAATTAAACTTAAATAAATCTATTTTACGTTTTGATGGTTCAAGTTGGTCCTTAAAAGAAGCCGAAATATGTCGCTTGCATGGCGAAATAATTTTGACTTCTGTT
This sequence comes from Mermis nigrescens, assembly GCA_036768485.1. Taxonomy (NCBI): domain Eukaryota; kingdom Metazoa; phylum Nematoda; class Enoplea; order Mermithida; family Mermithidae; genus Mermis; species Mermis nigrescens. The sequence goes on along the minus strand of JAVLUZ010000508.1, from coordinate 216,025 downwards.
GAAAAGGTAAATTGGTACGAAAATAGTTCAAATTAGACATGCACGTGGGGGTGTCCTGACCCCCCTCCCTTCCCAGAATAAAAAAATGGAAAATGGGGCAAAATGAAGGCCAAAAACGATGAATAATGGAAATTTTCTTCAAAAGTGCCTATTCTGGTCTGCAAATCAATTTTGGCCTCCTCAGACCGGCGGCTAACCCCCTCAAGATCGACCATGCTGTGCACCTATGACTGGAACGTGTAGATTTTCACTCTTTTTGTATACTGTATGGTAACGTGCACAATAATCGCCGTGAAATTTGAGCACTTATTCGTGCCTCCTGAATTTCGCTCAGGTTTGCTAGCAAACAGCATAACAGGAAGACTTTGTATGTCTCAATATTTTTGTACACTTAACGACGTCCTACACAGTGTTTTTTTTGTACAAGGTCCGTTTGTACATATGCAAAGATGGTCCCTAAAATTCTTTGTACATTTTGTACACACAAATTTTGGATACTATAATATGGTACAGTAGCGATTTTAGAGTGGCAAAAACAGAGTTGTTCGACCTTTGGTAGAGTATTTTAGCTAATTTCTGGGTTTTTGAAGGCGAAAATCACAATAATCGTCTCAAAACGGCGTGAAGCGCCGAAAAATTTTACATTCTCCCTTTCGAAATGCAATTTCTGACATCATAAGATAAAATTTTCGCGAATTTTGAAACTTTTTTTGCAGTTTTTGTCGCCACAAAATCTTTGTACATGTAAAAAGACGGTTCCCATAAGGTTTCTACATCGGGAAAAATCTTTTCCGAATACAAAAAAACACTGGTCCTACATGTATTACGTCATATTATTAGAACATTGGCTATCAAACCTTACATACATACACATAGGGAGGGGTGAGGGAAGGGTTTTACCCATACCTGGGCGCGGGGGTTTGGGAGGTGCACCCCCCCGAAACCAAATTACCCTTCCCCCACAATTCCATTTTTGAAAATTTTTTTCTTTTTTTTGCAATTTTTGACGCCAATGGATAGTGCTCGATGAGAAACGTTAAATGGTGTTTTCTCGCCATAACACAATTTTTAAGGCCATTTTTACCTTTGATAAATCTTGAACCCACAGAGTTTTGGTGCAGCCCACCTATGCTTTTACTCCCCCTTCGCCCGCTACAAGGTCCGAAATTTATAAACTGTCGGACGATTTTGGCCCGAAATAGTGTAGTTTCAAGCGATTTTGTCCTGATTTGCCTGATAAACACAATTACTGTAGTGTACTATAAATCCCGGATTTCACCCCTTTCTGACCACGCTTTCCTTGTACATCTATGAAACCTTAGCACCACACCTGGACAATGGGTTCAACTCGGTTCAACCCGGTATCACCTGATGGCCACTCGGTATCACCTAGGAAAATGGCGGGTGTCACCTGAATTTTTTGTGAAAAAATGAAGATACACGCTGCAAAACCAATGTAGGATTACTAAAACATGTAAATAGATCATTTAGACATATAGCTCAATCAGTAGTCCAACTAAACAACCAACCAACCAACCAGTCAGCCAACCAATCAACCAAATAAATAACTAATTAACCAACCAGTCAACCAATCAACCAACTTATCAACCAACCAACCAAACAACCAACTAACCAACCAAACAACCAACCTACCAACCAACCAATCAACCAACCAACCAACTAACTATAACTAACTAACTAACTAACTAACCAACCGATCAACCAACTTCAACCAACCAACCAACCAACCAAACAATCACCCAACCAACTAATTAACCAACCAACCAACCAGACCAACCAACCAGACCAACCAACCAAATAACCAGCCAACCAACCAACCAACCAACCAGCCAACCAATCAACCAACCACTTGACTAAAAAACTAACAAACCAACCAGCCAACCAATCAACCAACTTATAAACCAACCAACTAAAACAAACCAGCCAACCAACAAATCAACCAGTTAACTAACCAACCAACCAACCAACTAACCAACAAACCAACTAAGTAACTAACTAACCAACCAATCAACCAACTTACCAACCAACCAAGCAACTAACCAACCAACCAACCAGCCAGCCAACCAACCAACCAATGAACTAACCAGCCAAACAATCAACCATCAACCAACCAACCAACCAACTGACTATAACTAACTAAGTAACCAACCAATCAACCAACTTACCAACCAACCAACCAACCAAAACAATCAACCCACCAACTAATTAACCAACCAACAGCCAGCCAACCAACCAACCAACCAAATAACCAGCCAGCCAACCAACCAACCAACCAACCGGTCAACCAATAGCAAACTAAACAGCCAACCAACTAACCAATTAATTAACCAACCAACCAACCACCAAACAATCAACAACCAACCAATTAACCAACCATCCAAACAACCCACCCACCAACAAACCAACCAACCAACCAACCAACCAACAAACCAACCAACCAACCAACCAACTAACCAACCAGCCCTCCAACCCACCAAACCACCAACCAACCAACCAACCAACCACCAACCAACCAACTAACCAACCCACCAACCAACCACCAACCAACCAACCAACCAATTAACCAATCAATCAACCAACTAACTAACTAACTAACTAACTACTCAGCCAACCAACCAACCAACTGGTCAACCAATAACAAACTAAACAGCCAAGCAACTAACCAATTTATTAACCAACAAACCAACCACCAAACAACCAACAACCAACCAATTAACCAACATGCCAACCAACCAACCCACCCACCAACCAACCAACCAACCAAACAACCAAATAACCAACCGCTGACTAACCAATCAATCAGCCAACCAAGGAACTAGCCAACCAACCAACCAACCAATCAATTGGCCAACCAAGCAAGTGACTAATTAATTAACTGGCCATCCAACCAAGCCAGCAAAAAACCGGCCAATCAACCATTTAACTAGCCAACCAACCAATTAGTTAACCAAGCAACCAGCAACCAACCAACCGGCCAACCAAACAACCAACAAACCAACTAACCGGCCAACCAACCATTTGAGTAGCCAACCAACCAATCAACCAACGAACCAATCAACCAACCGACCAACCGGCCAACCAAACAACCAACTACATACCCAATCAATTAACCAACCAACCCATTGACCAACCAAGCAACCAACCAACACACCACCAACCAATCAACAAACTAATGAGCCAACACCCCAACTTACTGGCCAACCAACCAACCGGCCAACAGAGCAAATAACCAGTCAATCAAATAACCAGCCGACAGACCAACTAAGAGGCCAACCAACCAACCAGCCAACCAACCAATTAACTAGCCAACCAACCGGCCAACCGACCAACCAACTAGCCAACCAACCAATCAAACAGCCAACCAACCGGCCAGTCAACTAGCCAACCAAATAACCAACCAACCAATTGAGTGGCCAACCAGCTAACCAAACAACCAACTAAACAACCAAGCAATCATATGGCCAACCAATCAACAAAACAATAGGCCAATCAACCAACCAACTAGCCAATTCAACAACTAACTGGCCGACCTACCACCCAACCAAACTGCTCAGACAACTATCTGGCCAACCAACCAATTAGCCAATCAATGCATAACCGACCGATCAACCAACTCACAAATCAATCACTCAGCCAATGAACGAACTAACCAACCAGTCTGCTGATAAACTGACAAGCAGTGATTGACCGGGTACCCAGACCAGGCCCAGCCGGTCATAGCAGGCCCAGGCCCGGCTAAAAACCACCGGGCCTCAACCAGGCCTCAAATAATTATCATAATATTTTAGATGTTTACTATTTCAGCTGTTGTCCGTATTTCGTATGAATTTGCTAGCCTGTGATTCTATTTAAATTCATTTGCCTTACTTCTGCCCACCTGCTCATTATCATATACTTGTCAACTTCATATGTATGTGCATTCATCTTTTATACAACGCTTCAATCAGAGGCGTAGCAAAAAATTTTTTAAAGACTTATTTTGCATTGAATGTTACTAACATTATATACCTATAATAAAACTGAGTTTTTCGACCTTTAGTAGTGTAGCCTAGCTAATTTATGGGTTTCTGACAATCAGAAACACAAAAATGTTAATCAGCGCGAAACGCCGGAAATTTTTGAAGTTTTTACCGTTTTCATGTAGAATTTACGGTCTTTTAATTGACAAACAGTTCGGAAATCATAAGAGGCGCAAAGCACCAAGGATTTTAGTAATCTTTTACTGTCTTTAACATTTTGTAGCCTGTGAATACTAATATTCTGTGATATTTTGCCTGATTTAGGCTATTAAACGCAATGCTGAAGCTTTACAAGAAGAAAGAACAATAACCAGCAGCGCCATGCGCCGGAAAATTTTAACGTTTTAGCTCTATAAACACAATTTATACCGCTTAAATCATACATAACAGACACATTAATTTCGGCGAACCCTTTTTCCTCTTCGTCCTCCCAAAAATCTCGCTGCACATGTGCAACGAGATTTTACGGCGGGGGGGGGGGCTGAGGTGGCGCGCTCAATCGCCCCCTAGAAAATTTTGAAAAAAAACACTTTAATGTTAAACACTATCGCTAAAATTTTCGCAAAATCGGCCAAATCTCGGTTCTAAATTGAGCCCAAAACACTTAAAATTGATGAAGTCCTACATGCGCTTTTCGACCTCTGCTAAGTATAAAGCGCAGCAAAGGGTGCTTTCAATAAGATATAAAAAAGATGTATATATCAATGACAATATTGTTCTTATCGTTTTCAGGCCCATTTGTGACCTTCTTATTAACAAGAGGCAGTTCAGAAAACAGGAAATGCGCAAAAACATAAAAAAATTTGGCCATTCCTTTCATTTAAAATAGGATTATGTGTCCTGTCCTTGTAAATGAAGACAAACAAAGCAAAGAATAGACAAACTGGCACACAATCATTTTGGCACATTCACTGTTATGCTCAACGAGCATGCGCAGTTTCATTCAACGAAGAAATAGAGCAATAAATCACTGAAGTGATGTAATTTGATCGATTATTTTAGCTAATTTAAGCTTTTGAACTCATTGGATCTATATAACAATAAATATAATAAAGACTCTGCGCGAAGCGCCGGAAAATTTGTGACGTTTTTGCCCTTTTGAACCTTATTTTCTGGACACAATTATTACACTCGAAAAATCAACAAAATTTCTGAAAAATTTCGGGGGGGCATGTGCCTCCAATGCCCCCTGGCTACGCCTATGGCTTCAACATGGGGTCCTATCCTATACACTACACAATTTCAATTGACGTCAATGTACGCTATAGTTTGAGTTCTAAAATCCAAACAGCATATCTTCTATCCGACCATATCATAGTCGCTGTTATGTCTGAATGCATAAATTTAATGCTCAATTTCCTTTAAATATCTATATGAAACCTTGTGCTTTTTCAAACCATGTTTAGTTGCACGTGCATTTTAATAATGGAATTGCGCGCTATTGTATTAAAAACTTTGTTCTTGCATGAATAATGCTACCAAAATCCTTTGCTAACTACGTAATTTATTTTTAGAAAGATTGAATAATTAACAGAGCTTAGAATTCAAAAATCTTCTTGATACAGCAGTAAGCCTTGCGTTTGACAAATAACAAATGTAAAATCGGTCAAAATATGTATCTTATGCATAACATTATATTGGAAGCAAGGCATGTTGTTAGTATATAAGCCCGGGCCCGGTACCAAGCCCGGCAGCAAAGCCCGGGCCCGGTATTTTTTGAGCCCGGTCGATCACTGCTGACAAGCCGACCCATTTAATGACCAACCGACCAAATAACGAATCATCAGATCAATCAACCATCTAACCGACCAATCAACCAGCCACCCAGCCAACAAAGCAAACAGTCAATCAATCAATTAGTCAACCATTAAACCAGTCAATCAATCAACCAACCGAGCAGCCGATCAATCATTTAATCAACCGACCAGCCAACTGACGAACCAACCACTCAACCATTAATTCCTAAAATTTTTTCCGTTTTTTCAACTAACAAGCTACACATGTTTTTGACATTTCACAGCGTAAAAATACTAAAATTTACGGCGCTTGGCGCCATTTATTTAAAAAACTCATCTTTTGCTTATTTCAGTTTTCGATAGATGAAATTTTTCGGTAAATAAAATTTTCTGCATTTTTATCATACAAAAAGCTGCAAAATCGAGCGCAAAAGTATATAAATGTCGAAAATTTTTCGGCGCTTCGCGCTAGATAGCTATTTCAGCATACTTTTATTCTATTTTCATTTATTGTACAACTTTTAAAAATTTTCGACGCTACGCATCAAACGCTACAAATACGGGAAACCGAGCAGTAATTCAAGCTTCTAAACGTCCTTCCGCCAGAAATCCACGAATTTTCCGGTACATCGCGCTGGATTTTCACTGATGTCAACGGAATTTAATGATTTTTTTCGCACAAAATTGTCGAAAACTTTAAAAATTTTCGGCTAAATGTTGTGCTAAAATCGATTTCAAACGAAAGTAGACGACGTAAAACGCTGAAAAAACGCCAGTCCGCACGTGAAGGTCCTAAATTATTTGTCAATAAAAAAGTCCGCAAAATCTACTTGAAAATGGTAAAAATATCAAAATATTTCATTAACTATTCTTTATTTTTCATCTTTGTAAACCTATTAATTGAAAGACTTCGGAGACCGTCTTTGCATTTGAACAAAGGGACCTTGTATAAAAACACTGGACAAAGGCATGCAATCGGTGCAGGTATCAGGGCGTAATATCCACTGCTACTGCGGCTGGCATTCAAGACTGAAGTCAAACATTGATTTGAAATAATTTCTACATTTATTATCTTTAGAAATGTGTCAAATTGAGCTTCATAAAAACGCCCACTTTGCGCCAGATATAAATGCTGCTTAGCTTATATTTGTAAACCTGCAAAAGTGAGCATAAAAGAATAAATACATCGAAAATTTCCAGCGCTTCGCGCCGGATATAATTTATATTGCATACATTCAGAAAGCTGCAAAATTGAGCTCAAAAGGATAAAAACATCGGAAATTTACGGCGCTTCGCGCAAACTATAATTACTGTATTACTGTTTAGAAAGTTGCAAAATTTAGGTAAAAGGATAGAACTCTCGAAAATTTTTGGCGATTCGCGCCAGGCATAATTACTGGATTGTTTATATCCAGAAACCTGCAAATTTGAGTTTAAAGAGATAAAAATGTAGAAATGTTTTGGCGCTTCGCGCCAGATATAATTCAAGCGCTCTCTCTATTAGGAAAGCTTCAAAATTCAGCTTGAGGAGATCAGAACGTCAAAAATTTTTCGCCAGTTTTATAATACGCCCGTTTTTGCACTGTTTGTCTTCAAAGGCTGCAAAATTGAGTTTAAAAGAGTAAAAATGCTAAAACATTTCTCGAATCAAAAATTTTGGATTTTTTTTGTATATTTTATTCGCCATTATATGGAGCTCGTCGACAGACGTTTAGTCGAATATATTTTTGTACTAGGTTAAAGTTTTACAGCTGGCGCGAAATTTAAGAGGACAAAAATCTAAATACCAGAATTTTGTCTTTCACTTATCAACCCTACATGCCTCAAAATTAAGTCTAAGGTGATGAAAATGCCATAATTTTCCATTAATAATGCCGATGTTACTAATTTATTCATAAGTCTGTTTCGATAAATTCCTAAAATTGAGCTGAAATGGGAAATTATCAACATTTCTGCTAGATTTAATATTCTTATTTCCCGTTTCGCATGAAAGAAGCAGTTACAAACCTAAGCGAAGTTTAAGGATGATTAAGGCTGCAAATTTTGTGGCGAGAACGGTAATAAGTTTCGGTACTGCTTGTATACTCGTATCTCTGAAAAGCGATCATATTGAGCTTAAGATGATAGAAGGTCAAGATTATTTGGCGCTTCGTGCCAGATGTAATGTTTGATGTTTCAAAAAATAAAAAGGCCAAAATTTTCACGCACTATTTGACAGATATAATAAATTATTTCATTGTTTATTTGTAAAAAGGCTGCTTAATTGGACTTATGTAAAGTATAGGGCAGTGATCGGACCGAGGCCTCGGCCTCGGCCTCGGCAAGCCTCGGCGTTTTTTGGAGCCTCGGCCTCGGCGCCGAGGGCGAAGCTGAAAAGTGCCGAGGCGCCGAGGGTTAAAATCAAATTTGAATAAGTTTAATATATCCGTTAAATATTAACTATTTAGAATGCATCTGCAGTACACAGGCTGTTTCTTACCTATTGGCTTTTCATATGGTTTTAGGCGCGTACCTAGTTACACCAAGTTACATACAGCAAAGTGCCAATTGATATTCATATGATGACTAACTTTTATTTCTCATGCTCGCTACATGGATCGGAAAGTACAGTGCAGAGAAAATAATCATAATATTAAACACTTTATCTAACTAAAATAAATGTTTATATGTTTATTGTTGTTAGCCAGAATTCTGATTTTAATCTGATGAAGCAGATAATTCATCATCAAAATCCAGATCATCTGAATCAGAGTTAGCCTCATCCATTTCGCCTTGTTGTGCTATCGCATCATCGTCGTCGTCATCGTTTATCAGATTCTTTAAAGTCACACTATTACAACCAACTGCTTTGAGATTATGCTTTACAAAAAGGAGTTTTTGAACATTTGTCTGTCATTCATTCATCACAGCTTTTCTATTCTTCCACCGCATTCTCATGAATTATTTTTTATTTTAGAGGTTTTGTGTATCAGTATCACTGATTAAGTATCCTACCGACCTTCCTGCATAGCATATAGTTCTTATTTTAACCCTAACGTAGAGCTCAGGCTCGTATACAGGGGGATTGGGGGAAAGTGCCCCTTTTGATATAAAATGTGAGAATAATCGCGAAAGACTTTTCTGCGCTTCGCGTTGAATTTCACAATGATAATTTGTACAACCAAAAGCGTCTTTTTGCTACATGGATCGGAAAGTACAGTCGCTACATGCAGAAAGGGATTTAAGGGAGGGCGGCCGCTCCCCATTGGCCAAAATATTTGGCGAGATAAAGGATGGATATGCAATTCGCAATGATTTTTGGTCGTCAGTGACCATAATTTCTCAAATTTTTCCGGCGCTGCGCACCGGATGATACCTATTAATGACATTTATTTACTTTCTTGGCGACAGGGCCCGGTTTCACCATAAGTTTACGACTCCTAAGAGTCCTACGACTTCCGTTTTACGGGAAATTCGGGTTTCACCATCTTTTTACGAGTTATGAATTATGACTACGAGTTATGAGTAACGAGCAACGAGTTAATAGTTCGTATTACGAGGGTTTCACCAGGATTTCCGTAGGACTCATAAAAACTCATTTTTTACGAGTACCTTTGGAACCTTATTACGAGTACTCGTAATAAAATGTATATCTTTTCTGTTGCGTATGACATTCTTCGTTAGTCATTGTCTCTGTTTTAAACAGCATAATTATGTAATTGATTGCAGATTCTATGCCGCTCGATAGAAAAACATAGAAAAAGTTAAGAAATGTTTGGGATTTAGTCAACAAGAATTAATAAGCTTCTCAGAAAATTTATAACTAAAAATAAAAACGAAAATAATATTAGTAATAATAATAATGACGATAATAACAATAATAAAAATAATAATAATAATAATAATAAAAATATTACTAATACTAATAATAATAATTAGTATTATTATTATTATAATACTAATACTAATAATAATAATATTATTATTATTATTATTATTATTATTATTATTATTACTATTATAATTTATAAACGAAATCAATTAAATCAGATTCAGAGACGTTACGAAGCTAAAAGTATATCACAGCGTATTATTTCAATTTTCAAATTTAACAAACCATTCTTAGTTGTCATTAATACGTACATAAAATAACCAGTCGGCTCTTTTCCGAAGGAAGTGCGATGAAATTCTAATTTTCAGAAATCTAATCAAAAATGTCTGATTTCCGCAATTCATGCAAAATGTCTTAGTGATTGTAATATTTTTCATAAAAAAGCTGCGAACATTACTAACAAGGGCTAAAGAAATAAAATTTCGAATTACTACTCAAGAATGCAGCTTAAGAATCGAATTTTATGGGATTTCTCTGAAACATTTTTTGAAAAATATATTATTTTTTCAGTGCTAATCTTCTTACCCTTTACATGTGCTGCCAGTATATGTATTATTTAGGTGTGTGCACGAAAGTGAAACAAATTGAGAAAAAACAAATCAGAAAACTATTAAACGCACTAGTCTGCCACTTCATTACGAGTCCTACGGAACTCTTCTTGATCCGTGATAATATTACAAAATTTACGAATCTTTTCACTCGTAACATTCGATCGTAATATCTGGTGAAACCGCCCAGCCGTTATTCATGAAAAAACACTCGTGAAAAGTACTTGTAGAACTCGTAACTCGTAGCCCGTGGCTCGTAAATCTCAGTTTTTGGTGAAATGGAAATTTGTAGCACTCGTAGCCCATACTCATGAAACCGTCACCCGTAACTCCTAACTCGTAGCTTTGTGGTGAAACCGGGCCCTGGAAGCCCTTTTCTGTTCATGTAGGTTTCAAAACAATTTTAACAGCAGAAACAGCTATTTTTGCATAGTTTTCTTCTATTTTCAATGAAAAAATTTCAATGTTTTGCATCAAATGCTATAAATACAAAAAATCAAGCAGTAAATCATGCTTCTAGACGTCTATCCGCCTTAATTTTGCAAATTTCTCGGCGCTTCGCGCCAGATTTTTGTTAAAGTCTCAGAAATTTAATGATTTTTTTGCACAAAATTGTCGAAAATTCTAAAATTTCAAGAAAAATATGACTTCAAAAGTGATTTTATGTAAAAGTATACAATGTAAAACACCGAAAAATGCTATTTCGCGCGTTGAGGGCAAAATTTTGGTCCTGTTTCTGACTTTTTTGGAAAAGTTTGTATACCGCCCCCTCCCGCTACTGGATAGATCAGAAAGTACAGTAATTCTCGCATTCGTCTGCTACCATAAAACGTTCAAAGACTCTTTTTTGTAAAGCACAATCTCAAAGCAGTTGGTTATAATAGTGTGACTTTAAAGAATCTAATAAAGGCTGACGACGACGATAACGCGATAGCACAACAAGGCGAAATAGATGAGGCTAACTTTGATTTAGATGATCTAGATTTCGATGATGAATTATCTGCTTCATCAGATTGAAATAAAAATTCTGGCCAACACCAATAAACATTTGTTTTAGTTCGATAAAGTGTTAAATATTACGATTATTCTCAAGCTCATGTACATACAAAATATTCTAAGAGTACTATTTATGGGTATAGGTATATAAGCTTGACCCTCGGCATTACCCTCGGCCTCGGCCTCGGCCTCGGCCGAGGCAAGGATTTTAAGTCGCCTCGGCCTCGGCCGAGGCCGAGGGTCCAAAAAGTACCCTCGGTCCGATCACTGGTATAGGGTAGAAATTTTCCATAATAAGGTCAATTTTTTGCGTTGTCTTGTCCTTTAAAAAACTGCGAAATTGAGCTGAGAATGATAAAAAGGCAAAAAAATTTTCAGAGGTGAACAACACTCTAAAAACTATAGTTGTACACAATTAGTGTACTGACTGATGATGCTGAATGCGAGTAAATTTAGACGGATAAAACAAACGCAAATAATGCATGCAGACATGCAGAACGTTTCGAAAAAGTTATGAGGTAACATATTCCAAAACAACCCTTTTTCGAACCAGCAACCAACCACAATTTTCGGCCGCCGGTATCACCTGGAAGACCCGCCTTTGTCCAGGTATGCTTAGCACTGATCGAAGATGGATGAGGACTTGAGCCGCTTGATACGTGAGTAATTTGCAAGTGCCTATGATTACGATGCTATGCATACGTTATACCATGCGGCGATTTCACAAAAAGAAAATTAGGCAGCCATATTTTATTTTCCTAATGCTCGAAATTGTGTTAAATCGGAAGAATTTACAAAAATCTGTCATTATCCCTGCTTGTTATTCATTAGATTTGCACAAGATATGTCCGTATTTTTAACAGCCTAAGATAGAGTCTTCAATGCTGTTTCGCCTATAATACATAAGATTTTGTTTTTTGCCTAATGTTATATTATGATTCGCCCAAAATCGCAATATCCGTTAGGCCCGCTTGCTGATGATTTGTCTGGACGTACTTGTTGCTGTTGAAAAGCTTTGGAAATTTTATGCACTCAACGCTATAGTTCAGCTGGAATTGGAAGCTTTCGCATAACATTACACTGCTTTGTTTTGTTCGCAGGCACGTAGCTAGCCGTACTATTTTAGGGGGACTAACACCAATGTTTGGGGAACTTAGCCCAAAAAGGCCAAAAATAGCACAAAATAATGTTTGAAAAGTCCCATTTTCTGTTTTTTCTGGATTTTGGGGTGTCTGAACCCCCTCCCCCGATCCCCCCAGAGATACGTGCCGGTTTGTTCGTACCTATGCGAATGTGTACTCGTATTTTTTAGATGTATTTGAATGATTTCAAGCAAGCGTGGCAAGGCAGCGTTCCTGTAGGCATGACGACTGATCTCAACATGTTGAGAGGTGTTTAAATATATGAAATGATTATTTTTAGAATGTCGTAACTCGAATGCAGACATGTACAGCATGGGAATTCTGGGGACGGGTTAAAGAGCCTTTTTTGGGCTCAAAAATGGTAATTACGCCTCGAAAACATCGTTTTTAGGCGTTTCTGTCAATGCTTTATGTTTCTAGAGCATAAATACATAAGAAAATTTCGGCAAAAATCAAAAAGTCGAAGAAATCGAACAAAATATAGTCAAACCATGAGCATATGGCGCGAAGCGCCAAAAATTAGACACTGTTGGGTAAGTAAGTATCTAAAAACGCTTCAAACAGTACTTTTCTGCGAATTTTAGGGAAATTGTTGGAAAATTATTACGAGATTTTATTTAAAAATTCAAAGCGCATCATTGAACAGTAAGCATTACTCGCATTTTCCCTATTTCCATCATCCATACCCGAATTTACCTCATACTTGAATAAAAGTTTTTCTAACAGGCTTTATCTTTCCTTACAATCTTTTGACCGAGTCACGAATCAAAAACTATTATGTTCACCATATCCAAGTGGAATGATTTATTTGCTGTATACATGTTAATATGTACATACTTAAGCTTCCCTAACATTTTTTAAAAGCTCTAAACTTATAACTTATATATTTGGTGTAAATCGATCAAATTGATTAAAACATTAATTTTACGACTTGCTGACCCAAGGCCAGTTGAATTAATCTCATTATCGAATACTTTTGATGTGCTGGACCTTCAATCTTGACATTATGATCACAAAGTTGTTCGAAAATTGTTCCGCTAAATTTTTATACAAAATTGGACAGGTATTTTCATTTTACAGAATAAGCCTCCTTTTCAGCTTTCTTAGTCAGCCATTTCTTAAATTAAAATTTTAATTTAGCTGAATATGTTACGACCAGATATACACGTGGGGGGATAGTGAGGTCCTGACCCTCCCTCACTCAGAATGGAAAATGGAAAATTTTGCGGGGAAAATGGGGCAAAATGAAGGCCACAAACGGATAAAAAATGCAAATTTTCTTCTAAGTACTTCAAATTGACCGGAAAGTGTAATGACGTAGTTTTAGCGGTATTTTAGCGCTTATACCAGTTTTTGAGGTCATTTTGGCCCAAAAAACTCAATTTTTGACCCCCCTCTCCCCAGACCGACTGACCCTCCTCTCTCCCCAGGTCGGCCATGATGTGCACCTATGGTCATCACACGACCCTGTTAGCAGAATTTTCGCTGAATCTAATTATTTCACTTTTCAACCAAAATTCTGGCGATTTTCCAATTTTCAGTCCGTATTAAACCTTTATATTCTGTTTTCAGTAAACGTTATCTACGATTGGCCACCGATTTTCTAAAATTTTCAGTTTGTTTCTTAAGTTCATTCTAGTACTATCATAATTTCGTCATAAATAATGCTTTCTGCCTTATAGCCGGCTAATTTTAAATCAATAATGACTCGATTAAGCCAAAGCATTTGTTTATTTTATCTCCATGCATATATGTACTTCTAATCTACTTTATATTTGTGAAAGTGTGTTTGTATGTCCGGGTTTGGCTCTGGCCCCATAACACTTGGTGGGCTGACGTTTCGGCCCGAGCTCGTCCTACCGTCTGGGGGTGTCGTAGCGACATTAAAATCTCACCAACCCCACTCATGCAATCTGTACAAGGGTGAAGCGGGAGGCGTCCCTGTGCTTAAGCATGGCCGATTTCGGGACATGACCTATTTTTTGCCAAATTTCGAAAATCGGAATAAATTCAGTTTACACTATTTTCGGGTTACGGTACTTTTGCCGTTGCGTGCGTTATAACATAGGATCTGACGTAATATAGCCTACATAATGCTACAAGATGGGCAATGTTACACGGTACAATGATGTGATATAAGATGTATACCCTGTCGGTGCCATAAAATGCAGTGATATAAGATAGGAGATACCCTCTGCTATAACATGAGTGATATAAGATATCACGTGATATATGACACCCTTTGCTACAACAAACAAAAAATTTTTTAAACATCAAAAATATGGTTGGACCAAAAAAATTTTCCAAAACATCTTAAAAATCAAAAATATGGCTTTGACCAAAAAAATTGCCAGAGCATCCAGAACATCAAAAATATGATTTTAGCGAAAGAATTTTCAAAACAATTCTGTAACGTCAACAATATGGATTTGATCAAAAAATGGTTGACAAAAAACATGTTAAAAAAATCCAAAAAATAAAATATGATTTTTACCAACAATTTTTTTAGAAATATCCCAAAAACATCAAAAGTCCCGAAAAATAAAAAATACAAGAGACATCTCAATTCCATATAGTTGTCAGGCCTAAGTTCAGCCCGGGCAACGCCGGGTAGCTCAGCTAGCAGGGAACGACCGAAGCTTCGGCTTCGGCCTATGTTTTGGCCGAAGGTGGGCTTTGCTTCGGCCTTCGGCCGAAGCAAGAAGGAAAAAAAGGCCGAAGGCCGAAGCTTTTTTTCAGGGCAATTTTTTTATTCGCATTAAAATTTAGACAATGTGCAATATAACTAACCCCAGACGACGCCATTTAGCTCAATTTATCTTTTAGTCACCTTAAATTTTGTTAAAAATATGCTCACAACAGTAACTTTGACTATATAAACAGCAAGCAACCATGTACTAATAACAAAAGTTGACTCATCTAAGCATTGTATCTTCTCCGCATCTGTTTCCATTTTTAAAAAGTTCGACTATGAATGAATCACTAGCGATCGCGAAAATGATGAGACATTCAAGGGAAAAGCCACACCTTTATTCCTACATGTCTCACATTTGAAGGCATGTCTTTGTTTACTCGAATTTCCAACGCCATCTTTGTACTTGTTGTATATCGTGTCTACTGTGTACCAGTGTTTTTATTTTAATTAAGTCCGTTTGTACTAGGGATGCACCGGGGCCAGGCTCGGCCTGGCCGGGGCCAAAATACGTAAATTTCAGCCTATTATTTAGAATTTTCTAAACGTTTTTTGTCCGGATTTTGGCGATATTTTGAGGAAAAATCGTGCATAATCGCCTGTGCATATCATTCATGTATATATAACAAAACATTGGTCACAAATTTTATCTCAGAAATTAAGCTTTTTCACGTTTATAGCTGCAGCAATTTAATAGTCAAAACCGATAATGTACAAGTTTTTTGCCAAATACACTAGCGTTTCTAATCGCTCATGCAGCAAACGAGAACGGGAATTCGAGCAAATATTGCCGCTTGTACTGAACAAGCGTTCACTCTGGGTACACATGGGCGGGGGCTCAGATATTTCCTTGTCAGTTATATATGCCAGGGCCGGGTAAGTTTCCAATTTTGTTCGCAAAAAGCCTATCGGATCCAATTCTGTTCCGATTTTTTCTTCTGCATGAGAAAAAGCATACGTTTAACATTTTGTGGCATTCCTATAGGCTTGTTTGCCGGATGAACAGGCACGTAGCTCTGGGGGCATGAGGGGTCCGGCCGGACCCCAAAAAATTCAGAAAAATCGGAAAAATAGGACTTTTTAAACGTTATTTTTGCTATTTTTGGCCTTTTTGGGCTAAGTCCCTCCGAAATTAATGTTGGTCACCCCAAAATAGGACGGCCAGCTACTTGCCTGTGGATGAAATTCCAAAAGAAGTTTTTTTTGTGTTGGATTGACTGTCAACATAATAAACTATGCACGCGAAATTTCTATCCTTGTTTAAGCTATTTTCAACTCGTCTTATCTAAAACATGAGTAATTCGGCTGATAATGATGCAAGTTACGTGAATTGGGCCAAATTTTATAAATGGTAGGAAAAATTTTTGGCTCATGTAAGCTATGATGATTAATTGAACTCGAAAATACATGTGGAACGAATGCCATAGACGATCTTTGGTAGTGTATTTTAGCTAATTTCTGAGTTTCTGACTCCAAAACTTACCAAAAATTGTCTCAAAACGGCGCAAAGCGCCGATAAAATTTGACATTTTTCCATTCTAAATGCACATTCTGCCATTTTAAAGATATATAGGACAAAAAATCACTCATTTCGGCGCGAGCACCGAAAATTTTTGGGAATTAAACACCTTTTACAGCTTTTGTTTGCCCAAAAATTGTTGTAAATTTTGTATACACAAATTTTTGGGTACTAGAATATGGTACAGTAGCGATTTTAGTGTGGTAAAAACAGAGTTGTTTGACTTTTGGTAGTGTATTTCAGCTAATTTCTGGGTCTCTAAGGGCAAAAATCACTAAGGATCGTCTTAAAACGGCACGAAGCGCCGAAAAATTTGACATATTTACTTTTGAAATGCAATTTCTGTCATTATAAAAATATGTAGAACAGACAATTACTGATTTCGGCGCGTAGCGCCTAAAATTTTGCGAATTTCAGACCTTTTTTGCAATTTTTGTCATCCCAAAAATCTTTGTGAATGTACAAAGACAGTCCCAATAAATCTTTGTACAATGGGAAAAATATTTGCCGAGTACAAAAAACACTGCTGTGTACCATTCTCTTTTGTATTAAATAATTGCTCCGTGGTCGAGGTATTAACTTTCTTAAACGTCTGCATCTAATAACGGGAAGAAATCTCTATTTGCTTTTATGTCTACCTTCTACAAATTTAAGTATCAGCAGGAAAATTAGGAATTAATCAATTGTTTTTATAATTCTCAGGAATTCCAGGCTTTATTCCTAATAATACATTATATTTTTATATATTCCGGATAGTGAATCTGATGATGATCAATACGTATTAGCTGCTGATATACATGAAATGTCTAAAAATGAAATCAGTTTTAATGAAGAGAATTAATTGCGCTTTTGAATAAAAGTTTTGCAATGAATGACACTGTTTTATTATTCATATTTACTCCTAGAACATAATCAAGCTTAACTTTCATATTTATGACTCAATTCGCAATTCATTCTTCATACTAATCAGAATTAGACTGAAGAATTTATACAGATTCGGCCTTCGGCCGAAGCCGAAGCAAGAGCTGGCCGAAGCTTCGGCTTCGGCCGAAGCAAAATTTTGGAGCTTCGGTCGTTCACTGTCAGCTAGTTGATAATAATTCGCAATGTAGCGTATTTTTCGCAGGCTTGGCTATCACTGAGCAAGATGTAAGATCAATTTATGTAATGCGACTGGAAGTCGATTCGCTGTCCGATGATCCGGCTAAACGTTTCGTAGAACTATTTGGCAAAAAATCTCGTTGGTCGTTGGAGGAAATAACTCCTTACGTTGAGTAAGTAATTATTGATCAAATTAATTAATTTAATTGAGATCATTGTTTCACGTGCATTCATAAATAATATCGCTGGGAGTGGGCCGTCCTATCCTTATTCGCTTAAAAATATGTTTTTTATCCCCATACGTGTTCTTATGGGATTTTTTCCATACGTGTAACGACTCGAAATTCTGGATGGGGATCCCCGGCCATTTTTACTTTTTACAGGAGGTGGTATATGTTCTTCAATTTTTGGCCAAAAATTCGTCAAAACGGCTAAAAAAAGCAAGTTTTTTTCCAAAAATCGGATAGGGTTTGAAAATTTTTTGAGTTGGTGGGGTTGGGGGACATAGAAGTTTAAGTGGGGGTTCATCAGACCCCTTATTACATGTATGTCCCCCGCAGAATGTTTGTTGTCCCCCACCCCTTAATTGTCGATTTCCTGAAAAAAATCGTGGAAAGCTGTTTTTTAATCGTTTTTAATTATATTTCGACCAAAAGTGTAAAATTTTCGGCGGTTCGCGTCCTATACTTATTTTTTAATTTATTTCTTTAATTTTTTCAAATTGTTTGAAATATTTTATGTTTTGGAAAGAACCAGCTCGTCTAAAACGCCGAAAAACGGTTTTTTGACATTCACTTATGGTTTTTCAGCCCAAAAATAACATTGTGTAAAGAGTTTCCCGGGCTGACTTACCCAGAATTCGCATACTATACATATTTGGCCCCAATTTTAGACGGAAGGTTGCTTTTTCGGATCTTTTTTTTCAAACAGAATTGATTGAATTGCCGACAGTTACATTCTGAACTGTTTGGTTTCTGCTTACCAGTAAACTCGATGGAAAATTAAATTTGGACAACATGTTCACAATGCATATTTAACTTTTTATGCATTCATTTAAGGACTCGTAATTTTGGGCGGTTAATGTCTGGTTGACATTTTAGAGGTAGCGATTATGACAATTCGATTTTTGATCAAAAATGGCGAAAAAAATGCCTAGAAATTGACAAAAATTAAATTTTTGCCAAGAAGTGGGAGGGACAGAAAATATCAGCCTTTTTGGGGGACGATCGCCTTTGGGTAGAGGAATTCTCTTTTTTATACAGGGTGGCCCAAAAACAGGCTACATTCCGATTTGACAGGTCATAACTTCGGCTCATGTATACTTCAAGGCTTCAAACTGGCTGCATTCGATAGGTGAAAGTCTCCTATTTCCAAATGAGTAAAGAATTTGAGTCAAGTCCCAATGCTCCGGGCGCTGAGGCAATTTGTTTACACCCCACTTTATTATTGTTTAAACGTCGATAGCGTCATTGGTCCTGTCATCAATTTGCACCCTCTTTTGACAATATCCTGAAATTTTTGCACTCGTAAGGACGCGCATCTATTCTGGAGATTTAAAAATGTGCTTATTAATTTTTGTGACAGGATATATTGTAAAAATGTCAAAAAAGCATACCAACATACACAGTAATGTAATACATTGTGGAAACCATTAGAAACCTAGAAACGTATTGCTTCTAAAGTGCGATTGAATCACAATGTAAATGTGATTTGATATAATCAACCGTATATTGTTAAATAAGCGAGTCTGTTAATATTTCCTATTGTCACAGTATATCGCACATACGGTTTATGCGAATTCCATCATTCAGGTCTTTAGTTAAATTATTTTATTCGTGCCGAATTCTTCTTATTCTCTATTGTAAACAAATTTAAACAAGAATTTATCTGCTAGCGACGCTTTTTTCTAATGCATTTACTTCTGTGACCATTATATAAATTTAGACTGCAACTTTTATTCACATCGTGCGCGCAACTGTTTTAGTTAGACCTGATTCAAAGCCTATCCATGTCCCAAATGCAGTGAGCCATAGGCGTAGCCCCCCAAAATTTTCAAGAAATATTGTTGATTTTTTTGTTGGACTAATGTGTGTCCAGAAAATTGAGTTCAAAAAGACAAAAACGTCTAAATTTTCCGGCGCTTCGCGCCAAGTCATTATTATTTATTGCTATATAGATCCAATGAATTTAAAAGCTTGAATCAGCTAAAATAATCCAAAACTTCACATCACTTCAGTGATTTAATGCACTATTTGTTCGTTGAATGAAACTGCGCATGCTTGTTGAGCTTAATAGTAAAAGTAAGAAAATGATGGCGTACCAGTTTGTCTATTCTCTGCTTTTTTTGTCTTTTGTGTACCAGTTTGTCTATTCTTTGTTTCCTTCATCTTTCTTTACAAAGACACATAATCCTATTTTAAATAAAAGGAATGGCCAAATTTTCTTATGTTTTTGCGCATTTCTTGTTCTCTGAACTACTTTTGTTAATAAGAAGGTCATAAATGGGCCTGAAAACGGTAATAACAAAATTTTCATTGATACATCTACAAAATATTAAGGGTGGAAAAAAATGACTAAATTTCTTGGCACTTTGCGCCACTTATGAATTCCGAACTGTTTGTCAATAGAAAGGCCGTAAATTCTACATGAAAACGTTTATGCCCTCGAA
Organism: Mermis nigrescens; assembly: GCA_036768485.1. Lineage (NCBI taxonomy): Eukaryota > Metazoa > Nematoda > Enoplea > Mermithida > Mermithidae > Mermis > Mermis nigrescens. Next base: position 195,712 of record JAVLUZ010000508.1, on the reverse strand, counting down.
CCAAAATTCTGACTACGCCTCTGCAGTTAGATCCAGAAAGACTTGTTTTTGAATAAATTTTCATTTCTGGTTGATTTCAAAAATGCTTTTCGTCAATGTGTTTTCCTGCTTCAAATGTTTTAATGACGCTATGACGATACAAAACCTGCTTCACAATTTTTTGCTTTGAATTATGAAAATGACTTAAATTTCATTAATTGCATACGAATTCTTCAGATTAAAGCCTTGATTCTATTTAATCTTGGATTAATTTTTCAATAATTTTAGTGCTTAAATATCACTTTGCCCTATACCTCACTGTCAACCAGTGATCGTACGCGAGACCCCGACCCCGAAAAACCCCGGCCTTAAGCCCGACCCCCGACCGGGGGCAAGATTTTTCGAGTTGGGGTTGAATCTTTTTTCGGGGTGAAATATAGCATTTTATTCTTTGGTACATAGGAGGATTGTATAAATACCAAATAAAGTCGGAACAAGGACGATTAATTCTCGAGCATAATGAATATGTTAAACTCCACACTTGCGGTATTTCATAAAATGTACGCCTAGTCGCCATGTTTTTAACACTTACATACATGTTCGCATATTTATCACCATAAAGTGCGCCAAAATTACTGACACACGGAATCATAGGCGTAGCCAGGGGGCAGTGGGGGCACATACCCCTCCCCGAAATTTTTCAGAAATTATGTTGACTTTTCTGGCGCAATGTGTCCAGAACATTGAGTTCAAAAAGGCACAAACGTCAAAATTTTCCGGCGCTTCGCGCTGAGTCATTATTATTCATTGTTATACAGATCCGATGAGTTCAAAAGCTTGAATCTCTTAAAATAATCTAGCAATTCGCATCACTTTAGTTATTTAATGCACTATTAGTTCATTCAATGAAACTGCAAATGCTTGTTGAACATAATAGTAAAAGTGCGAAAATGTTTGCGTACCATCTCTGCTTTGTTTATCTTTGTTTACAGGAACGCATAATTCTATTTTAAATGAAAGGAAAGGCCAAATTTTCTTGTGTTTTTGCGCATTTTCTGTTTTCTGAACTATTCAATAAGAAGGCCACAAATGGGCCTGAAAACGGTAAGAACAAAATTCTCATTGATACATCTTTCAATGACTTATTGGTTGCGACCCGTTGCTGCTCTCACTTAGCAAAGGTCGAAAAACGCATTTCAGCTCAGAAGTTTTGTGCAGTGTAGGAGTTCATCAATTTTAAGTTTTTTTGGGCTTAATCCAGAACCGAAATTTTGCCGATTTGCGAAAATTTTAACGTTACTAATAAATTAGAGTGCTTTTTTACAAAATTTTCCGGGGTTCTGCCCTGGATCCCGTTGGGGCGCTTGAGCGCGCCACCCCAGACCCCCAGCCGTACTATCTCGTTTTACACGTGCAAAGAGATATTTAGGAGGACAGAAAAGGTAAAAGGATAAAGAATTTTTAAAAATTTCTGGCGCTTCGCGCCGCAATTAGTTTATCTTTTCTGTATGATTAAAGCGGTATAAATTGAGTTTAAAGAGTAAAAACGTCAAAATTTTCCTGCGCATAGCACCGCCGATGATTGTCTTTCTTTTTGTAAAGCTCCAGCATTGCGTTTAAAAGCCTGGATCAGTCAAAATATTTTCATACTAAGTTTATAATTCGTAGTTTTCCTGTTCTGCTCTGTCAGACTATTAGTTTTCAGTATTCATATATCTATACAACATGTTAAGGGCAGTAAAAAATGACTGAATTTCTTGGTGCTTTGCGCCACTTATGATTTACGAAGTGTTTGTCAATAAAAAGGCCGTAAATTCTACATGAAAACGGTAAAAATTTCGAAAATTTTTGGCGCTTCGCGCCGTTGGTTCCTCACAATCAGTGCGCCACAGAATACCGTTAAGAAAAACTGTGGACGAATGCGAAAAAGCGAGAGCGATTAGTGATTAAAATTGAAAGTAATGCTAAATTGCTAAAACCATGTTTGAACTTGGAATGAAAATAAAATCTTGAACTTAACCAGCTTCATTAGTATTCTCTATAAGCAAGTGAAGTATCGTTTTTATCCTTTTTAAATTGGTATGTAATCATGCAATGTTAATTGTTAATCTTCAATCCCAACCCCGACCCCGACCGGGGGTGAAGATCTGACCCTGTACGATCACTGCTGTCAACCGAAAATAAACAATGTTCACTGCATTCTCTCTTATCTAAGGTCCTACCCGGGTATACCCGGGTACCCGAATTATTGGGTACCCGGGTAATGAAATAACCGGGTACCCGGGTAGTAAAATTTGCAAAGTGTGCAGCTCTAGTGAGGTGTAAACAAAATGGCGTATTGCAGGTACCGCTAAAATCTGGCCAAAATTTTTAACGTTGATCAAATAAAGACACGTTCACCTATCTAACGCAGCTGGTCGTAAAATTTTATTTTAAAATCAGCCGATGTTATGACGTTTTAAAAAATGTTGCCTTTTTTATGGGCCACCCTGTATTTTGCATGTGCTGTCATACACGTAGGGCAAAGACATTCTGGAGAGATCAAATTAAAAAAGTGCCTTTTTGGCTAAAAAACTATGTTTTCGACGTTTTTGACGTTGCCCGTTCTTTCTAGAACATAAAAGCATAAGTTGAATATCTAAAAAATTTGAAAATATGGAGTAAATTGATTCAAATAAAGTCAAAAAAAAGTTTATAAGGCGCGAAGTGTTAAAAATTTCATACTTCTTGAGCGATAATGAGTTGAAACGCCAAAAAAACGTTTTACAATTGTTTGATAAATTGACAATTCTGAGAAGGTCGGAGTCACGCGTGGGCAGCGATAGATTTCTGGTGGGTCTGGATGGTGCAAAACCGGCGAAAATCCCAAAAAACATGCAAACATTCAATTTTTGGGGGTCTACCGGATTCTGGGGGTATATACCGTCCTCACCGCCCACGTTTGGTCGCAGCCATTTTGCAAGGGTCGGTAACCATTCCGGGGATTAAGCCATAGGTGCACAAGGTCAGGGTCGGCAAGGGGGTGAAATGCCAATAATCTAAAAAGTAAATTTAACGTTCACGATTTTTTTGCTGTTTTAATGATCAAAATAGCCTATAAAACGTTTTTTCGTGTTAATAACACATTTGAAAAGCATTTTTAGTCCATTTTGACTGCATTATATCACTTTTAACACTAAAAAATGCAAAAATTTATCAATTTTGGGCGCTTTTTGAGTAAAAAGTACTTAAAAGTACTAATCTGGCGCGAAGCGCCGGAAAAATTTTGACATTTTTACTGATTTTGATGTCAAAAATGATGCAGAACAAGACCTGTTTGCTCAAAATCGCCGGACAGTACCGGTCTAGGTGACCCCTCACACCCCCTATGTGCATGTGTGGATTAAGCCCCCTCCCCCAAGGATACGCATGTCAGAAGTGCGATTTTATGGTAAATATGTCAAAAAATTTGGAATCAGCCAACCTCATCTTCCCGCTTTACAGTAAGCCAAAGTTTAGGACGCATCTACGGATTATTAATTGTCAAATAAGCTAGAACAGTCTCCGTTTTTTCAATAGTCTATCTTTCTTAAAATCTCTTGTTTTTTTAAGATTTCGTGCAAAATGGGCTAAATATGCTGAATAACTTTGATCAGTATCGAGAACCTGGTTAGCTTTTCAATCTGAAGGACCAAGCTGAATCTTGAAATCGAATCCCTTACTCTGACAGTCTCACTTTTCTGTCTGCTTTACATTTAAGTGGTTTATTTTACTTCAAACTTCGAGCTGAATGGATTTTGTTGGACTTCCTAAGCCAATTGGATAGGGCGACATCTTTGATAACAACGAAAAAAACAGGAGAGTGGAAAAATCTAATAAATAAAAGAAAACAATAATAATAAATAATAAAATAAGTGATAAAAAGGAAAATGTAAACGAGATGCATGTTGCTCGTAGTACTAGGGAAACAAATAAACGCAAGAAATAGTACAAATGTGCCGTGATTTGTACACTGTTCATCTGTTTATTTATATTTTTGCAATGTTTGTGCAGGGATCTCGTATTGGACCAGAGTAGCAATATATCGGCCTTATTAACCAAGCATTGTCGACATACAGTGATCAACGGTGTCAAATATTACACCAGCCGAAGTTCCTGAGTCATATTTTTTATCGTCGCACCCGCTATTTCTTGTTTGTTCTACCTGTACGAGTATCATTGATTGTTATTGCTTTTCAATAAATTTTAATGCATTAAACGTGTACCTACGTAGTTGCCTATATGTAGTCAGCCTGTTGCGCAATCATTTATTTTCATAGTGCTATACCTCACCGCCGAATCTGTCAGTGGGCTCGTCCGGAGTGCAGACATGGGCGGTGGGCTGGGGATTTAGACCATACGTGGGCAGCACTAAAATTCTGGGAGGTGCAAGACTTTTCAAAGGTCAAAAATTGTGGTATGGCGAAAGAACACTATTTTTCAACGTTTCTAATCGAGCACTATCCATTGGCTTCAAAAAATTGCGAGAAAGGAAACAGAAAAATTTTTTAAAATCGAATTCTGGGGGATTATTTAGCTTCCTCGGGGGCAGGGGTGCATACCCACGCCCACGTGTGGTCTAGACCATACATGCACAGCATGGAAATTCTAGGGGTGAAATGATAAAGTGCCTTTTTTGGGTCCAAAAATCGTAGGTACGCGTCAAAAACATTGTTTTGCAGCTTTTCTGGCGATTATCTATCTTTCTAGAGCATAAAACCGTAAAAAAATCCTGAAAAGTCGGAACAAAATATAGTCAAAACATGAGTTTTATGGCGCGAAGCAATGAAAATTTGAGTTTTGGGCAAATAAGATAGGTAGCTAAAGAGCTTTGAAAAGCGTCTTTTCTACAATCTTTCAGGAAATTTTTTGGAACTTCAAAAAAATCGCCAATTCTGGGGGATGACAAAATTTTTGCGGTGGGTGAAAATTTTTTGGGGGAAGGGGGTTGAAACTCCCCAAGATCAAGTATGGTATCTTTGTTCTTTTTAGCACCACGCTAATGAAACTTTTGGCCGTCAGCACGACGTGCCACCGAATACCAAGAACGGATTGAGTAAAAATATAGTAATTTTAACGTATATTTCAATTAGAATACCAAAAAAATTTCGTTGAATGTTAGCTTTTTTTATATTCAATTACGAGTATCATTCTTCAATCATGAATGCAGTGGCGTCTGTTGTAGGATTAAATTAGTGTTTGGCAATCGCATTATCGTTTGCGATGTTGTTATTAGATAGAAAGGTGTTAGCTTCCTGTGTCTTTTGAGCTTAGGGAAGACTAATTGTGATTTAGCATGAAGTTTCCAATTTAGGTACACAAATCTATAGTCTGTTTCACACAACTACGGTCATACATTTTTAAACTATCTCCGACAATAAGTTGACAGATTGAAATTATAGCATCGATCTAATATATAATTATCGTAACCCTCGGCCTACTGTCTATGAAAATTCTTAGAATTTATGCACGAAGTTATGTGAAACGGACTATAGTTGTACTGGCAAAAACAGCTGCATTAAAAATGAAGAGGACTTGCATCAATGATGCCGTAGCTATTATACAGGTAAAAAACTAGCGTGCTAAAGTAAGCCCTCCCGTGCTAATGGGAAAAATTTTCATTAGCACCACTGCTGATGAGGATTGTGCTATAAAAAATATTGTATGGTCTAGACCTACAGGATGGAAAAAGGAAAATTTTTTGAGAACATGGGGCAAATTGAAAACTAAAAATTTATGAAAATGAAAAATTTGATACGGGAATGCTGGAAGATGATCAAAAACTATTATTTGACTGGATAAAAGTTAGGGTATGCCCTCTGACGAAATTCCTGAATTGGTTACTAGCCAGGGTCTCATTGCACCAAACTAGGAGTGTCGGAGTTAGCAGTAAAGGCGTAAATTTGGGTTGCACCATCAAGGTGCTAGGAGGCTCTTGAATCAGGAGGAGTGAACTTAGAAGCAAAGAGGGCATTTTAGGAGTAATTTTAACATGGGTTGCACCACGTCTTGGAGTATTTTTTAGGTGTAAATCAATTTCTACTCTGCACAAAATACTAGGAGCAGCGGGTTGTATTGATTTGATGCTTTTAAGTCTGCAAGCGGGTGTTGATAATTTCGAAAAATCTTTTCGACTGTCGCAGCCAGCAACGGAACGCACTTGCTTAATATTTGGACGGTTTTTACAGCCAAGCGATTACAGGAACATGGCGTTTACTCCAAAGCAACAGATTGTTTCAGCTCTATTCTTAGCTACCGGAGGATTTCACCATTTTGTTGGTGATGCACATAGTTTGCATAAGTTAAATGTTTGTCGGAAAATTCAATCCGTTATTTAGCTTATTAATGAACATTTGACCTACAGTCGTAAACTTTCCAATAGCTTGGCTGAATGGAGTGCTCAAAAATTTATGGACATTGCCGCAATTCTGTCTGAGAACACTCCTAAAACTCCTCAAAATAACTCCTAAGTAGGAGTCTACGGTTAAAGAGGGTTTACTCCTTGATACATACCGTGGAAAAATTACTTCTAGATTATGAGTTTATGGTGCAACCCTATTTACGAGACTCCTAAGCAGACATGCACGTGGGGGTTGGGGTCCTGACCACTCCTGGGTGTGGGAGTTTGGGGGGTATGCACCCCCTCCTCCCGAGAAACCAAAATACCCCTCAGAAACCAAAATACCCCCAAAATTCAATTTTTGTAATTTTTTTTTGTTTTTTCGCAATTTTTTGATGCCAATGGATAGTGCTCGATGAGGAACGTTAAAAAATTGTGTTTTTTCGCTATACCACCATTTTAAGGCTATTTTTTACCTTTGAAAAATATTGCACTCTCCAGAATGTTGGTGCCGCCCACCTATTGTCCTGAAAACCCCCTCCCCCTTCAGAATGGAAAAATGGGAAATTTTTTGTTGGAAATGAGGCAAAATGAAGGCAAAAAACGGAAAAATTGAAATTTTTCTCCAAAATCGTTTCAAATTGACCAGAAACCATGTAATAATGTAGTTTTAACGCTGTTTTAGCGCTTGTACCAGTTTTTGTAGTCATTTTGGCACAAACAAGCTCAATTTTTGACTCCACCCACCCCAGACCAGCTGTCCCCCCTAGATCGGCCATGCTGTGCATCTATGCTTCTGAGCCAGGAATAAATTTGCTCCGAAATTCCTAACTCCTGCGCCCTTTCTCAACTAAATTCAATGAAGCGAACTATTGCCCGAATTTTTGCGGGTTGGCATTGAGCTCGGAGAAAGATTGTGTTGACTGTGGTGCTTGCTGCAATCTATCTGATGTCTCGTATCGATCGCAGCACCAGCACAGCCAGACACGCTTAAAAAGTAATTTTGTCGGTTTAGACGAGCTCTTGTTATACTTGATTTTCGTTTATGCTTCTCTCCACACGTGGGCATAGGGGGTGAAACGGGGGTATTACCCTTACCTTTGGTTTTCGAAAAGCAGATACTGTCAGCATACGTGGGCAGCAAGAAAATTTTGGGGGTTGCAAGATTTTTCAAAGGTCAAAAAATGGCCTTAGAAGTGGTGGTATGGCGAAAAAACACCATTATTCGAGTTTTTCATCGAGCGCTATCCATTGTTGGCATCAAAAAATTGCGGAAAAAACGAAAAAAAAATTAAAAATTGAATTCTGGCTGGGGGTATTTTGATTTCTGGGGGGTATTTTGGTTAATCGGGGGGAGATGCATACCCTCAAACATCCCCCCACTCCCAGGTGTGACTGTCAGGCGATTTTTGGAAAAACGAAAGGTAATATAGGACAATCTTTCAGCTTACTGTGGAAGAAAAGACCGAAAATTCTACCCGAAAAACTGTGAAAATATTAAAATTTTCCGTCGCTTCGCGCCGTATTGGTAAGTTTTTCTATTTTTTGCTGTTAGAAACCCAAAATTGGCTAAACTTCACTTGTAGGGGTCAAGAAACCCAATTTATTTCACATGAAGTGCTACTGTACCATATTATAACACCCTTAAATTTACGTGAAGAGAATGTACAATGACTTTTGGAGACCATCTTTCTATAGATACAAGAGACCTTGTACAAAAAATAAGGAGCACAATGTACTATATGACCATTACTGGATTTTACCCCCTCTGGTCACCTCTACCTTGCCCATGTATGCTCCTCTCCTACATTTTACCTTTACACGTGTCAATGAGTTTCGCTGAAATATGTATCATCGATACATACATACTAGTATGCATACCTGGGGAATGGATCTTGGTTCTGTGGGTACCGGAACCCCTTTTGCTGAGGTTGGTTGGTTGGTCAATGAAGAGGTTGATTGTGAGAAGGTTGACATAAGGGCAGGCCCATATCCTTGATTTTATATAGAGGAAAGCGAAAATTTAGAATCCAGATATCTCGAGAACCAAAAGGAGATAGACGAAAATAAAGGCAGTTTTGAGCGTATCTCGGCAAGCTCAATATAACGATGAAGAAAATTTTTAAATAATTCTAACTTTATTTTATATTGATCCCTATGCAACAAATTTATTGAGTGATCTCTCATCATTCAATAGACGAATAATTTCTCAGCTTTTATTTAATTCTTGTCCTTTACAAAGGCAAACAATACAGAAACAATTCGGCGCAAAGCGCCAAAAGAAATTTGACATCTTTTACATGTATATCGAATTTGAACGGTCTTGTGCAGGCTCGAAGACAGAAAATTTAGATAAGCAATAACTCCGACGCGAAGCGCTGGAAAAAAAATTTCGTGATCCGGCACTTAGCGCCGGAAAAAATTGACATGCTATCCATGGCTAACTCGAATTTTAGCGATTTTGAGCGGTTTAGAAAACAAAGCTATGCATGAGCGAAGCAGTAAATGTGAAGCGTGCTAATCGCCGAAAATTTTGCGTTTACTGGCTCGAAAGTACGCTGAAAACCTGTTTCAGCGATGTTTCAGACAGAATTCTTTCAAAATTTTTTAGGGAATCCTAAAAGCGTGATCGAACAGTGCATAGAATATGAACATTGAAAGAACACAACACATGATCTTGTTTGTCCTAAGCCCAGAGGAAAACAGTAATTAGCGTATCTCGTGTTATCCAGCAATTTAACATGACTTTCTTTCACTAGCGGATTCTGGAAGAATTTTTCTCAGGGGCGGTCCGAAAATTTGAAGTCAGATATCTCGAGAACCATTAGGAGATAAGTGAAAATAAGGGCAATTTTGAGCGTATCTCGGTAGCTCTAAACGATGGTGAAGACAAATTTTAAACTGAAATTTCGAAAATTTTTAACCTCACTCAATATTGATATGCAGGAAATTGATCATTTAAGCTATCTGCACAACCAATTGCTTATAATGCAATTCACGAGTGATTTCTTATCTCCTGTCTTTGTATATAATCATTGTGCTTTACAGAGAAAGATTATACAGATAATAAATCATTCGGCGCGAAGCGCCAAAAAATTGACATATTCTGCAAGTCAAGCTCAAATCTGAGCAGTTTCGAGCGGGTTATAAGACAAGAAACATAGATGAACAATAAATCCGGCGCGAAGCGCCGAAAAGAATTTCATGTTTTTTATGTCATAACTTAACTTTGAGCTGTTTTGAGTGAGCTAAAAGGCAAAAATATAGCTGAACAAAGAATCCAGCGCACAGCACTGGAACGAAATTGACATGCTCTCTATGTCTAAATCAGATTTGAGCGATTTTTAGCGTTTAGAGGACACAGCCATACATAAACAATACATAAATCCAACGCGAAGCGCCGGAAAATGTTAAGTTTGCATAATTCAAAAGATGCTAAAAACCTATATTGGCGGTGTTTTAAAAGTGGTTAACTAATTTTCTGTTTCCCTTTCGGAGACCCTTTGTAGAAACAAAATTTCTTTTCCATTTCGGAGATGAGGTGGTCCTGCCCAACGAGCCCAACGATCACACATTTACATTACCCGACTATGCCTTGGACACAAAAAATGCAAGAAACATCCTCGCTTTTACAGCTGAAGGATCTGGGGGACGCGCTCAAACGCTCCCAGCGGGACCCAAGGCGGAGCCCCGGAAAATTTTATGAAATAAAATTTTGAAATGAACTTTAAAACTGTCACAAAATCGGCCCGATTCTGGTTCTGAACTCAGCCTAAAAACACTTAACCAGCCTTTTCATACTTACGAACCATTACAAATTCTTGCTTTGAAATGCGTTCTGAACTGAAAAACGAAACAAAACAAAAAATTGCCAATAAGTGACAACACCTTTAACACGATGTCCAACCAACGTTATGAGTTTCAGCCGATAAAAAGTATAGTACATCAAATCAGTGAAGCGCTGGAATATTTTGACTGCTTCAAACACAATGCTGGAACACTAAAACGGAAAATAATGATGAATCGGCGCAAAACGCCGGAAATTCTTGACGTTTTGGCGTTTTTAGCGCAATTTTGGGCGCATTCCAACGTAAATCTGCTGCTCAAAAAATTTTCAAAAAGGGTTTGGGGGCGGCCGGCCGCCCCCGCCCCGTCTAGATCCGCGCCTGTTTCTTTGATAGTCATGGAAAATCAGATACCCCCGTAGCTTCTAGTTATTGCGTTTTTCTGGATTACTTCTGTGGCTCGAGGTGATAAAGTAAAATTTTTGGATCTCTACTCTTTTACTCAATTATGTAGCTCCTTTAGGATACACACAATGTAAAGACGCCGTATATTCAGCGCAAAGCGCCAGAAAATTTTGATATTATTATCCAAAGCCCGGCTCAATTTTGCTGTTTTCTGGAAATCAGAAACGGAAGAAATAAATCTGGCAAGGATGCGCCAGAAGATTAGGATATTTTTTATCATTCTAAGGACAACTTTGAATCTTTCTAAAGTTTAATGATGCAAAAAGTATATCTGGCGCGAAGCGCCAGGAAATTTTTGTGTCTTTATCATTTTATCATTTCGATTTCGCATCGCATCTTTTTTAGGATAAGAATTTCAAAAAAATTTGTATGCCTATGCTATCTGAAAATAGCTTTTAGATTTAACTGATGGCGTGGAGTGCTGAAAAATGGGTATTCTTTGCTAGCAACGTACAAAACCGATAGTTTCAGAAATAAAATTCTGAAAAAAATTCAGGATAAATTCTCCCTCAATACGGGCCTGCGCACAAGTAGTACTGCACACTTTACAAATTTTACTACCCGGTTACCCGGCTATGTCATTACCCGGGTACGCAGGTATATCCGGGTAGGACCATAGATGGAAGAGAATGCAGTGAACATCGTTCATTTACGGTTGACAGTGAAATCTAGGCCAAAGTGATATCTAAGCAGATGAATTATTGAAAAATTAATGCAACATTAAATAGAATCGAGGCTTTAATCTGAAGAATCCGTATGCATTCAATGAAATTTAGGTCATTTTCATAATTCAAAGCAAAAAATTGTGAAGCAGGTCTTGTATCTGCATAGCGTCATTAAATCATTTGAAGCAGGAAAACACATTGACGGAAAGTAATTTTCAAATCATCAGGAAATGAAAATTTATTCAAAAACAAGTTCATCTGGAGCTGACTGCAGAGGCATAGCCAGGATTTTGGTTCGGGGGGCATGAACAAAAATTTTTTAAGACTACTTTTGCATTGAATGCCAGTAACGTTATGTATGGTAAAACTGAGTTTTTTGACCTTAGTAGTGTAGCCTAGCTGATTTATGGGTTTCTGATGATCAATAATGTAAAGCGGTGCGAAGTGCCGAAAATTTTTGGAATTTCTACCGTTTTCATATAGAATTTACGGCCTTTCTATTGTCAAACAGTTCGGAATTCATAAATGGGGCAAAGTGCCAAGAAATTTAGTCATTTTTTACCGCCCTAACATTTTGTAGCTCTGTGAACTTATAGTCTGACAGAGCAGAAAAATTATCAAATTTGCACAAAACAGTTTTAACAGTTCAAGATTCTAACAAGAAAACTGCGAATTACTAACTTTGCCTGAAGATATTTTGAGTGACTCAAGCTTTTAAACGTAATACTGGAGCTTTACAAAAAGAAAGAACAGTAACTGGCGGCGCTATGCGCCGGAAAATTTCGACGTTTTTGCACATTAAACTCAATTTATATATACCGCTTAAATCATACAAAACAGACAAATTAATGCCGGCGCGACACGCCGGAAATTTTAAGAAATTCCTAACCCTTTTACCTGAGTTGTTCTCTCTAAAATCTCAATGCACATGTACAACGAGATTTTAAGGCGGCGGGATGTCTGGGGTGGCGAGCGGAGTCGGGGGCAGAGTCCCGGAACACTAAATAAAAACATGGCCAAATCTCGGTTCTAAAGCAAGCCCAAAAACACTTAAAATTGATGAAGTCCTACTTTGCACAAAACTCCTGAGCTTAAATGCGTTTTCCGACCCCTGTTAATTACATAGCGCAGCAATGGGTCGCTGCTAATAAGATATAGAAAGATGTATCAATGAAAATTTTGTGCTTACCGTTTTCAAGCCCATTTGTGGCCTTCTTATTAACAAAAGGCAGTTCAGAGAACCATTTAAAATAGGATTATGTGTCCTTGTAAAGAAAGAAAAACAAAGCAAAAAATAGACAAAGTGGTACACAAAAGACAAACAAAGCAGAGGATAGACAAACTGGTATACAGCAAGCATGCACAGTTTCATTCAACGAACCAATAGTGCATTAAATTACTAAAGTGATGTGAAGTGCTGGATTATTTGACTGATTCAAGCTTTTAAATTCATTGGATCTATATAGCAATGAATAATAATGACTTGGCGCGAAGCGCCGGTAAATTTTGACGCTTTTGCCTTTTGAACTCAGTTTTCTGGACACACTTTATTGCAACAAAAAAATCAACAATATTTCTGAAAAATTTTGGGGAGGCAGGTGCCCCAAATGCCCACCCCCCCTGGCTACGCCTATGGCTGACTGCATTTGGAACATCGATAGGCTTCGAACCAGGTCTAACTAAAACATTTGTGCGCACGATGTGAACAAAAGTTGCAGTTTAAATTTATATAATGGTCACAGAAGTACATAAATGCATTAGAAAAAAGCGTTGCTAGCAGATAATTTCTTGTTAAAATTAATTTACTATAGAGAATAAGAAGAATTCCAGACAAATGAAATAATGTAACTAAAGAGCTGGAATTTGCCTAGAGCGTATGCGCGATATATTGTGACAATAGGAAATATTAACAGACTCGCTTATTCAACATTTTGTGGTTGATTATATCAAATCACATTTACATTGTGATTCAATCGCACTTTAGAAGCAATATGTTTCTAGGTTTCTAATTCAATTCTTAGCACATATTGCATAACTGCAGTGCTAATTTTCCATTTTATATTAGGGGAACCCGGGTAGTAAAATTATTTTCTACCCAGGTACTCGGGTACCCGTTCGGGTACCCGCGTGCAGCTCTACGCGCAAGTGCAAAAAAATTCGTCATTTGTCACAGAAAAAAGAATCTCGTTGATTGGTAGGTTGGTTTGTTTGTTGGTTGGTTGGTTGGTTGGTTGGCCATTTAGTTGGTTGGTTAGCTGGTTGGTTGGCCATTTAGTTGGTTGGTTAGCTGGTTATTTGGTTGGTTGATTGGTTGGTTGATTGGTAGGTTGGTTGGTTGGTTAATTGGTTGGTTGGTTGGTTGGTTGATTGATTGGCTGGTTGATTTGTAGGTTGATTGGTTGGTCGGTTGGTTGGCCATTTAGTTGGTTGGTTAGCTGGTTGTTTGGTTGGCCATTTAGTTGGTTGGTTATCTGGTTCATTGGTTGGTTGATTGGTTGGTTGGCTGGTTGGTTGGTTGGTTGGTTGATTGGTTGGTTGATTGATAGGTTGGTTGATTGATTGGTTGATCTATTGGTTGGTTGGTTGGTTGGCTGGTTGGTTGGTTGGTTGGTTAGCTGGTTGGTTGGTTGGTTGGTTGGTGGGTGGGTTGGTTGGTTGGTTAGTTAGTTGGTTGGTTGGTTAGTTGGTTGGTTGGTTGGTTTTTTAGTTGGTTGGTTGGGTGGTTAGCTGGTTGGTTGGTTGGCCATTTAATTGGTTGATTGGTTGGTTGATTATTAGGTTGGTTGATTGGTAGGTCGGTTGATTGGTTGGTTTATTTGTTGGTTGGTTGGTTGGCTGGTTGGTTGGTTGGTTGGTTGGCCATTTAGTTGGTTGGTTGGTTGGCTGGCTGGTGACTTAGTTGGTTGGTTGGTTGGCTATTCAGTTGGTTGTATATTTGGTTGGTTGGTTGGCCATTTAATTGGTTGTCTAGCTGGTTGGTTGGTTGATTGGTTGGTTGGTTAGTTGGTTGGTTGGTTAGCTGGTCGGTTGGTTAGCTGGTCGGTTGGTTGGCCATTTAGTTGGTTGATTGGTTGGTTGATTTGTAGGTTGGTTGGTTGATTGGTTGGTTGATTGGTTGGTTGGTTAGTTGGTTGGTTGGTTGGTTGGTTGGTTGGTTGGTTCGTTGGTTGGTTAGTTGGTTAATGGGTTGGCCATTTAGTTGGTTGGTTGGTTGGCCATTTAGTTGGTTGGTTAGCTGGTTGGTTGGTTGATTGGTTGGTTGATTGGTAGGTTGGTTGGTTGGTTGGTAGGTAGGTTGGTAGGTTGCTTGGTTGGTTGGTTGGTTGGTTAGTTGGTTGGTTAGTTGCTTGGTTGGTTGGTTGATTGGTTAGCTAGTTGGTTGGCTGGCCATTTACTTGGTTGATTGGTTAGTTGATTAGTAGGTTGGTTGATTGGTTGGTTGATAGGTTGGTTGTTGTTGGTTGGCTGGTTGGTTAGTTGTTAATGGGTTGGCCATTTAGTTATTTGGTTGGTTGGCCATTTAGTTGGTTGGTTAGCTGGTTGGTTGGTTGGTTGGTTGGTGGATTGGTTGGTTGATAGGTAGGTTGGTTGGTTGGTTAGTTGGTTGATTGGTTGGCCATTTAGTTGGTTGGTTAGCTGGTTGGTTGGTTGGCCATTTAGTTGGCTGGTTAGCTGGTTGGTTGATTGGTTGGTTGATTGGTAGGTTGGTAGGTTGGTAGGTTGCTTGGTTGGTTGTTTGGTTGTTAGGTTGGTTGGTTGGTTAGTTGGTTGGTTGGTTGGTTGGTTGGTTGGTTGGTAGGTTGGTTGGTGGGTTGGTTGATAGGTAGGTTGGTTGGTTGGTTAGTTGATTGGTTGGTTAGTTAGTTGGTTGGTTAGTTGATTGGCCAGCTATGTAGTTGGTTGATTGGTTGGCCTCTTGGTTGACTGATTGATTGATTTTGCTTGATTATTCATTATCTCTCAATCTTTCCTTATCTTTCTTTTCACTACTATTCCAATTTAGACCTTAATTTTCTGTGGCCACCGGCCAGAGGTTCTGTGGGTACCGGGTGGCCACAGGGTGGACACAGTGGACGGTATTCCCCACCTATGCTAGTATGAATGCGTTGCCTTCGCTTGTGCGTTTAGTACATCGTTGTGCCGTTTTGAAGACGAAAAAACCCATATTTCTACCTAACTTGAAAAATTTCAGATTGCAATCGGATGAGTTTTTTTATTCATAAGTTCAATAATTTTTCGAGTTTAAATTTTCTCGTAGTCAATTGTATAGTGATGCGCGTGAATCAGCAAAATATTTATGTTTCTTTTAATTCGTCATTTTGTTTAGGATTTTTCTCATCAAGCTTTCCATACTTTTTGTACCTGATACTCAACTGCTTATCTGAATTGCCGTATGTAGGCAAAGTCATTAGATAAGCTAGTAAAATAAACAAAGTTTGTTTTAATTTCGACTGCTTTTAAGCTATTCGTAGTTACTTGGATTGTACGCATTATTACGTCAATTCTTCGGAGATGAATCATTCGTGGTTTTCGATAGTTCTCATTGTCTCTTGCATTCTACTGTGTGGAGCAGTAAGGAGTTTTTATACTTTTTTCTCTAAAATCCATACGTAGAAAAGTATATAGGTATGCACTTACTTAGGTAGTCATTTTCAGATGATAATTTATTGAAGCTGAAAATTGTTTAATTTTTGTTGATTTTGATATCTACTCCAATAAGTGTCGACTATCAAATACTGTTGGTAGGGGCACTAGGGGAGCATTGCTAAATCAGGAGCTGGGATCAGTGATCGTACGGGGTCAGATTTTCACCCCTGATCGGGGTCGGGGATGAAAAACCCCGGTTTTCGGGGTCGGGGTTGAAGATTAACAATTAACATTGCATTATTACATACTAATTTGAAAAGGATAAAAACGATACCTTCACTTGTTTGTAGCGCAATACTAATAAAGCTGGTTATGTTCAACATTTTATTTTCATTCCAAGTTCAAACATGGTTTTAGCAATTTAGCATTACTTTCAATTTTAATCACTAATCGCTCTCGCTTTTTCGTATTCTTCCACAGTTTTTTCATAACGGTTTTCTATAGCGCACTGATTGTAGAGGAGCCAATAACGCGAAGCGCCGGAAATTTTCGAAATTTTTACCGTTTTCATGTAGAATTTACGCCTTTTTATTGACAAAAAGTTCGGAAATCATAAGTAGCGCAAAGCATCAAGAAATTGAGTCATATTTTACCGCCCTAAGACAATAATCGGCGGTGCTAAGCGCAGGAAAATTTTGACGTTTTCACTCTTTAAACTCAATTTATACCGCTTAAATCATACAGAACAGATAAACTAATTGCGGCACGAAGCGCCGAATATTTTTAAAAATTCCTAATCCTTTTACCTTTTTCTGTCCTCCTAAATATCTCTTTCAGCATGTAGAACGAGATTGTACGGCTGGGGGTCTGGGGTGGCGCGCTCAAGCGCCACCAGCGAGGTCCAGAGCAGAACCCCGAAAATTTTGTAAAATAGCACTCTAATTTTTAATTAGTAAAGTTAAAATTTTCGCAAATTGGCAAAATCTCGGTTCTGAATTGAGTCCAAAAAACTTAAAATTGATGAACACCTACACTGCACAAAACTTCTGAGCTGAAATGCGTTTTTCGACCTCTGCTAAGTATGTAGCGCAGCAACGGGTTGCAACCAATAAGTCATTGAAAGATGTATCAATGAGAATTTTGTTCTTACCATTTTCAGGCCCATTTGTGGCCTTCTTATTAACTAGTTCAGAAAACAGAAAATGCGCAAAAACACAAGAAAATTTGGCCTTTCCTTTCATTTAAAATAGAATTATGTGTCCTTGTAAAGAAAGATAAACAAAGCAGAGAATAGATACATTGGTACGCAAACATTTTCGCACTTTTACTATTATGTTCAACAAGCATGTGCAGTTTCATTCAATGAACTAATAGTGCATTAAATCACTAAAGTGCTGCGATGTCTGGATAATTTTAACAGATTCAAGCTTTTAAATTCATTGGATCTGTATAACAATATATAATAATGACTCGGCGCGAAGCGCCGGATAATTTTTGACGTTTGTGCCTTTTAAACTCAATGTTATGGACACATTGCGCCAGAAAAGTCAACATAATTTCTGAAAAATTCCGGGGGCATATGCCTCCATTCCCCCCGGCTACGCCTGTGATTCCGCAGTAATTTCGGCGCACTTCATAATGGAAAATATGCGAACGTGTATGTACGTCTTAACAACATGGCGACCAGGCGTACTTTTTATGAAATATCGCGAGTGTCGAGTTTGACATATTAATTTTGCTGGTGAATGAATCGTCCTTGTTCCGAATTTATTTGCCATTTATACAATTCTTCTATGTACCAACAAATAAAATGCTATATTTCACCCCGAAAAAGGTTCAACCCCGACTCGAAAAATCATGCCCCCGGTCGGGGGTCGGGGTTTAGGCCGGGGTTTTTCGGGGTCGGGGTCCCCGTACGATCACTGGCTGGGATACACCATGTTGGGCTACTCAGTTTGAAGAAAGTGCTTATTTGCGGGGGACGTGCACAGCATGGGAACACTGAGGGTAAGGCCCAAAAATTTTTTTAAAATGTGCCTTTTTGGGCTTACAAACGATGGGCACACGTCAAAAACACTGTTTTTTGACGTTTAGGACAATGCTCGTTCTTTCTGAAACATAAAAACATAAAAATTTAGAAGAAAAAAATTTGAAATAAAAATCGAGTAAATTGGACAAAATATGATTAAAAATTGTGTATATATATATATGGCGCGAAGTGCCGAAAATTTGACACTTTTGAGTCAAAAATGATTTAAAAACGCTAAAAAAGGCGCAGTTTTTACAATTTTTACAAAAAAATTGGCAATATGGAGGGTAGCAGCCATTTTGCGGGAGTCAGTTGCAATTGTGGGTGGTCAACCTGCCTCAAACCCCCCTCCCCTTCAAGAACACGTATGACGTTCCCAAAATCCCCCTCAGCTACTACATGCCTGTAGGCTAACATATTCTAAAAAAATCAAAATCTCAAAATCTTACATGTTGATCACAATGACGGGTAAAATTGAGCTTTTTTGGGCTAAATTAATCTCAAAAACTGGTGTAAGCGCAAAAACACCATCAAACCTACGTTATTACACAGTTTCCGGTCAATTTGAATTACCTTTACATGAAATTTTCATTTTTCACCCTTTTCGGCCTTCATTTTGCCTCATTTTCCCCACAAAATTTTCAATTTTTCTATTCTAGGGGGCAGGACCATAGGTGCACAGCATGATTGATCTGGGGGGTTAGCCGGACTGGGGGTCAAGAATTGAGGTTTTTTGGAACAAAATGAGCTCGGAAAATGGTATAAGCGCTAAAATAGTGTTAAAAATTCGTTTTTACACAGTTTCTGGTCAATTTAAGGCACTTTTGAGGAAAATTTTAATTTTTCATCTTTTTTGGGCCTTTATTTTGCCTCACTTCAAACGAAAAATTTCACATGTTCCATTCTGAACAGCCCCAGAATTCAATTTTTGAAATTTCTCAACATTTTTTCCGCAATTTTTTGATGTTAATAGATAGTGCTCGATGATTGACGTTGAAAAATGGTGTTTTTTCGCCATACCACTATTCTTAAGGCCATTTTCTACCTGTGAAAAAATCTTGCACCCTCCCCAGAACTTTGGTGCCGCCCACCTATGGTCAGGACCCCTGAACCCCTCACCCTCGTGCATGTCTGGTCAGAACTCCCCAATCCCTCTCCCCACGAGCGTATAAGGAGAGAACCCGGTTGCTGTAGAAAACATGGAAACACATAGAAACGCTATATGTTGTTTCGGGGTGGGCACGACCAAAACTTTTTTAAAACATAAGGGACCAAAGGATGAATTACAGCTTGCGAATTGCGCAATTTTGTCAAAAGAGAGTGACCAATCATAGAAGGGCCTATCTTTTTCACTTGCACCTGGTTCTCTCCTTATATGCTCGTTCCCCGTCCCTTATGTACATGTCTGTTTGTGTCTCAACAGTCCCAATAGTCCTCCCGTGGCCCCAACAATCCCATCAAAAATCCTTACAGTCCCACCATTCTTAACACTTTCAATATTCCCTCCCACCATCCCAACAGTACCGCCAAGAAAACTAATGATCGCACTGTTATCCATGTATCAAATTTGCTGAATGAGTGTCATGTCATCACTTCCGTGTTGTTGTTTTCTATTATGCAACTATAGTCTGATTCAAACAAGTTGGACTGTTTAGACGGTGGGATAGTTGGGATGTTATATTAGGACTGTTAGGACTATTTGGATTCTTGGTAAAACTGTTGGGACTGGTGTGATTTTTCAAATTTTTGGTGGTATTGGTGGAACGGTGTGACGCCAAGAGGACAATACCATAAAAGATAATAGTAAAACTGTTGAAAGCTCAGAATCATAACATTGCAAGTCATTTAAGATTGAGCCTAATTGCTACAGCTATATTTGCAAAATCTTACCTATTTTCTAGATCCGCTTCTTGTGCAGCTAAAAAATAAGGTTTTCAATCAATAGAGTAAGTAACATAGATAACAATATATAAGATAAAGTTTTCCTGAAAACATCCGATTTCACCCAGATGAATCGAGTCCACTCAAGTTAATGTGAGAGCCTAAAAATTTAAAGTAGGTTATTGACCTTAGAGAACTTTAAAATCGAAAAAGGATTAAAACTTTAATAATGTAAAAAGTGTTCGTGTAAATAATTTCAAACATTATTTTTCAAAGATCCGGCTGCTTGCGAATGTTAGTTCTTAAATCTTTTCATGGGAGCCAAAAACCCTTGAAACCTCCACCAAGCATTATTTAATCCTGATAATCCTACCAAGTGACAACTGATAATAGTTTCTAGATAAACTCTATAACCAGTATTTTCAAAATGACTATGCACTTTCTAGTTAAAAAAATTTTTAATGCCGTATGATAATGCTTGACAAGAAGATCGAATACTACGTATTTTTCGATTTTCTCTTAATTGTAAAATTATTCGATTGCTTAAGGTCTTGACTTGGGATTTGTTGGCAATGAATTAAAAGTATCTCCAAACGCTCATCTATAGGGCTATTATGTTTAGCGAATTAATGAACATCAATTTTCCAGTGGCTTAGCTGTGGAGGGCCTAGGGGGACGAGTCCCACTAAATTTTGGAAGTGTGAATATTTTTTGCAAAGGTACCCCAAAGGAAATAATTGGAAATTCTTAAAGCGTATTTGAGAGCAGATTCAGCACACTTTTTGAGCTAATAAGCCAAAAAATTTGGGCGCTTCGCGCCTTATTTATTTATATATAACATATTTGTTTGATATAATCCGAATCGAGTTTGATTTTTTTAAGTTCTTTTTTCTACAATGTGCAGATTTCGTTGAAAATAGCTAAAAAACACCATTATTTTTGCCTATCCAAAAGTAATTATTGAGATATCCAACTTCAAAACTTGGGTCTTCCCCCAACAAAATCATAGGGTCAGCTACTGCAATTTTTGGACGCGGAGAACTTAAATTTGCCAGTATACATACCAGCCTATTGCGAAACAATAAATATTGATTCAGATATCATTCCTTATTCACTACAAAAGCATAAATGAAAAAATATCAAAATACTATGTAAACGCAAACTTTTTCTATTTGGTCGCAAACATTCCAAGTTGCGTCATCCATAAAACCTTTTCAGATTGATCTTATTAATGGATCGATCGGTTAAATAAAAATTTTTTATACAGATCTAAGGCCACTCTTATTGTAGATACTTTTTTGAGGATATAAAGTTGAATTTTATTTTTACTTCATTCAACTTCGCGTTGAGTTATTTTTTCGGTAAATCGAGAGCTTTCTAAAATTTTTTTATTAATTTCTATCCGCTCTTTACGTCTTCGAACCCTTCTAACCAAGATTTTTGTAGAAATTGACCATCTTAGTTGATTAACTTCATTCGCCACTTTATTTTTTACAATTAAACAATGGCAACTGTTTCTAAAAACTTAATGAAATTCATCGAATCATTTTCCTTGGTGCGTATTTTTCAAATTAAGAACGAAAATGACAGCAACGATCCGGTAAAAGAAAAGACCAAATCAGAGCATGAAAAAGTGATGGGTGAAATTAAACAGATTTCGAAAAATCTACGGGACAATTGTTTCCCAGCTCCGAAAAAGGGAACCTGCAGATGCGACGAAAATGGCAAAACCGTGCACTACGGTAAGGAGCAGGCCCCAACGAAATGCTACAAACCAACGACTAATCGAGGCAGCGCATAAATTGGAGGATTCCACTTTTAAAGAAGCTCTTTTCGCTATTATTGTGACTAAATTGTGTTGCAGAAACAATTTTTTTATAACTTGATCGTTTTCTTATTCTTACTAATAAAATAGAGCCTCTAAATTTCGTTTTGCTATCGAAGAGCAGAATTTAACTAGCAAAGAAAAATGCTCCGATTGAACAAAAAAGGGGAATATACTTGGGATTGAGAATTATCGAGGATGTAAAAGGAGGGGACTAGGAAAATCTCCCTATGTTATATGCCAAAAATCGCAAAATATGTTAAAAACCAGACTTTCTCTAAACAATGCAAAAAATCGAAGTATATTCTGCGGCCTTTGAGAAATGTAAAAGTCGAGTAAACAATTGTTGTAGACATGTGTAAAAGAGTATCTACATAAGGTCTGTTGCACGTCAGCTTCCGTGTTTCCTTACTGCTTTGAACCAACAATATCATCGATTGTCTTGAATGCATCGATATGTACTATTTCATTCAATTCGCTTAGCTACTGCACTGCTAATTCGCTGCTTTTTTCAATCAATTTTTTGGTAAATAGTTTATTTCTATTGGGAGGCCGCAGAATATACTTCGATTTTTTGCATTCTTTAGAGAAAGTCTGGTTTTTAACATATTTTGCGATATTTTGCATATGACATAGGAGATATTTCCTAGTCCTCTCCTTTTACATCCTCGATAATTCTCAATCCCAAGTATATTCCCCTTTTTTTTCCATCGGAGCATTTTTCTTTGCTAGTACCCTACTTTTAATTAGCAAGATTTGGAAATACAATACTAGATTTCATTTACTGTGCGGTTCTTCTAATAATTGAATGGTTTAAACTTTACAAAACTACTAGTTGTACAAGAAACAAACATTCTGATTAATAATTCTTGTGTTACGTAGAACATCCTGTAAAGAAAAATGCTTCCAAAACTTTCTAGAGCTAAACTTAATTTACATTTTAAACTTTACACAAGAGTAAAGAATTTTAGTGGAATTAATAATTTCGATATTGCTCTGATATAACGATCAGCATTTATTAAGAAACGAAACCTCTATAATGTTCTATGAACAAATTAACATTAGGTGTTAATCAATTTACATTACTTTTCATGCGCCCCTAGCAGACGTATCACATCTGTTTCCATATATATTTTACGACTTTAGGGAAAAAAAGTTACCGTGAGGCTCTAGAATGGAGCTTATTATATAGTGTAAACTCTAAACTAGCAACGAGTGTAAAGAAGATTTTAGTCTGATTTGTAAATTCGATATTACTCGGATATTACGATCAACATTCATAAAAATTTCATCTCCATAACGGTTTAAGGACAAATAGACACAGATGTAAACCACTTTATATCACTGTTGAGTGTAAACAAACGCGCCCAGCTGACGTCCTATATTTCATTCCCTGTAAATTTTTAGATCTCAGGAAAAAATTTCGGTTTTTGCAATGCTCTGAAACAAAGGCTAACATGCAGTGTAAACTTTACACAATCGCCTAGTGTAAAGAGGATTTTATTTCGATTTGTAAATCTGATATTACTTGGATATTATTACCAACATTTATGAAAAAATTGCATGTCTATGATGGTCTGAGGACAAATAAACAATGAGTGTAAACTACTTTACATCACTGTTGGATGTAAACAAACGCGCCTACGTGACGTCTCACATTTGATTCTTTGAAATTTCTAGACTCCAGGAAAAAATTAGGTTTCTGGAATGCTCAAAAACGAAGATAAATACATATGTAGTGTAAACTTCATGTAAACACCTAGTGTAAAGCAGGTTTTGGTCAGATTCGTAATTTTGATATTGTTCCGATAATACGATTAATATTTATGAAAAATATTAAGTCTCCATAATGTTCTATGGGCAAACTAACAATAGGTGTAAACCACTTTACAACACTGTAGAGTGTAAACATATGCGCCAGACTGGCATATCAAATTTGGTTCCTGGTCCATTTCTAGTCTTGATAAACGTGTCCCTGACTCGTAACCGGAGAAGCAGGCAGAAAAAACAAGACAGAAATGCATTTTAAACACCAAATTTTTGACTTTACACTCGCTAAATCTTAATGTATAGACAATTTGCTTTGACATGCACCCGATATAAAGCACTTTATTTTTATTCTATTGGACTTATCCCGACTTCTGGACGGAGAAAGTGGCGAACAAAAAACGCAACAAAAACGTATTTTCCATCATTTAGAACACTGTAAACTTTAAAATTCCGTACCGAACTCCCCATTGAGTTTAAAGAAATTTGGTTTGGTACAATTTGTGGCTTTTAAATCGTAGTACATTCCTGTGTGCCAAAATTCTCTTGCAAAAATTATTTGGTATGATTTATTAATCAAACTTCGGAAAAAACGTGTTTTTTCGCCCATTTTTTACCTCTGATTTCGAACTTTACACCCCCATAAATAACTCAATATTGCGTTTTTTTAAATGCGGTTTGCTGCGATGTGTAGCCCCTGAGAGGCACTTTATTAATGCTGTCTTCAATTTACACTGACTCATAAGCGGAAAAATTTGACAGAGAAATCTTACTTAAAATCCGTTTTTTACACCATCCACTAGAGTGTAAACTTTAAACCCCAGGATCTAACTGACCATAGAGCGTAGAAGACTTTGCTTATATGCAGAATGCAGCCCTTGATCCGCTCTACATTTCTGTTAGGAAATATTTTAAAAAACTCATAACCGGAGTTAGTATCAGACATAAGTAGGTTGAAAACTCGACCAAAAAGTGCTTTTTCACCCCCAGATTTTCGCACTCTTTACACTGCCATTCGAGAACTAATGCGAATTTCAAAAACAAAAAATTTTGTTCTGTAGAATTTATCCCTCTATAATCCTATGCTGTTCAATTGTTCGAGTCATCAATACTCAGTTGTCCACATGCCGTAGTAAAAAGGTCACAAAATTTGTCCTATTTATAACGTTACACAAAAACTTTACACCTTCTTTACACAGTCAGTTTTGAGTTTCAAGAAAAAGAAAAAACACGGGCAGCAAATTTTTTTATTATCTTTCTTTTAAAAAAACCGCACTTTCCAGAAGTGTGCCGTTATAGCTGTAGGGGGTGCACAGGTGTTAGGGGTACCCAAGTATATTATAGGTACGCGCTAACGCGCTACCTAAGATAATGGGCTAGCTTTTGTCAGTAAACAAGTAGGCGAAAATCGCTAAATTTATTAAGAATTTGGCTACCGTATTAGTTTGCTTATGGTCCATCTCGTACATTTTTCTTTTTTGTTCCGCAATCAATCTTTAATTTCGCAAAGTTTGAGTCACAATCCTAAATTTGGTACGAAGAACGGAAGCATTTAAATTACACTTTTTTGACGTCGCTATTCTCATGCTGAATGTTTTTCTCAGATTTAGTTGTTTCCGTCCACTTTTTGGACGCTACTTAACTTTAAAAGATATCAATCTCGTCTTTTAATGAAAACTTTTGAAAATAGGAACTTTTCGAGATAATATTTTTTGATTTCTGGCGTCTGATTTCTTGTAATGCAAAAGTGTTGCAGCCACACGTGGGGTATGCACCATAGGTGGGCGGCATCAAAATTCTGGCGGGTGCAAGATTTTTTCAAAGGTAAAAAATGGCCTTAAGAATGGTGGTATGGCGAAAAACACCATTTTTTTTGTTTCTCATCGAGCACAATCCATTGGCATCAGAAAATTGCGAAAAAAACAAAAAAATTTCAAAAATCGAATTCTGGGGGTGCATACTGCATACCCCCAAAGAACTTTCCCTCCACGCCCAGGTATGTATGCAGTCCTAGGCCGAATACACCCCAGAAAGCTAGAAAGCAAAATATTCTCCACCCCCGAATTCAATTTATTTTTTTTGGTTTTTCCGCAATTTTTAATGCAAATGGATTGTGCACGATGAAAAACGTTTAAAAATGGTGTTTTTTCGCCATACCATTTTTGGACCTTAAAAAGTTTGTATTCCACCCTTCCCCAGGATTTTCAGTGTGCCGCCCACCTATGGTCGCAGACATACGTGGGCAGCAAGAAAATTCTGGGGGTTGCAAGATTTTTCAAAGGTGAAAATCGCCTTAAAATGGTTTTATGGCGAAAAAACACTATTTTTCAACGTTTCTCATCGAGCACTATCCATTGGCATCAAAAAATTGCGAAAAAAAAACAAAAAAAATTCAAAACTTGAAGTCTTGGGGCATTTTGATTTCTAGAGGGAGTGTTTTGGTTTCTCGAGGGGGGTGCATACCCCATACGCCCAGGTGTGGTCGCAGCGCTCTTGATGCAGACTATAGGTGTTTCACGCCAGTTCGGTCAAAAATTTTTAAACTATTTGCGGTAATAAGCTGACAGATTTTGATTATAGTATTGATCCGATATATATATATATAATTATCGTAGCCTTCGGCTTATTGTCGATGGAAATTATTAAAATTTATGCACGAAGATATATGAAACGGACTATAATATGATTCATTTTTATCGAAATAGTCTAACCTGCAGATATGTAAAAATAAATGAAATTTGGGAAGAAATGACGCAAAATTTTCTTAAAAATATTTAATGTATTGTTTATACAAGCTGTAATCAACGCTAACATTTAAAGTCTGTTTCACACATATTTGGGCATAAATTTTAAAAACTGTCGACAGGTTTCGATCATAGCATTAATTTGATATATATGTAATTATCGTAATTCGTCGGCTTTTGAAGAAATTCTAGAATTTATGCTCACACTCATGTGAAACAGACTAAGTACAGTATGTAACCTATACTTGTTTTTAAAGCAAGGGAAAAGGACAAGAGAGTAAGTCAAAAGTAACTTAATTTCAAAAGTAACCAATTACTTATATTTCTTTTAATTAGCTGTAAGCAACTATCAATAAGTATAAACAAAATTAAATGAGCTGCATGTAAAATAATAGTTTAGGTTGTGATCAGTGATGATGAGCACCGGTGACTTTTGATGCTTGTGGTGCTGGAACGTTGCATTTTATTTCTCTGTCTTTCGGTTCATAGAAATTGACGACTTCGCGGCCGGCTGGGTCTTTCTCAACGCAGCGGCATCCTTTGTTGGGGCGCGGGAAGCAATTGTCCTTCAACTTGCCGAAATAACCCTTGTACTCTTCGACCAGTTTCCTTTGATTTGAGCGCGCTTTGTCCTCAATTTGTTGCAGTCTATCCTTCCCACCCTTTGACGTCAAGTTACTTTTCTTGATTGAGAAAAGTACTTATAAATTACAACATATGAAAAATTCGCAAGCTTACATACACGAAATTATAAAAAAATAGTGTGATGAAAAACTTGCTCTAAAATCATATTTTAATAATAGTCGCAAACCGATCGTTATTGTGGCGACTAAATCAATAGAAGTTACTTTTCCGGTCTGCAATCAGCAGGTTCTTGATTCAGAATAAGGTCGGAATTCTAGTCTGTTTCATTTAACTCTGCAGTTTTCTGTTGAATTTAATCCGCACGAATCAGGCAACAAAATTGGTTTAAACTTTAGATGCAGTAATGCGGTTTGGCAATACTATAGAATATCACCACTATAGAATAGTTTAAACCTTTTGTAGGCACTTTATGTATTTTCAAAAACCTCAAAGTTAAATGAAACGGACTATAGACCTGTCCGATCATAAAACTTCGAAATTGCTATAGCTCAGGGGTGGGTTTCTCATTAGAACGTCTAAGTTGGACGCGTCGAAGTTAGACGCGTCGAACTTAGACGCCATTTCGATGAACTTTAGACGCGTCGAAGTTAGACGGAAGTTAGACGCGTGCGTCTAAAAGTCTTAACTGTGTTCCTCATAGAACGTCTAAATTACGTCTAAGTTGTAAGTTAGGTGTAAGTTGCTCAATACAAACAAATATCCATATGGGTGTGCTTCTTTGATTCAAAGTACAAATTCGTGAAAGAACACTGCAATGGCGATAAATTGTCAGTAATTGCAAAATATTGTTTGAAGTTATGTGTTTGTATAATTTATTGCTGTAAAAATTTTCAATGGAGTCACTACAGTTCGAATCAGATCTTGAATCAAAAACATCCGAAACCAATAGCAAAAGTCAAGGGTCAGCTAAACGCCCGCGATATCCCAATTTTTCTGCTGCGGACACTGCGATTTTAGTTCAAGAATACGGAAAGCATCAAAAAGTTCTGGATGCCCCCTTTTCGGCTACATGCACTTACAAAGTATAAAGAATGTTAAACTATTTCTTTGCTACGTGAAATATTTTTTAGAAGTTCGACATGTCTGACAGTCATGAACTTAAAATATTACCACCTATGCAGCCCAACTATACGTACCTTGTTTTTCTGTGATAATCATTGAACTGATTTTCGGCATCAGTAATCAGTCTCAAATAAGGCGTAAGAAGCCATTTTTTACGTGAATACCCAGAATCGCCAAGTAAAATCCCGGCTAGGGTGCCATTTTCTAAGTGTAATGATAAGTTGCTAATGGATAAAATTCTACTGTCACGAGCTCGAAAATTTACCCTCCACATCGCATACTGCTTGGCAATTTATAGAACGTCGTCCTTTATAATTTACATAAGAATTTTCGTTATCACTGGGCGCTAAAACCAATACATGGGTACAATCAATGCATCCTACGACATTCGGTATTTTGCATTTTCTATAAAATTTTTGCTTGATTGCATTTAAGTTTTCAATATTCCCGGAAAAAAGATAACTTTGTTAAGCATATGCTCGAATAATTGATCCGTGGTTCCAGTAACAATTCTTGAAACATATGATTTCGAATGCAAATTAAACAGTTTCGCCACAGCTAAATAAGGGCTTCCAGTTTTGTAGAAATGCAACGTTATTGTCAATTTTAATTCCGTTGAACAACTTGAATTTCCCTTTGCAGGTACTTTCACCAATAAATAAGCATGAATTCCCATGAAACAATTAATGAACGTAAAAATCTCATCCGGAAGGTCATTAAAATTACAAGACTCAAATGATTGTCGTTTTGATTGAAAACGAGTTAAAACCATCGAAAGTGCCATATTTTTACGAAAAAACTTTCATGTGTGCATGCTATTGCAAAGAATAAGCTTTTAAACAAAAGTTAACCCAGCCCCCTGCCTCGTCTAGTGATTCGTCTAAATCACGTCTAACTTCGACGAAATTTCGACGCGTCTAACTTAGACGTCTAATGAGAAACACAGTTAAGAATCGACGCGTCTAAATCTAAAAATTTAGACGCGTCTAAGCTTAGACGTCTTATGAGAAACCCACCCCAGAAAATTAACTTTTCAAATGAAAATTGTTGTATGCAAGACAGCGACAATTCACAAAAAATAAATTTTCAGACATTAAATTTATCTTATAGAAAGCACTACCTATATTTTGTATTACCTTCAGATTAAATGTATCAGGGCATGAATGTAATAATGAGCTGCTGATTTTTTACACATTTACGCTTGAGAGGGGGAGGTTGGAGTTACTTTATAAGACCCTTAAATCAGGGGCAGCGGAATGGGGGCAGCCGCCCTCCCCTACATAAGGCCCGAAATAGTTGGCGAGATAACGAATGAATACGTAATTTGCAATGATTTTTGACCGTCAGTGATGATAAGTTTTCAAGTTTTTCCGGCAATCCGTGCTGGATAATACATTAAAGACATTTTTTACCTTCTTGGCGACCTGGGAGCCATTTTTCGCTCATGAAATAGATTCCAAAACAATTTTAAGAGCAGAAACAAGCACAAAATTCTATTATTTTCTAGCATAACTTTTTGAAATTTTCCATGGTTCCGCGCTAATGCTACAAATACAGGAAATAAAGCAGTGCCTAAACGTCCTTCCGACTCAATTAAAAAAATTTTTTCGGCGCTTCGTGCCGAATTTTCGTCAAATTAATGAATTTCGCCATACAAAATTGTCGTAAATTTCAAAATTTTTTGAAAAATGTTGCGTTTAAAGTGATTTTATAGTCTTTTCACATAACTCCGTGCATAAATTTTAAGAGTCAATGTCTGTAAGAATCACCTTGCTGTAATAGTGACTTACGTAAGCAAAAAATTAATTTTTCTTTGTTTTAACATATATTACACAACTTTTTACGCTGATTCCGAATCTGAATATCGTTTCACACAAAAATAACTTTTCGCTGACTTATAGGGGTGTAAAGTATGAAAAATCGGAATATGTGCCGAATTTCATATATTGATTAATATTTTCCAGAATAATTAACATTTTTCAATGCAGTTTTTTTATATTACAGAAGATTGAATGGGCTTTACAAGAAGTATAAAAAAATTGTTTACCGGATCATCCCACGGGATACAGCAGTCAATAAAAGTCAAAAATATGAATTTTTGCACTTGCAACATTTTTACTTTTTTAGCCATAAGTCCAGAGTGGTCATACAGATTCGATCCTTATTTCACCACAATATGTGCCACCTATGTACCCGTTTCTGTGTAAAAAACGTAGGATATGTGATGGACAGTTATTGACCACTTTTGACAAACGTGAAATTAACTCATGTGTTCAAAATTCAAAAATGATACATTTGTGCTATGAAAAATTTAACGTTTCGATCTATAACTCCAGAACTGTAAAACATTGTGCGACCGCATTATACCACAGCCTGTACCATCTATGTGCCTAAGTGCTTGCAAGAGATCATGCGTATAGCTTAACTGGTTGTTGACCATTTCTGACAAACGGTAATTGAATTCAATTGGTCAAAGTCGAAAAAATCATACATGTGTGGTACAAATAACTTTCCTTTTGGAGCTGTAATTCGGAAAATAAAATTCATCCTGTGGCCACATTACACCACAATTTGCACTATCTATTTGCCTAATTATATGCAAAAATCCATCTATATATGTTTGATATTTATTGACCATTTGTGGACAACGTAAACTTAGCTCCATTGGTCAAAATCAAAAAGTCACACATTAGTGCTTCAAAAAATTTTACTTTCGGCTCTGTTACTCAAGAATTGGGACACATATTTTAACCGCATTACACCACAGTCTCTACCATATATGTCCCTAATTATACACAAAAATATCATCTGCATATTCTACGTACTTATCTATCAGCCATATTTCACAAGTGTGAACTCAACCTAATTGGTCAATGTGAAAATGCATGCTTTTGTTTCAAATAATTTTATTTTCTATTTCCAATGAGAAGTAAAATCTATCTGGTGACTATACTACGCCACGGTTCGCACTTTCTATTTGCCTAATTGCATGCAAAAAATTCATACATATATGTTGGATTATATTTATTTATTATTTTTTACCTGTAGAAAATCCTAACATAAAGGAGTATGTTTTATATCGTCAAAATTCAATTGTCAAAACATTCTGAATGAATCAATGTGTCTTCTACGTCATCTGCCTCATCATCTAGATTTGGGTTTGGTTGGAAAAAATCTTCTAAGCAGTCATCTTCATCAGTTTCGGTTGGGACAATTGCTTCTCTTTTCCGTGCTTCCCGCGACCAAAATCCTGCAATTTGCTGCCATGATAAAAACTCAGATTGCTTGAATAGGGGCAATCTTCGCATTTCAATTGCAGTCTCCCTTGGATCGCACTTTCTTCGAGTCTTAATCCCATCATCAAATTTTTTAAGCAAATATTGGCGCTGATTTCCTGTGAATGTTTTACAAGATCTTTTTTGCCTTAAAGCCCAGCCAGTTTGTAATCTTTGGATTGAATCATCATCTGCATATGTACATCTCCCAGAATTGCTGCAAAACTTCATTTAGACTTGGAAGCCGAGGCATTAGCTGCCGATTTTCTATTTGTTTCTTGTTTCTTCATCCTAGAAGAGCCCATGACAAGGGATCAGTCAACAGCAACATTTGTGCCAGTTTTACCAGAAGAAGACAGCTCAGCAAGATCTTTGCAACTGCTTACTTGTACTCATACGTGGGCAGCAAGAAAATTCTGGGAGGTGCAAGATTTTTTGAAGGTCAAAAAATGGCCTTAAAAATGGTGGTATGGCGTTAAAAACACCATTTTTCGACGTTTCTCATCAAGCTCTATCCATTGGCATCAAAAATTGCGAAAAAAACGGAAAAAAAATTTCGAAAATTGAATTCTGGGGGGGGTATTTTGATTTCTGGGGGGGTATTTTGGTTTCTGGGGGTGCATACCCCCCAAACCCCCCACGCCCACGTGTGCTTGTACTCTTCCTGTTTGCGTGAAATCATTTCGAAGACATCGATCCCTTGAAAATCACATGGAGTTAGCAAACCACCAGTTTCAGCCTGAGCGACTGACATTGCGTGATGCAGCTATTACAACGTACAAGAAACAAATAGAAAATCGGCAGCTAATGCCTCGGCTTCCAAGTCTAAATGAAGTTTTGCAGCAATTCTGGGAGATGTATGCAGATGATGATTCAATCCAAAGATTATCAACTGGCTGAACTTTAAGGCAAAAAAGATCTTGTAAAGCATTCACAGAGAACCAGCGCCAATATTTGCTTAAACAATTTGATGATGGGATTAAGACTCGAAGAAAGTGCGATCCAAGGGAGACTGCAACTGAAATGCGAAGATTGCCCCTATTCAATGCAATCTGAGTTTTTATCATGGCAGCAAATTGCAGGATTTTGGTCGCGGGAAGCACGGAAAAGAGAAGCAATTGTCCCAACTGAAACTAATGAAGATGACTGCTTAGAAGATTTTTTCCAACCAGACCCAAATCTAGATGATGAGGCAGATGACGTAGAAGACACATTGATTCATTCAGAATGTTTTGACAATTGAATTTTGACGATATAAAACATATTCCTTTATGTCAGGATTTTCTACAGGTAAAAATAATAAATAAATATAATCCAACATATATGTATGAATTTTTTGCATGCAATTAGGCAAATAGATAGTGCGAACTGTGGCGTAGTATGGTCACCAGATAGATTTTACTTCTCGTTGGAAATGGAAAATAAAATTATTTGAAACAAAAGCATGCATTTTTTCAAATTGACCAATTAGGTTAAGTTCACACTTGTGAAATATGGCTGATAGATAAGTACGTAGAATATGCAGATGATATTTTTGTGTACAATTAGGGACATATATGGTAGAGACCATACGTGGGCAGCACAAAAATTCTGGGGGGTGCAAGATTTTTTGAAGGTCAAAAAATGGCCTTAAAAATGGTGGTATGGCGATAAAAACACCATTTTTCGACGTTTCTCATCAAGCACTATCCATTGGCATCAAAAAATTGCGAAAAAAACGAAAAAAATTTTTAAAAATTGAATTCTGGGGGGTATTTTGATTTCTGGGGGGTATTTTGGTTTCTGGGGGTTGCATACCCCCCAAACCCCCCACGCCCAGGTGTGGTAGAGACTGTGGTGTAATGCGGTTAAAAAATGTGTCCTAATTCTTGAGTAACAGAGCCGAAAGTAAAATTTTTTGAAGCACTAATGTGTGACTTTTTGATTTTGACCAATGGAGCTAAGTTTACGTTGTCCACAAATGGTCAATAAATATCAAACATATATAGATGGATTTTTGCATATAATTAGGCAAATAGATAGTGCAAATTGTGGTGTAATGTGGCCACAAGATGATGTTTATTTTTCGAATTACAGCTCCAAAAGGAAAGTTATTTGTACCACACATGTATGATTTTTTCGACTTTGACCAATTGAGTTCAATTACCGTTTGTCAGAAATGGTCAACAACCAGTTAAGGTATACGCATGATCTTTTGCGAGCACTTAGGCACATAGATGGTACAAGCTGTGGTGTAATGCAGGTCGCACAATGTTTTACAGTTCTGGAGTTATAGATCGAAACGTTAAATTTTTCATAGCACAAATGTATCATTTTTGAAATTTGAACACATGAGTTAATTTCACGTTTGTCAAAAGTGGTCAATAACTATCCATCACATATCCTTCGTTTTTTACACAGAAACGGGTACATAGGTGGCACATATTGTGGTGATAATAAGGTTCGATTCTGTATGACCACTCTGGACTTATGGCTAAAAAAGTAAAAATGTTGCAAGTGCAAAAATTCATATTTTTGACTTTTATTGACTGCTGTATCCCGTGGGATGATCCGGTAAACAAACTTTTTATACTTTTTGTAAAGCCCATTCAATCTTCTGTAATTTAAAAAAATCTGCATTGAATAAGGTTGATTATTTTGGAAAATATTAATCAACATATGAAATTCGGCACATATTCCGATTTTTCACACTTTACACCCCTATAAGTCAGCAAAAAATCATTTTTGTGTAAAACGGTTTTCAGATTCGGAATCAGCGTAAAAGTTTGTGTAATATATGTTAAAATTACGAAAAATTATTTTTTTACTTACGTAAGGTTAAGGTGGTCCTTACAGAAACTGACTCTTAAGAATTTTCAACGACAGTAAGCGGTAACGATAATTATGTATCAGATCAATGGTATAAGCGCAATCTGTTAGCTTATTATCCGAGATACTTCTAAAATTTATGATCGACTTGTGCGAAATTATAGTTGGCAGAGTAAAACGCCGAAAAACGCTAATTCTCACGTAAGGACAAATTTTATGATCAATTTTTTACTTTTTCTGGAAAAGTTCGGATACCGCCCCATCAGGAAAATCCTAGATCCACCAGCCGTCACTGCTAAGAATGTGAAACTCCCTAGGAAAATAAGGCAAAATGAAGACTAGAAGAAAATCGAAACTTTTCTGAAAAAGGCTCAAAAGTGATTATAAACTGTAAATTAAAGTCGTTTTTATGCTATTTTAGTATTTTTTATTCATGTTTGGGGCTAATATGGCTAAGAACTTCTCTGAAATTCTCGAGGTTTTTTTACAATTAGGTGATTCGAAAGCTGTAAAACTTCAGCCAATCAGCATAAAGGGCTTTCATCCGGTTGACTATCGTCTATTGCACCTTATTTGGCTCTTAAACCTTGTGCTTTAGCAAACAATATATCAGTTTTGCTCTTAGGATCTGTGAGCACACCAGGGCGTGGGGGGTTTGAAAGTATGCACCCCCAGAAGGCCGAATACTCCCTCTTCGAAAAAAACAAAATACCCCTCTCCAGAATTCAATTTTTGAAAATTTTTTCGTTTTTTTTTCGCAATTTCCGGATGCTAATGAATAGTGCTCGATGAGGACTGTTGAAAAATGGTGTTTTTAGCCATACTACCATTTTTAAGACCATTTTTTGAATTTTGAAAAATCTTCCACACCCCCTCTCCAGAATTTTGGTGCTGCCTACGTATGACTGTGAGTGCGTGACCGGCAGCCTCGCGCATGAAAAATACTTAACCACGCTCGGAGTCAAACTCCGTTTTTCTCGCTGTGAAATGAGTGGTAATATCGATTCACAACTTAGAGAAATGACGGCGAAGTTTAAAATGTTGCATAGTTCATTGTACAATTAGCGAATCAGTTGATGCGAGGATTGTGTCCCGGGTGACCGACAGTCCCGAGTGACCGACAGTCCCGGGTGACCGACAGTCCCGGGTGACCGACAGTCCCGAGTGACTGACAGTCCCGGGTGACCGACAAATGCTTTTAAGAATAGATCTGTCAATCGAAAAATTCCCTTCTGGCCGACAGTCCTGGGTGTCCCGCTATGCCGGGTGGCCGACAGTCCCGGGTGGCCGACTGTACCGGGTGGCCAACAGTCCCGGGTGACCGACAAATGGTATAATAATAAAACTGCCATGAAAATTCCTAACTGACTAATGATTTCGGAAAATTAATGCCTCTTCAAGTAGGTACCTATTTATGCACATAAATAGTTTTACCAATGCAATTACATTGATCATATGAATTCATAGCAAATTTAAAACATGCAGGATTTGGTAAAAAAAGGCCTATTATTCACATTTCGTAATATTTTAGTGCTATCCTACTTAAACTTATCGTGGCTGCAAAATTACAGCTACATATTTGTGTAACTACAGTGCTGCGAAAGTGCCATCAAATGATTTACTCGCCATTTAACCAAAAACAGAGGCGTAGCCAAGACTTTTGTGCAGCCAGTTTCTCAGTTTTCGAAAATACTGTGCAACGATCCACTTAAAAATGTTTATTTTGACAAAAAAGGATCAAGTATCCGTCTGATTCAAAATGCAAATGAGGTTTTATTTTCAGAATTTTTTTGATTCTGAAGGTGCCTAAACGCGATTTATTGCTTATGCATTCCATAGCGCATGTGAAACTACGCTGTAGGCCGAATTTAACGCGCACAAAAATATAAGTATTCATGATCTTGAATACGATTGGACAAAAATGAATATTTGATATTTGATACAAAATTGTTAGTGAATATGCACATTTAATAAGTTTATATACAATACAAGTACATGTAATAAGTTTATATTCACATTTATGCCAGTGCAAACTTTATTGCTATTCTAAGAGAATGAAAAAATTACGTATTTCGATTCTGAAAAAATATTTATTCATAGTGATAGTACAACCGGGTGATTTGGGAATTTTCATGCCATCTCATCGATCACTCGGTACAGCGTCGGCCACTCGGGACTGTCGGCCACCCGGTACAGTCGGCCACCCGGGACTGTCGGCCACCCGGCACAGTCGGCCACCCGGGACTGTCGGCCACTCGGAACAGTCGGCCAGTAGGTACTGTCGATCACTCGGGAATTTTTTAATTGACAGATCTATTTTTATATTATTTGTCGGTGACCCGGGACTGTCGGTCACCCGGGACGTTACCGATGCGAGAGGCGGGCACTAAGAAACCGCTCTTCGCCGATTGGCTAAATTGTTAATACTTTTAATCACCATCTTGTAAAAAAGTCTCAAGAATTTTGAAATAGTAGACATATTTATGTATGTAGTTTCTCACCTTATCTTCAAGTTTTTTAATTCTGTCCTTCACCGTCGATTGAGGCTTAGGTCGTTCATCGTGAGTAGCCTAGAATTAATGTAGGCCATTAAAAAAGTGATAAAGCGCTCGCTTTAGGTCCTAGGTACCCATCTCCTACTGTACTTATGTATCCATGTGGTCAAATGTTCAATGAATTAGCGACTACAGCAATTGCAATCGACTAAAACCGCATACACATACCTGCCTACACATAATTGAGTTGGACCCAAATTGTCAGTTGAAAAAAATTTCGGAAAATAATACGAAACAAGATGAACAAGAGGCAATGCCAGAAGCATTAGAAATCATCAATATACGAATAGCTGCCTTGACTACTGATTCTGTTCAGCGACGGATCCACGATTTTCTTGAGGGGGCGGTACCCCTAAGGGGGGGCGGAACCATAGGTGGGCAGCACCAAAATTTGGGGGGGGTGAAAAAATTTCTGGAGGGGGTGAAAAATTTTTAAAGGTCAAAAAATGGTCTTAAAAGTGGTCGTATGGCGAAAAAAACACCATTTTTCGACGTTTCTCATCAAGCACTATCCAATGGCATCAAAAAATTGCTAAAAAGCAAAAAAATTTCTTCTGGGGATATTTTGATTTCTGGGGGGGTATTTCAACTTCTGGGGGTGCATACCCCCCAAACCCTCCACGCCCATGTGTGGGCGGAACCCTGACTTGGGCGGAAAAATTAGCTGTTCTAGCCCGAAAATCGCTAAAAATCGCTAAAAAATCCATAATTTTGCGCACTATTTTGGGCCACTGGGGGCGGCCGCCCCTCCCGCCCCCCCCCCTAAATCCGCCCCTGATTCTGTTCCTATTAAGCAATGTTTTGCATAGATTATGCATCAAGTTTTTGTCGTGCCTACTAGTGTGTAACCTATAATTTGAGTGAAATGAAGTAAGCGAATTCAATTTAAATCTGATAATTATTCTAAAATTTAAACGTAATTCTTGAATTATAAATATTCTTCCAGGATGGCACGTTATAATTATTTGAGGCCGGCTTTAGGCATTTTTTTAATATGGTTCGAGATTGCGCCGATTGATCACTTGTAATTTTTTATTTTAATATGCTTAGCTTTTTGCTATGGAACAAATGGTAGCTGAAATGCGGAATGCACCTAAAACAAAACAACGTTCAAAAAATGGGAAGAACTATAATTATTTTTACAGCTCCTTTCCAAAACTTTTTCTAGTCCATTATACAGAAAAGTAGAGGGAAAAAATATTTTCGCGCGAAATATGTTTAGTTTATCTATTCGCCACTCGGATCTCCTAAAGATCCACTCATTTTGATGATTTGAATGACAAAATGTGAACATCTTGAGAAATGTTTGCTTCCCTTTTAAATACTCAGAAATCATTCCGCCTTAAAATTTTGTTTACCATATATGTAGGTAAGTGTACCAACATATACGCATATGAAAACTCAGGAAACAACTTTCCACAACTTTCTATGAAAAACTCTCATAAAATATTTTATATGCCTACCTCCGCACGCAGGGTTGCTAAGTTGGCGGTTTTCTCTCCATTTTGGGGGTTTTTTTGAATCCGTTGGAGGCATTTATTACCGATCGAGGTTTTTTTGCGCCTACTCATTAATGGGGGGTTTAGGCAGTTTAAGGTTAAATTGAGGTTTTTTTGACAAGATCACTTGTCAACCTGTACGCACGCACAGCTGCGTTATGAATAAAAGTTTTATAGAGAAGTTACACTTATCGGACGTTGTTCGGTCTTCAATGGTTCCCGACACTGTGCCACTGAATTCAAGTAAATAATCGTGATAAGCGAAATCGCAAGGATGATAAATCTTGACATAATTTGGCAGATTGGATTAAGATTGTTCTCGTTATAATATGAGGAGCAATTATTTTATTTTACTAACTAGCGAAGACGCGTCTGACTACGAAGACTTTCAACAATTTGCTATTATGTACATAGGAGCCAAAAATTTATTTACTTTTTAAGTAAATGCACTCAGGTATTCGAAAGCGAGATAAGCTGTGATGACTAAACTAACTTGTGGCCTACTTCACTACATTACGTGAAGCATTATAGATAGCTTCACGCTAAAATTTTCGGTTTATTACCTTCTCTTAAGTCATAGTGCCAAATAACGAATGGTATGAACCTATGCAAATACTACATAACACACTACCTAAAAGGCGTCCTCTCTAAATTTTTTTGGCATGCGACATGAATAAATATTATTCTCAGAAGAAAAATATCGCTAAAAGCGAAAAACTAAGAGGAACAGGCTGCTCAAAATGTTTTTCGCAATAAAAGAAAAAATTATAACACATACAGCTGTACGTAAAAAATTGGAATGAATACTATGCAAATTTTTATTTTCCCGTCTGAGGAGTGAGGGGCTTTGGCTTTTAGCAGGAATAGCAGGAATTTCTATAGGCGAAAAAATTTCTCTTATGAAGAAATACTCTAATTAGCTGAATATTATATTTTGAGTGATTGTTTCACCACTTTTTTTATAAGCTTGAGGAAGTAAGAAAGTCCTTAATTTGTGCGTGTACACGAGGATTGTAATTGATTTGTGCTTCCGATTGAACCAACATTCATTTGAATCTTAAGCTATAGTCAGTTTCATTTAGCTTTGAGGTTTTTGAAAACTTTAAAATGACTACAAAAGTGTCATAAACTATTGGGGTAAATATGCTATTCTACATTATATTGAGTCATATAAAAACATGCCATTGTTGGCCGCCTCACTGCATGAATATTTTAAACCACTTTTGCAGCCTGATTCTCGCGTAAAAATTCAAAAGAAAACGCAAAGT
The DNA here is from genome assembly GCA_036768485.1 of Mermis nigrescens. Taxonomy (NCBI): domain Eukaryota; kingdom Metazoa; phylum Nematoda; class Enoplea; order Mermithida; family Mermithidae; genus Mermis; species Mermis nigrescens. Next base: position 156,515 of record JAVLUZ010000508.1, on the reverse strand, counting down.
TAAATGAAACAGTCTATAGTCAGAAGTGAGCACATTAGCCTTACTGTATAGGGCGAATTTAGCCAACCATTTTGCCCTTTTCTCGTGTTACATCGTTTGTGTATTCTGTATTTAATAACTGAGTAATTTTCGAGACTTTCTATGTTTTCGTCAATTTTCAAAGCAACTAGTCTCAAGTTATAGTCTGTTCATTTATTCGAGGCTTTTCTACTATAGTCTGTTTCACATAAGCTTTGGCATAAATTTTAAGAATCTTTTCTAAAATAAGCCGACGGATTACGATAATTATACTTATGTTCTAATTGCTTTGCAAACCGAGCATAAAACACTTATTTCCTTTCCAAAAAAGTAAGAAATGACTAGTGCGCTTTTATTGTAAAGTATGGCCGCGTATCTGTTTGGTTTCTCTGACAAAAAATTAACTTTTTAACGTCACGAACAAACTTATATTTGTTAAGACAAAAAGACTGTACATGTACCACGATGCAAACGTCATGCCTACGAGATAACGGGGAAAATGCAAAGAAAACGGAATAAGAGATAATATCGAAAAAACGAAATAACGGAATAACGCGCAAGAACTGGCGTAGTGGCGAGGCAAAGCCCAGAGATCTGAAAAAACAATCACGCACGACTTGCAAGAAGAGAAATTAGAACCAAGAAAAGATTTTCAAAATGTCGCAACTTGAATTGTAAACCGAGAGATTTAGAAATATTCAATAGCTGTTTTGCACTTTTATCTATGTATACATTTCCTTTGCAAGATCTGATTTCCAGCGACCGAAACGTCTGATGTCCTCAAGCTTAACGCCTTTGGAGGCCGCGAGAGCAGCTGCGCCAGAACGCAGCGCAGACTGTGAGTTCCGAAAAATTGGATGTCTAGATTAACGGATTTAAAAACGGATAAAATGATTTCTCTAGCCCTTGTACATGACAAGGTTTACTCCTTTAATCATTTTCCATTTGATGATAAAGACCGAAAAATAAATTAGATGAAGTTCAGTCGTATATTAGCTAGCCGAAAATAATCTTTAAAGCCTTTAATTGGGCAAGTCGCGGTTCCCATCCCATGGCTGCTACTACTTTTATGAAACAAGCTTGCCTGTAAACGTCTGTCTTTGACGCCGGAAGGGAAATAACCAAGTGAGAATTTCGGAATTTTACGTCACATGCTCTTAAGCCGAAAGTCTCTGAAAAACTCATGCAACCTGCAAAGGTTATTAAAATCAGGGCTAATGTTCGACAGATTGCGATTATAGCATTGACCTGTCTGATATATTATTATCGTCAACCCTATCCTTACTATTCATGAAAATTCTTAGAATTTATGTACGAACTGTGAAACAGATTATAGGCCATTACTCTAGCCAATAATGTTCGCAATTTTCCTAGTGTACTCAACTGAAATGGGATGTTTCCTGTTCTGGAAGTGTCGTATCGTCGGGATGCTTGATTACTGCCATGACAGAGAGTCGTTTTGAAGGTAAGTTTTCCCACACAGTTTATGAAACTATGCTACGGCGTGAAAAGTTTGCGAAATGCTTGATGGTGAGAATTTTTTGTGAGCTGTGCCAGAAAAAAGCGCGCTGCTTATTATCGGCCGGTAGAGGTGAAATTCAGCGTTTTGTCTGCACTAGACTTGCTCATTTAGTGAATTTTCGTAGGTATGATTTGAAAGTGTTGGAAGAATGAGATTTTAAAATAAGACAATTTGGCCTACACCCTTGGTCGAAAGGAAACGCGTTTGCGTCTGTGAGGAGACCAGAAGAAATTGAGAATTTCTAGTGGAAGGGGCGGGGTGGGAAATTTAAGATTAGAATAAGCGAAAAAGTTGAGAAAAAGGACTGATACACTAGACGCGGAAATTCATAGCAAGATATGCCGTAGTCTGCAAAGCAAGCGAAAGTGAGCTCAAGCTATTTATTTATAGTCTGTTTCACATAACTTCATGCGTTAATTTTAAGAATTTTTATCGACAGTAAGCTGAGGGTTACGATAGTTATATATCGGATCAATACTAAAATCGCAATCTGTCAGCTTATTGTAGAGATCCCTCTACACACTGTTGCGTCGCGTTGGATCAACGCGAATATCTTTTTGTTTTGCGTTACGATATATGTACCTGCGCACCAACGACTGATTGCCCCAGATGTACATTTTTGTGCTCAATTTCCATACACACATACGTGACCGTTAAGCATTGCGCTTGAAACGGCTCACCTGGGATCACCTTCCCTATACATATTTTCAATCAAAATCTGGGATAGAAAAATGGGCACTCGCGCTTAATGCGAATTGGTATGTATGTTATCATATCTTAAGTGTACTTAAAGATTATATGTGAGTCCTTTTATCGTGCCCATCCCATTTGTACCTACTTTTATCGTAGGCTTTACAAATGGGCCTATTGTTATATACGTGAATCCATTTCAACTTTCTTTGTTGTTTTTTACACCTCTTTTTGCGTCTCACTCAAAATTGCGTGCGAGGGCAGTTTTTGGCACTTATTACGATTTTTAAAAGTCTTATTCGAGACTCAGCTTTTTCGCCAGCCCATCTGTGCTATGCAGTATTATTTTTACACCTCGCATCGAGTGAGTCTCCACGCGTGCCTGTTTTTGCTTGGCAGCAATCAACGTGCATATTTTCGCCCCCACATTTTGTTTTATCATTCGTTTTCGTGCGCCAACCAGCATACCAATTGTATGTCCTTTGGCTGGGCTTTGCGCCCCTGTTAACTACATTATTTACTTTTACATATTAGCATAAATCGGCAGACGAGAGCATTTATCCTCCATGCTTTCGTAATTTTATTATCTGATTCTGTTCAAAAATATTGTAAAAATTATTTATTTAATTAACGATGATAGGACTTGGTTCGAATTTCCGTGCTGCTCTATTCTGTCCTTGTGATAAACTACATTAGGAACCACAACTATTTTCAAGCACCGGAATTCGGTCCAAAACAAGTTAAATAATAATCCTTTTTGAGCCCTCATTAGGTTTCTGGGGTAGGTATTTACTTTACTTAGGTACTCAATCTCAAGGGGTTAAGTAAGTAAGTTTCCCTAGGTGCGCGTCTAGAGGGCCGGGCTATCCTGATCAGGTAGGGCCAACTACCTCCGAGTCGCCGGCTGGTGATCGACCCTCTAAAAGGGCGAGAACCCCGTGCGAGCGCATAAGCTAAGCTTCCGGGGTTAAGTAGGCGACGTGGCTGTAGGCTCAACGCTACACTTACATTATTGTAGGGGACAGTTTTCAAATTTATGCAAAAACTTGCGTGAAACACACTATAAATGATCTACTAAAAAGGACTACGTAAGTGGCTTTCAAATTTCATACAAATTTGCCCGTCGTGAACAATGTTAAAGATCATGCTAATTTGATATAGGTACTGTTTTATATATATATTATATATATATATATATATATATATATATATATATATATATATATATATATATATATATATATATATATATATATATATATATATATATATATATATATATATATATATATATATATATATATATACTGATATTATATACTGTTTCAAATTTCAAACCAATAATTTCTTCAGTTGTCTTAGATGCATCATCGATGCTTGCTATTTCATTCGATTGGCTTAGAAAGACTGTTTCTTTTCTCAATATCATTTCCCATAGCTACTGCATAGCTAACGTGCTGCTTTTTCAATCATTTTAATGGTTAAAGATTTCTTTTAATCTGTTGGCCGCAGAATATACTTCGATTTTTCGCGTTGCTTAGAGAAAGTATGATTTTGAGCAGATTTTGCGACTTTAGGTAGATTTTTCCTAGTCCCCTCCTTTTACATCCTTAATAATCCACATTCCAAGTATATTCATCTCTTTTGTTCCATCGGAGCATTTTTCTTTGCTAGTACCCTACTTTTAATTAGCATGATTTGAGTACATCAATCAGTAAGCACATACAGTAACATACCACAATAATGACAGCAGTCCAAGAACGCGGAAAACAATATTGTTCTTAACATCAGCATTATCCTTTTTAAACAAGACAACCTTTACATTATTTAAACAGATCAAAGCTTTTTATTATAAACGTTACGCAAATATCAAGTGTAAGGAACACTAATGCTCAGATTTGGAAGTAAAATAAATTTGTAGTATAAACTACATATTAACAACAAATGGAATAGTGCAAAATTTACATAACTACTAGGTGTAGAGAAAACTAACAGTCAGATTCCCAATTCTGATTTCACGTAGAACATTTAAAGAAAATTAAACTTCCGCAAGGCTCTAGAACTAAAGTTAATATGCAGTGTAAACTTTACACAACCACAGAGTGTAAAGAAAATTTCAGTCAGATTCGTAATTCTGATATTACTGTGATATTACGATCAACATTTATGAAACGATTAATTCTCCACAATGGACCGAAAACAAATAAATATCAGATGTAGACCACTTTACACCACTGTTGAGTGCAAACAATACTGGCGTATCACATTTGGTTTCTGATTAATTTTTAGACTTGAGATTATGTCCAGACTCATAACCCAGAACTTGGCAGAAAATACAAGGCAAAAACACATTAAACTCCCCCATTATTTTGACTTTACGTTTACCGAAAAAAGCTAAATATTGATGTAAACAAACGCATTTCGCTGCGACGCGTAACCCTTAGAAAGTACTTTATTTTTATCCTATTGGACCTCAGCCGACTTCAGAACAGAGAAAGTGACAAACAAAAAATTGGACAAACCTGTATTTTTCATTGTCCACCACGTTGTAAACTTTAAAAATCTGAACCTAACGCCCCATTGAGTGTAAATAAATTCGGTTCAGGCCAGTTTGTAGCCCTTTGATTGTAGTACGTTTGTATGTGCCAAACTTATGTTCCGCAAAATATTTGATATGATTTACCAATCAAAATACGAAAAAACCTGTTTTTTCGCCCATTTTACATCTCAGATTTCGAACTTTACACCCACATAAATAACACAATATTACGCTTTTTTGAACGCGGCTTGCTTCGATGTGTAGCCTTTAGAAGTTACCTTATTTCTATTCTATTCAATTCATCCAAACTCATAACTGAAAATGTTGTCAGAGAAATCTCGGACAAAATCTGTTTTTTTATTCATCCACTAAAGTGTAAAGTTTAAATCCCTGGTACTAATTGCGATTGTAGAAAAGTTTGCTGGCAAGCACAGGATAGCCCTTGATCCGTAGTACATTTCTGTCCGAAAAATTTCTAAAATCTCATAACCGGACTTGTTGGCAGGCATAAACAAGTCGAAAACTCGACTAGAATGTGTCTTTTTACCCCCATATTTTCGAACCCTTTACACTCTCATTCGAGAACTAAGGCGAAATTCAAAAAACAAAAAGTGTCAGCTGCAGGACATAAATAGATGAATAAGTCAAATGAGGTGCATGGTTTTGCCAAAAGAATTAAAAAATGAAAAAAGTCAGCATTCAGAATATTCGAATCCATTAGTCTTTTTCTGAATCTGCATGCGAAAACGGATGCGTGAGCCACTGCGCCAACTCAACATGTCGGCGGATTTTAATACTAGTTAATAATTGAAAAATATTAATCATTCTATTAATGTTTAAGAATAGTGCATTTATGATAATAAAAATAATTATTTATTAAAGACGAGTCAAAAATCTCTGAAAAAAGAAAAAATCTGATCAAACAATATGCAATACGAAGTTATCTATTGTCATTAGAAAATAGATGTAGGTAAAATTCAAAGTTCACCTCTTCATATCTCAACAAACATGGGCTGTAGAAAAGTTTAAGGTTGGATTCGTTATTCTGACCTTACGGAGAACATTTTTAAAAAATTCATCATCCACGATGCTCTGGACAGAAAAATTTTTTCAATGTAAAGTTTACACCTGCTCTAATAACGCAATATTGATTGTAAAGAAACAAAATAAATTTTGCCATGTAGCGCTTAGGACGAGGCAAATTTTGAAGGTAGTTACCACGTTCTGTCTACTGAGTGGAGATTATGGCAGGGAAAAAACATTTTTTTGTCCCAGACTCTTTACAATAAATCGCCTCTAAATTTGAAAATATTACTTTTTCGAAAAAAATCAAAATACTTCCCTAGATTTAATAACTGTCTACCTTTTAAAACCATCCAGAATGCATAGAATGTAAAAATGAGTTAGATATGTTTCTGCATATGAAAACAGAAAAAAATAGTCTACTCTACACAATATTGCGTTAAAAGAGAAAAAAATTCTTATTCGAGATTTTGTGACCTTCTACATTATAAAACCAATTGGACTGCACAAAAACCAAAATTGAGTTAGATAAGCTGAAAACAAGCAAAGAGTAAAAAACCCGTATACTTTACATTTTTATGCTACAACCATTTAGTGTAAAGAGATTTTAAGGTCAGATTCGTAATCCACAGCTCGGGAGCAACATTAAAAAAATTGACCCTCCGCAAATTATTTGATTTGTCGGTTTACACTCTACACACTCATTGCTAACTCGGTATTGAGTGTAAACAAAAAAGACGGGCATCAAATTTTCTAATTATCCTTCGATTAAAAAAACCGCACCTCCCAGATGTGTGCCGTTATAGCTGTGAGAAGGGACACAAATTTCGCAAGCGCTGTGAAAAACATATAAGAAAAAGGATGGCCAAGTATATAATAGGTAGCGCTATCGCGCTACCTATGATATATCATAGATAGCGCGTAAGCTCGTACCTACCTATAATGTACTTGGGTACCCCAACATATGCCCCCTAACAGCTATAACGGCACACATCTCGAGAGGTGCGGTTTTCTTTAAAAGGTAGATAATAGAAAAACTTAGGACCCCCATTTTATTCTTGTATACGCTCAATACCGAGCGCGTCGTGAGTGTGTAAAGTTTATACAAAAATTCAAATGATTTGCGGAGGGCCAATAGAGGCGGTTTATTGTGAAGAGTCTGGGACAAACAAATATTTTTTCCTCGGCATATTCTCCACTTAGTAGACAGGACGTGGTAACTACCTTTAAAATGTGCCTCGTCTTAAGCGCAACACGTCAAAATTTATTCTGTTTCTTTACAATCAATATTGCGTTATTAGTGCAGGTGTAAACTTTACACTGAAAAAAGTTTTTCCGTCCATAGCGTCGTGGATGATGAATTTTTTTAAAAATGTTCTCCGGAAAGTCAGAATAACGAATCTGACCTTTAAACTTTTCTGCAGCCACTGTTTGTTGAGGTATGAAGAGTTGAACTTTAAACTCATAGGTAGCGCGTTAGCGCGTACCTATAATATACTTGGGTACCCCCAACATATGTCCACCCCCTCACAGCTATAACGGCACACATCTGAGAGGTGAGGTTTTTTTTAAATGTAGATTATAAAAAACTGAGGACCCCCATTTTTTGTTTACACTAAATACCGAGAGAGTCGTGAGTGTGTAAAGTTTAAAGCGAAAATTCAAATGATTTGCGGAGGGCCAAATTTTTTTAAAAATGTTTACCCTGATTATTAGGTTACCAATATGGTCTTAAAATTTCTTTACAATCATTAGTTGTTGCACAGGAGTGTAAATTAGACGGTTTTTTACCGTTTTCATGTGCACGAGCATATCTAACTCAGTTTTACATTCTATGCAGTCTGATTGATTTCAAAAGGTAGACGGTTATAAAATCTAGGGGTCTTTTTATTTTTTTTAAAAATAATATTTTTTTAATTTAGAGGCGATTATTGTAAACAGTCTAGGACAAAAAAATATTTTTCCCTGCCATATTCTCCACCTAGTAGACAGAACGTGGTAACTACCTCTAAAATGTGCCTCGTCCTAAGCGCTACACGTTAAAATTTATTTTGTTTCTTTATAATCAATATTGCGTTATTAGTGCAGGTGTAAACTCTACACTGAAAAATTTTTTACCGCTCAGAGCGTCGTGGATGATGAATTTTTAAAAAAAATGTTCTTCATAAGGTCAGAATAACGAATCTGACCTTTAAACTGTTCTACAGCCACTGTTTGTTGAGTAACCAAGAGGTGAACTTTGAATTATATATCTATTTTCTAATGCCGATAGATAACTCCGTAATGCATATTGTTTGATCAGATTTTTCTTATTTCAGAGTTTTTTGACTCGTCTTTAACAAATAATTATTTTCATTTTTGGGATGTTTAAAGATTTTTTTGTGCAAACCATATTTTTGATGTTTTGGGACACCAATCTTACAGCACAGGATATGTTATAGCACTGGGTATGGTATATCACGTCCTATCTTGTAGCATGGGGTATGTTATATCACGTCCTATCCTGTAACACTGGGTATGTTATATCACGTCCTATCTTATAGCATGGGGCATGTTATATCACGTCCTATTGTATAGCATGGGGTATGTTACATCACGTCCTATTCTATAACAACGATTATGTTGTATCACGTTCTATCTTATAGCGTCGGGTTCAACTTTGTACAATATTCAACTTTGCCCTCATTGTAAACAAATGCAAAAAGTTGCATATTAAATTAGCCGCTAGAAGCAAAAACATTTGGATTTGTATGTTCGAAAGCCGTTTGTTTGCTGCTTTCTTTCGAAAGCCGCATGTTTGCTGCTTTCGATTGCTTCGCATTAAATTTCACGCGCGCTGGTTTACAAAGGTCAAAAATTTTGACTTGGTGCAAGCACTTTTTCAGTGATTAATCATGTTTATAAGTACCCGTACGTGATTTCCTTCCAGCCCGTCTCATACATGTTTTATGATGCCAGATCGTATATTTAACGTAGTGAATATGGAATCAGCGGTCCCAGAAACCCCAGGGGCCAAATTTTGGAAGCAACAGTCAATCTGTGCTTCTGCAAAAAGACAAAAACCTACATTTTACGCTATGCATAGGGTACCTTTGGGCTCCCGTATCTCAGAAACCAATCCGTGAATTTTCTTCAAATTCTACAGTAAGGTCAGCCATAAGATATCCAATAATCAGTGAAAACTTTAAAAAAATTTATTCGCTGCGATTTGAGATATTTGATAAAATACACTTGTAAATCACGTTTTTCTTACGGCATCACATCAGTTTACACTGTAGTGTAAAGTGGTTCACACCAGTCGATAGTGCATCAAAAGTTGATCTAGGTGGCTTTAAAATTTTACCCCTGCCGCAATTGCATAAGCGGCTAGAGCTACCAAAACCTTTTACATAAATCCGTAGTTTCCGGGTTTCAGGAGTCCGATTGAGCCATTTTAATCAAAAAATCGTAATTAGCGCCCGAGAATACCCATTGAGTGAAAAAATAAGTAGCTATTCGTAATGCATTTCCAAATCGGAATTTTCTTAATAAAACATAGCAGGACAATTTTATGACTTACGTATGAGATACACAAATATTCGTGTATTTTCAGCTAATAAAGATAAAAAAAAGCGACGCATGCGTAAAAATGGTTCGGCTAGCTTAATCAATTTGCATATATTTAATCAGCAAATCTGAAAACACGCATTGGCCCACAACGACAACAGGAAACTTCTAATAATGCATTTCCAAATAATAGGATCAACACTATGCGGCGACTGCGGTTTTTTCCTTAGAATAAGAAAAAGTCATCGGACCACTCCATTACTTTTGTTGTACAGTGACTATAAAATGCTTCTGTACGCATTGTTGTATCCGCCAGGATGCAATAAATACAATTCGTTGCACCGTTCTAAGTACATCGCCGACCAGACTGTGACATTCATTTCGAAAACTAGTTTTAAAACAAATAAAGTTGTCGCATAGAAGCTGTATGATTTATACAAATTTCTGGAAAAAAATTTTTTTGAAATATTGCATTTCGCAGTCACATGCGGCTAAAGTTCTACTGAAAGGTCCATACCACTGTCGGACCGGACCATATACATTAATAGGTTTTGAAAATTGATAATTTGAAAAAAGGACAAAAAGTAAGAGATCGATATAGGAATCATGCGTTGAATAGTGTTCGAGGATAATTAGATTCTCTTCGATTCTACTAAATTTTATGGTGTTCGATTAGGCGTCTCGAAATTCTTTCCAAAAGACCCAGTTTTTATAAATACTTTCTGTTTAAATTGAGCTCGATCAGAAATAAATCAATAAGAGTACAAACGGACATGCACTTGGGGGTTGGGTCTAGACATGCAGGGCCAACCGGTTTGGAGAGTCAGCAGCACTCAGCCGGAAGCTAGAAAGCTTTTTGCCAAAATGGCATAAAAAAGCGACATTGCAGTAAAATAGAATATGATGTTAATCCACATTGCCTCGTCGATTTCAAACACTTTTATTTAAAATTTTGATTTTCCTCCGTTTTGTCGCCTTTATTTTGCCTCAATTTTCCCGAAAAATAAAATCCCCATATGTGTCTTCACCCTAAAGCCCGGCACAGGCTTGTTGGAAATTTTTTTCGAGAAAAATATAGATCGAGAGGTCAGAAGCTGATGAAATCACTCCTATTCTCATTCATCAATCAATAAAACACGTCTTACAGTAAAACTCGTCGAAGGTTCGCATCTTCCCATTCAACAGCCAATTATTTTATACCAAAGTGACCCCAAATCCACTTAATTATTCTTTTGCATTGGCCATTACGAGTCAGCGTGAAACTTAATTTCAAAAAGGGTACATACATGAATCCTGAATGAAAACCGTAATATCTGATGCAACAATCATTGCGACTCAAATTCGGTTCAAGTATGGATTAACCACAAAAATATTTCCAGGGACACATTGCCCTTTGTTTATGCGCGTGAAACGACCGCATCGAGAAGCATGGAACGTACGGGTTGCAGATTAAATGCAGATGTAAACGGCCGAAGTGAAATTGAAATAAAATGAATGGGCGAATATAGATATTCATTCTCCGTTTCACGGTGCCACCTGTTCATTTGTGGTGATCGACTAAATTTAATAGACCAAGGTCACGCATCGTATTTTAATATCAGACGTTCACGTATATGCATTTTGTTAACAAGTGAGCCACTCAAAATCGATTAGAGATTATTTCTACGATAATGACTTCGAACAAAATGGTTGTCTTAAAATTTTTCCATTTCTAGAACATCTGTCGACTGGAGGCGAAAAAGCAGTAAACGCTGTTTTGAGATGAAACTACCCTATTCCATCTTAAGGTTTTTAACTGGCATTTGGCTATTTTGATCTATTAACTATACTTTTCAATATTCAATAAAATTTTGATAAGGGCGAAATGAGTTGCTTATCAAATAATCATTTTGAATAATCTGTGATTCTGCTACAAATTTGGAGTTTAAATGAAACCAGGCCCGGTCTTAGGCATGTGCGGAGTGTGCGGCCGAACAGCTTCCCAAGGGGGCCCTGAAGGCCTCTGACACGCCAAGCAAGGATAAATTTAATGAATAGCGGTCGTCAAAATCATGTGAGCTTGCATCTTTCAACATTATCATCCAGCAAATGGACACAAATTAATCTTTCTGAGCCTGAAAATTCAAACAAATTTAATCGCTCCTCACTGATTTCTCAGTCTGGGTGCATAGGCGTATTAAGGGGGCGGTCGTCCATCATAAACCTAAAATAACTATAGTCCGTTTCATTTAGTTTTGAGGTTTTAAAAAAATTTAAAGTGCCTACAAAAGTGTTTTAAACTAACACAATAGTTGTGATAGTATACAGTACACCGAGTTATAGGGAGACTTTTGCCACAAGCTGCTTTACTGCATCAAGAATTTAAATCACTTTTGTAGCCTGATATATGCGAATTAAATTGAAGAGAAAACCTCAAAGTTAAATATAACAGACTTTAGTTGGCGAGGGATGAAGAATATGTTGTTCGCCGTTCATCGTAATCTTTTGATTTTCACCTTATGTGTTTTAGATTCTAAGTGACCTGGATGGAAATTATATTTTGACCACAATAATTATTATTTTGGCAACAAGGGGTTCCCAAAAACTATAAATTCTTAAAACGCATTTGAAAGACCTTAAAAGTGATCCACCACACTTAGAGTTAAAAAGTCCAAAATTTCAGGCGCTTCGCGTCGGATTAATTGTTTTTGTATAATTTTTTGTCTTCTATACAGCTCAAATTTAAGTAAGGCATTGCGGATAAGTAAAATTTTCTGACACCTGACACAAAATTATTTATTTTGTATAATGCTTTTCTATGCGATGGTAATAATTGAGAATAAAGCGAATTAAAAAGTTTTTCATCAGAGTTGCGATTGGTTAGAATGTTGAAGCGTGGCTATTTTGAACGGAATCATTTTTGTAATACGTCAAGATATATTGAATTTTTTCTATTTTTTTAATTTAAATATTTCCTCCAATGCATGTATTGAGCTATGCGTGTTCAGCGAAAAATTCTGGGGGTCAGGATGGGTAAAATTACCAAAAATGTTACTGAAAATAGAATTCTGGGGTCTACAGTAATCTGGATATTTCAACTTTTCAGGGGTACAAACTTCCCTAAACCTTACCCCCACGCCTATGTGTGTATAGAGTTCGCTAAGAAATACTTAAAATATCAATGTAGTTGCCAAAACTGTTTGACTTTAAAATTTTCGTCCCCCAAATTTAGAAGGTCAGCATGAGCCTGTTTTTCAGCATAAATTTCTAATAATTATCCTTCTGTCCATTTTCCTACTAGACATTTTGAATGAGTAATGAAATTCAACCATCGCTTCGCAAAGAATTGTCGCAAATTTTGAAAATTTTCTGAAGTAATCCTGAAATAACTTCAGACGTACAAAAGTAGACAAATTAAAACGGTTAAAATCGCAAGTTTGCGCGGAAATACCGAAGTTGCACTAATTTTTGTCTCATAGGGCAAAAGCTGGGGTCCGCGCCATACGTGGGCAGCAAGAAATTTCTGGGGGGGGGGGGTGCAAGATTTTTTGAAGGTCAAAAAATGGCCTTAAAAACGATGGTATGGTGATAAAAACACCATTTTTCGACGTTTCTCATCAAGCACTATCCATTGGCATCAAAAAATTGCGAAAAAAGCGAAAAAAATTTTCAAAAATTGAATTCTGGGGGTATTTTGATTTCTGGGGGGGGTATTTTGGTTTCTGGGGGTGCATACCCCCAAACCCCCCCACGCCCAGGTGTGGTCCGCGCCGCTTACCCTTACGAAAATTCAGGATCCGCTATCTTCGATGAAATGGATTGAAATCGTATGCTGCTCAAGGATACAGAAAAATAATTTTTAAAGTCTTTTGTGCCATTGTTTAGTTTACGTTGTATGTACAGTTTAAAGGGCAGTCTTAGGGGTTTTGGCGGTACTGATTTTAATTTCAATTTTTTTAACACCACATCTGGTTCCAGACCTCCCAGCTATCTAGCTTGAATAGCAAATTGAATTTTGAATGATTTTAAAACATTTTCGATTCCAAAAAGGTGTATTAGGCATTTAGTTCTAAAATTGTTGTAAAGAAATGATTAAAAGTATTTGTGCAGTGTGCACTCTGAAATAAAAAGACGAGTTAGTTAATAGACTTTGAAACACAATAAGAGTTTTTTGATTGTAAAGAGAAGCTTTTTAAAAAGGAATGTATGGGTGAGATGATACTTATGTACACCCTGAGGTCGCACAGACAAATTGGAGCGATTCCTCCACGATCGTGGTCGGCAGTTGAAAATTTTCGAATGTAGGATGCGCCTCTAAGTAAGTGAAAAAATGGTTGAGAAATTTTTTGACAGAGAGACAGTTGGAGATGATTTTAAAACTTATGCTCAAACTTGTTTTAAACAGACTATAGTTTATCACTGCACATATGACTTCTTCGCTCTCGTGGCGACTACTTGTTTTAGGTTCTTATTACTTATGTTTAAAGCATACTAGCAAATGGGCAAAGCTTGCCAGTCTCCCATCTGCTAGAGTGTTTGTA